>OX578279.1:16549703-17072203 GCA_951217055.1 Gerris lacustris | reverse complement strand
TACGGCTTGAGGAAAGGAAGTAGCAGCTTGACACGGCAACCGTCACCCGACAATAGAAAGCACTAACTTAACACATCTGTTCAAATCCTCTGAGAAATACTTTGCAAGCACCCATCACAAAAACTTAACAAATGACAAATTTCTTTAATGTTTTAAAAATTAGCGAAACACATCACACCACAAAACTCTACAGGCAAGAAAATAAGTCCTACAATAATAAGTCAAATGAAAACGTATATATAAGCACTTAAGTCCGAAGATAGTTACGAATTTATATTGAACAATCCAATATCCATATGCGATGATTAAAGATCTGCACCTGCTTGGAACCTCTATCGCAGAAACAGGCTGTTTTACCGCGTGGATGAAACCACTAAAATTTTATTCCGGAAGAAAGTTTAAAGATTCCATATGTATTAGATCAACATAAATTCACTTTAATATATTACTCCTTTTAATGATAAATATAAATATAATATATTTGAATTATAAATATCCTTTTTCGTTTGGTGTTCCAAAGAGTAACTATCTTTGTTTAATTTTTTTTTTATCCACGATTCAAAACTCCGAAGGAAAATTCAATAAGTAAATCTCAGTTGTTGTTAAAGTTTCTAAAACTTATTAAAAGCTTTGGAAAAAAAAATTATGATCCACCTCACAATTTTCGTCGTACAATTTCGAAATAAAACCCAAAAAAATGATTTCGACCAACTTCACCCAAAAAAAAAGACCGTCACGTACTGTAGCCTTGGCACTACTGACACGGTCAGACACTATAGTCTGGGTTTACTTGGGGAGGGAGGTCGAGGGGTGGGAGAAGGGTACAAAGCCCTCAGGGGGTGCCCTGCAGGGCGCAGGACTCTATTCCTCCGTAATACCTTCCTGCTCCTGCAAACCTACCCTAGGCAAGGGAAACCTTCGAGCCCTTTCAGGATTCTACACATCAGAAACTAAAAAAAGAAGAAATCAACATAAATAAAAAAAAGGAAAAGGATGAAGCGGATGAAGACTTTCAACAAGCCCTAGGACAGTGAACACCTGACATGCTCTTGTCCACTTAATAACTATTCAAGAGATGCCCTTTTTTTTCAGAGTTCCTTAAACATTATGGGATTACACATGGAATGACCAAAAAAAAGAGAAGAATCTTACTTTACTTCAAGCACAGGAAGGAAATAAGATAGGGACCGAGGATAAAAAAATACACGAGGATAAAAAACCGTAATTTCCAAGAAGGTTTCAAATCTCTTGGTGTTTTTATCAAGACACGAAAAGTCCAAGTGAAAAAGTAAAGCAGGTACCTGAAGGGGAGTGTTAGAGCAAGGTCATAAGATCCTGTTCCATGAGAACACTTCTACATGGATAAAGTGTCGAGGATATCCTCATAGACTAGAACAATAAATATTAAAAATATACATTTTTAATCTTTGATATTTTATAGTACAGGATATAGCGTGCAAAAAGTGTCATCAAGCTAGAACTTTGTGTGGAAGTTAATCTTTTGATTCCCTTTAAAAATATATGGTCGGCTAAGTTCGTCTGCTGGACATAGCTTGGCAGTAGGCATTGAATAAAACAAACCGATAGAGAGCGGCCATGTCCTGTCCATTTTGGAGGACAATGTGATTTTTTTTCATGATCCTGAGTACAGAATTAATTAGTAAACCAAAAATCAATTAGATGTTAGTTTGTCACAAAAAGATTAGTTATTCAAATATTAATGAAAGAGGTCATCAAGTGACAAACTAACATCAACTTGGTCTACTAACTATTTTGTACTCAGGATCATGAAAATCACATTGTCCACCAAAATGGGCGGGATATTGCCTCTCTCCACCAAATGCTTTTTGCCAAGTTATGTCCCGCAGCCGAACTTAGCTGACCACATATTTTTAAAAAGTACCAAATGATTAACTTGTACACAAAATTCTAACTTAATGTTAGTCAGTCACTTTTTTGCATGCTATCTCCTGGACTATTAGGATGCATCCGTAAACTTCGCCTTTTAACATTACTCATGAAATTCCTCTAAACTCTAAGATCATTAAATGTTATTCATGAAATAATATATTTTGTTCCCGTTGCTTTAATTTTAGGCACCGAACCTATTCTTATAGTTGAAAGCATATTGATTTTTTAAAGAGCCGTTTACGAGAAAATGAAGATATCTTAGGTTAAGGATTTCACGTAGCATTCTTGAAATATCGTTACTGGAGATTCTCCAAAAAGGCCCCAAATTTAGTACATTCATCTTTATACAAAATTTAATATATAAAAAAATTAATAAGGAAAAGAAAAAAAAAACTGATTCATTTCCTGAATATCATGCACTCAAAAAACTACAATCAATTATCTCCCTTTATTATTGCCGCATATAAGATTCTTATCATTCTTATCTTATAGAATTTTCTCTGTGTGTGAGATAACTTATCTTTCTAGAAAAACTGGATAGGTTCTTCTCTATTTTTCCGTTGTGTTTCCTTATTACTTTTATCAGAAACCATTCCTCACAACTCTCTTCTTTTATTATTTTCTAGTTCATTTTTTTCTTTCTTTATATTGGTTATACCTTAGGAATAGAAACTATTTGGGGTCTTTCTACCCTCAGCTATTTCCACCCTGGAAACTTCCATTTAAGAACACAACTATAGGAAACTAGGGTGACAATTTTTCTTCGTTTATCGTTTCGAAAGACTTTTGTTCGATCCTTGTTTAAATTTATAGTCTCAATGGGAACTAAACTAATACTTTGAAAGCATTCTCTACATGTTTCATTGTTAAGTTCAAATTTTAAACTTTCTTCTTTCTTTTCCTTCTTATTTTTTATTCTTCTCTTTTATTCCCATCAACAGAACAAATAAGAAGTTTTCTCTCTCTAAATGGGATGTGAGATTTGTTATTTTTATTTGTTAATTATAATTTTTTGGCAGACGAAAGGGAAGCTTAAAGAAGATTTGTAGAGCCTAGTCTAAAAGCCCATCCCGGGATGTAGCGCCAAATAGAAGCAGAAACAGATACCCGTTTCTTAAATCTGTCAAAATTGTTTTAAAGTATCAAATGAGCAACATTTAAAGAGCGTAGAATGTTGAAATTAATCTGGAGCTGCCTGTGGGCTACTTTCGGCAAACCATCCAAATTTCATAATAATCAGACGAATACTTTTAAAAATATTGGTGTAAATAAATGAATGTTAGTGCGCATGTGGAAGGGAAAAAAATGGGCGCAGATTTTGGAACTTATATGGGACCAAATTTGGGCTAATTATGACCTACCATCCAAATTTTATTAAAATTGGATGAGTAGTTTTTAAGATGTGATTGTTCTGTAATTCTGTAGAACGATCACATAGCTTCCGTTACCTTCGGAAAGCTCGGACACCACAAAGTATTTTTAAACTAAATTGTGAAGAAGTTAAGTCATGGTGCAGTTAAAAGGTTTTTACCATAAATAAAATCATAAGTATTAAGTATAAAGGCGTTGAGAAAACTACTTAAACGAATTGAAGTAGAAGAATGGCTTAACTAAGCTCGAGGTGGTATAAGAGATGAAGGTTACCATAGAGACGAAAAGTTAACAAGGACAAAGTAAGAATCTAAACAAAGAGAAGTGGTAACTTGAACAAAACATGTTTACACTAACACCACTTAAACTTTAAATAAGAAAAGAACAAAGTGAACACGAAGGGAAAAACCACTTTAACAGCACCACTGAGACAGACACCAAAACACGATTATATCAAAGAAAACCAGACTCACTTAGAGCACTGACAAAACTAAATTATATAACGAGATAGCACTAAACAAACTTTACCTTAACCTTAAGCACACCTTAACACTTTTATGACTTTTCTCTGGAAAATTACTACAGGAAAATAAGATTTAGTGTCAGCACTTCTTAGGCTACACCTAAATTTGATCCGTATATCTCCCGATCCGATATAGAAAGATGTCGTCTGACGTGAGTGCAACACTTTTATGACTTTTCTCTGGAAAATTAATAAGAAAAATAAGATTGAGTGTCAGCACTTCTTAGGCTACACCTAAATTTGATCCGTATATCTCCTGATCCGGCGTGATTGCCATCACTGGACGCAATTACACCCGACGATCGAAAACCGGAATCAGTTGTGTTGTGGGGTACCATGAGTGACTCTGAGGATGATTTTTTAAGTTGGCTTCTGTTAGAGAACAACTTTCTCCTTAATAAGAGATTTAGAAATAAATTGGTTGTGCGTGAAGTCTCACGTAAAAAGGGTTTCGTTATATTCTTAGCATAAGGGGGGGGGGGGCGTAAAATTTTGATGTTTTTTACAAAATGGGATGGACAATTAAACACTGTCCACAAGTGTTATACATTTTTGTAATCTACACTTCAATACCTTTCATTTGGTACCGCACTCAAAATTAAAAAATACAAATTTCGCGTGACATGAATTATCCACCATTTTGGATTTGAACAGCTGATAATTTTGATTTCGTTATATTTTTCCTGTAAGCGCGTCAAATTGATCTTTAATACTGGAAAGTTTCATGTTTATATTTCTTTTGATTCAAAGGTTATTGGAACAGTAAAGAGTGACAGACAGACACAGGAATGAAACTATAAGGGTTTCTTTCATTGGTTTTACCAACGAAACTCTAAAAAGATATGGGTGCATCAGTTTAAGAGAAACAAATGGACACAGAAGGTTGAAACTCATAATGGGACCAACAATAATTGTGACCTACTATCCAAAATTGTATTAAAATCGGACGAGTAGTTTTTAAGATATATGTTGGTTCGAAAAAATTGAGCGACAGGCTAACAGATAGACCGACAGACACGGAACCAAAAATGCTCCCAAATGTCTGAAACGGATTTTTATAAATTGGAGACACAAAAAGGTTTCGTTCTTTAGAACGATCTCATGGCTTACGTTACCTTCGGTAACTCGGAAGTAAAAAGAAGAACACAATTTTTTTCTTATTTTGATTATAGTACTTTTTGGAGAACTAAATTAACTTCTAAGAATAAATTACCTTTCAAATTTTAAAACAGAATAATATATGGGAATAGTCAATATTTTTAAAGAATCAAAAGAGTAAATGCTCTTCTATAAATTAAAGGTTTGCTATACCATAAATCTTTCCCTCCTCTTCATTTCAAATGTAATCTTCCAAATTCTTTTAATTAAATTTTCAATTATTTTTATCACTCAATTCAATAAAACAAAAATGCTTTATTAATTATGATAGGAATTTCCAGTCAAAAGGAGCATCACACATTTTCCCATAGTTCAATCTATCTAAATTTAAAATTTATGTCAAAGGTGCAAAATTTCAGGTCATTAATCCTGCAAGATACCTAGTACATGGTCTTGGTTAACCTAGTAGGGCTTTACTAATGTTCTAACTAGTTGGACCGACTCACTTAATGAACCACTGGACCCGAAATTCACAAAGTTAACTCGTAGCATTATTAGGAGAACGGGACGATGGGGTTCATTGAATAATATTTCAAGTAACTATTATCAAAGATAGAGTAAATTATACAACAAAATAATGTGGTACTATGCTTAAAGTTCAAATTGTTTCAAATAGATCAATACCGATTTTAAATTATTTACGAATAAATTGAAAATGGCTGTGGAAACAACTAAATGACAAATGCAAACAGACAGACAATTTACTCGACGATACTTCCACATAATGTTCTTAATAAAACTAATATCTATCCATAACCAAAAGATGTATCGGTAAATACAAAATTAAATTAAATACCTCGGCCACAAAAAAGGAAAAACTAAGCCTTAAAGATAAATTAAAATTTTAGTTCAACATTCAAATCAAATATGGCCGTAGAAAGAGACCGGTTACCCAACTAATCATTCAACAAATAAAATAAAATGCAAAAACCGAAATTTCCTTAGAAAGACAAACAAAAAGAGAATCCGTAACTTTCTGCATAGGTACGTAAAAATGTCTGGTTAAAGGATGTGATTTACAAAACGACAGAACCTTGTGATCAACTAGAGCAATATCGGGAGTTCTGTTTGACATATTGTCAAATCTTCTGTCATATCAAAGTTGGAGGTCACCAGTTGTAGGGTAAAGCCGTGTCCAGACTGCCGAACCGAACAGAGGAAACGAGCCGAGCATTGGTCTCTGCGCATGCTCAGAGTGAGAAGCGCAGGCGCACTTTCGATTGGGCATGCGCAAAGACCTGTGCTCGGCTCGTTACCTCTGTTCGGTTCAGCAGTCTGTCTGGACATGGCTTAAAGAGTTTACTAAATAAATATTACGAACGGAAAGTAGATTAAGACATGTGTATTGAAATCATTTGACACAGCGGAAATTAAAAATACAACAAAAAAGAATAAAGCCGTGTCCAGACTGCCGAACCGAACAGAGAAAACGAGCCGAGCATTGGTCTCTGCGCATGCCCAGTCTGAAATGCACAGGTGCACTTTATACTGAGCATGCGCAGAGACCAATGTTCGGCTCGTTTCCTCTGTTCGGTTCGACAGTCTGGACACCCCACTATATTTTCGATATCTTCAGCAACAAAGACAATTATCAATTTTTTTTAATAAAAATTAGAATTTAACTTGTGATTAGAAGTAATCTAGTTTAGCAAAGTAGTCTAGTTAAATAAAAAAAAGTTAAAAAAAAAAATATATATATAGTTTTACGGTTGAAATCTAGTGTCTAAAAGAGTGATTGAGTGAGAAATTTTATTTTTAGTATGTATTTATTAAGATATGAATTACCAATTTTCAAGAATAAAAAATAAAATATGCAGAAATAACTTCATTTTACTACACAAAGAGATAGTATCCTAAATGACAATTTATATTCACACCCCATATAATATTATATTTACTATGGGAAACCATTCTTATGTAGAAGAGCGCACTAACATCTTGAATAGATGCTTTCATAGACTTAAATTATTATATTTTCAGTTGAGATGACCTCCTTAGACGCTCCCATATCTAACATATTTCCTCTTACCTGATATATTCAGGGTTATTATTATAACGTTACTATAAACCCTATCTAAAACTATTATGCATAAATAAAACCAAAAAATGGAAGGAAGCTTCTGTTTGTGGAGAAAGATGATTACTTAAAAATTGGGGCCTAAGCTAAGCTTTTAAGCGCCTAAGCTTTAAAAAAATGGAAATGGCACATCCTTAACTGTGACGATTACTTTTGAATCGTCGAGACATGGCCCTTTTGAATATTTAAACCAAATTTCATTGACACTGATTCAATCATTAAAGCCACGTATAGACTGCCGAATCGAAGAGAGGAAACAGCCGAGCATTGGTCCCGGCGCATGCCCAGTATAAAGTGCGCATGCGCATCTCAGACTAGACATGCGCAGAAACCAATGCTCGGCTCGTTTCCTCTTCGATTCGGCAGTTTCACGTTAGGCTTCACGCTTCTGTTGAGATGAATGGAAAACGATTTTTTTAAAAGCTACTATCTCTCTACATACAAATGTACATTGAAAAATATATAGTATATATTAGGCATATAGAACTATTAGTAAAGTAACAATCTATGTTAGAAGTATATAAATTAATAGGGAGTTAATTTAAAACAAATTAAAATACTAGGTCAGTCAATGCGACCATGATCCGTGGAAAAGTTAACAATAGACAATGTTTTACTACAATGTAGACAGGACGATAGCTAGGCCAACCAAAGCCAAGGTAGATCAACTCATTAACATCGTAATATGAACTTTATTTCATTTAAAACTTCATGTATATTATCGGCTCAAATCAAAATGGTGTCTTTAGATAAAGATTAGAGTAAAGTCAACGAAATTAACGCGATTTATCAGGGCCGATTATGGAAAGAAATAGATCTAAAAAAAAAAAAAAACTATTTATATTATTAAAGTAATTAGAATGGTTGGTGTTACTCCTAGTTGGCAAAGACATATATTTAAAACGAAAAGACCTTTCCATCTCGTAAAAGCAACTTCAGTCAAATAATAAAAAAATCATATTTCTTGTAAGGTCATATTAGCTAATACATTTATATAAGGGTTAATTATTGTTTGTTGTTTTATTTCTTAGTTATTATTCGTATATTTACTGTTAATTAAGTTTGATATTTTAGCTATAATTCATTTAATAAATTATGCAAGGAATGTCAATGTCACCCTTAAAACATGTTTTAATTATATGTCTACGGAAAGCATGCAAAACTGGAAATAATTATTTTATATTTACAAAAGGTTTTCTTGGTTTAATAAACAAAAGAATGGTGAGGGTGTTGCAAATAGAATATATAGACTTTATAAAGGAGAGTGTCGCAGCAGCATATAATACATTTCTCCGCGCACCCACCACCTAGCGCCATTCCATTATCAACTTTAACACGTACAAATCTTTCCAGAACGCATCGGGGTGTGAGGATAAATTCCCGGAAATTAATGCCACCACTTGTTAACAATGCAATTCCTCCAGGAAATCTATGCGACTTTTTTTTCTATAGTATCTTTTCACTGAGGACATTTACACAATTCCTCGAATACGTTAACTGCAAAAAAAAAAGCGAATACTAACGCTCTGTTATACCATTTCCAGCGAGAAATACATTAACAACAAGTGGGGATATTTTTTTCCCCCCAGGAATTCATCCTTTCTCCCAAAGACCGACCATTCCCTTGTAATTTATAAAGACCAATAGTGATTCAAAGCAAGCTTTATTCTGTAGGAATTGTTTCATCTAACTATTTTACTTCCTAACATACGTAGTATGGAATAAGAGAAAGTATTGTGATGGCACAAAATTTCGATTTTGATGGATTTACACGTTTTAGAGCCTTAACTTTGAATCCAACAAAGTTGTTTTTTAAAAAATGTCTGTCTGTATAGTCTAACGTATGTAATTTGACGTCTGTAGTAAGTACTACGGTGCACCAATTTCTACTGCCCTAACAACTGGGCCGATTTGGATTAAATTTTTACCCCGAGGCGAAATTGAGAAATTAATTAGAGGACGCTACCCCAAAACTCTAAAAAAAAATAAATCGTGAAGTGACGCGAGACACCCGTTAGGGAGTTCTTACGCCTTTCATTAAATATAAATTAGTAACTCACACTGCTAAGTATACGATGCTAACTACTTATACATGGCGGAATTAGAAATAATGATGAGTTTATATAGTTAAACATTATGGTTGTAGTACAGTCCTGTTCCCTACCTACCTGGCACTCAATTTAAAATATTATAAAATATATCACTACTCAAAAACTTCTGCTTGTATCAGGTGGAAATTTTACATGCACTGTTTCAATTGTACTTTAGACGATGCATATGAAGTTTCATTAAAATCGTTACGTTAGAACGTAAGATATAGGTAAAAACGGTCTTTTCTCTATTTTAAACGTCCGCCATAATAATTTTAGCGATCTTTAACACTTCATAGCGGTGTCGGTGTTGGTTTTACTAAACAAAATGTATTTATAAAAGTTGTTTGTCTCATTGAATAGATGGAGATAGAATTTATTCCCGTCCTAAAATTCCAATTTTATATTTGAAGCTTACGTTTAAGCGAGCGTTTCGCGTGAACGCTTGGGCGGATAACGTTGTCCAACGGACTCGTCCTGGGCATTGGTAAAATGAACATGTGTCCCAAATTTCAACTAAATCGTTCAACTTTTACTTAAGTTAAGTTATCGTCATCAGTAGATTTAGTAACGGTCGGTTTTTTCGGATTCACTCCCGTGCTCCAGACGCTGTAACGTGCCATAAGGAACTTCTTTAATATAATTCTTTAAGATTTTGATTAATCAAATTCTAGAGAAAATAGCAATAAACGCAAAGGGTGAGTTTGATTCTCTGCTAGGAGAAGTTATTTTTAAAAGTAAATTTTGATAAACTGTTCAATAATAATTCATAGTTCAATAATACGAAAATTCAAAATAACTAATAAATTGAAATCAATGGACCAAGTAATTATGTGCGTAAAGAGTTTTCTTAAACGGCCCTCAAAATAAAATTTCCTTTCAAGAATAAAAAAAAACCCTAAAATTCTTTTAAACACCAAAATAATTACCATTTTTGTTGTTGAATCGTTAAAAACAGAATTTCGCCATTAAAAAACAACATACCTGAAACAGAAAAAAAAATACAAAAATTAATTTTTTTTATCCAAACA
Organism: Gerris lacustris; assembly: GCA_951217055.1. NCBI lineage: Eukaryota > Metazoa > Arthropoda > Insecta > Hemiptera > Gerridae > Gerris > Gerris lacustris. The sequence goes on along the minus strand of OX578279.1, from coordinate 17,062,042 downwards.
GATTAAATAAAGGATAGGTAATTAATTATGCATTTTCTACTTAATTGGTTTAGTTATAGTAGGATGGAAGCCGGTTGTTATGTCAGATTTTGTTTATTTTCTTTTCTTTTTTATTTCGGCAAAACGTGGTCGAGATAACACAAAAAAACTAGAACGTGCATGTTTTATTTAAATCTTGAAAAAACACCAAAACAAGATGAAATTTCTTAATTACACTAATGAGATGTTATGCACGAATCCTAGTCTAATTAAGATTTTCAATTAATTAAAAAAAATTGAAACTAATTAAGTTATAACTAAATTAAATGATAAAATTATACTTGACACGATTATTTGGTTGGCTTTTTTTAAAATTTACCAGTAACAATTTTAAATGCATAAAACATTTGAAATTACAAATTCTATTGATTCAACAGCAAGTAATTAAAAAATCTCAACTTAAGTTTCTCAAATTCTATAAAACAAAATGTTTTGTCGTCTATCATCTGTGCAGACGCGTGGAACCTAAACTACTGGGCCGATTTTGACGGAATTTAGCATACATGCTCAGAATAGTCATACCTAAGGTGAAAAGGAGAAATAAAATTTAGAACCAAATATGGGGGAGCTACCCCCAAAATCTCCGAAAAAAACGTGAACATCATTATTTCTCGAAAGAGGTTCCGACGATTTCGAGTAAAAAATACTAAAATGTAGTCCATGTAATAAAAATCTAACGATATAAGCGGTTTTCCCGGGAAACATGTAGTTCCTAAAAAATAGCTTTAAACACGGAAAAGAGAGGCCGGGTTCGATTCCCCGCCGAGGAGAAGTTATTTATATGTGTTCGTAAACAGTAAAACTAATAAATAGAGAACACTGAACCAAGTAATTATGAACTCGTATGTGAGAAAGTTTGTCTGAGTTGTCTCTGACTGACTTCTTACCGTTTTGTACAGTTAAATGGATTACATATTAAAATTGATTAATAATAAACAGGTCAAGTGTGTGCTAGTCAGCACACAGCGAGGGTCCGTAGGCCCACACTATATAGTGTTTAACTGTAAAGTGTATAAACAGTGTTTTTTTTTTTAAATGCTAAAATGCTAACTTTGAACCATTCTAAGGGTCTGATATTCTCAAAACACACTCTGATAAAGTATTTTTTTGCTACTGAACCGGACAACAACCATATAAATACATCGAAAAGACCATAATTATAAAAAAAACGTATTTTGTCAATAAAAAATAAAATAATATTTTTTTCGAAATTTCCAAAAAGTGGTATCTTTACTTTTGGCCGAAGAATGTTCAGGAATTTTTTCAGATTTTTTGCACTTCACATAAGCGAGATAGAGGGGGGGGGGACACGTTTCACAACCACTTCGAACTTGCCTACGCTCGCCCTATCAAAGTTATATCCAAAGAATTATATATTTTTGTTATCAGCTCGACGTACCCTTTCATATGAAACCCCTCACGGTGTCGAAAAAAAATAAAAACATTTTCCCCCTTTAGTTTTTTTACCCTAATTTTTTTTGAAAAATATTTTTTTTAAGTCACTATATTTTTAAAATATGTGGGCAGGTACAAGACACATACATGCCAAATTTCAAAGTGATCGGGCGAAAGGTGTAGCCGTGAGAGCACGGGAGAGGACGGACGGACAGACACACGCAGGAAAATATAAGGGTCCTTGGTTTTGCCTACGGACCCTAAAAACCAAATGTTTTTGCTCCCAACGTATTAAGCCATCAAACTCTCCAAATTGCCTTCTTTTTATAAATACCACGTATATTTAAAAAAAATATTTCAAGTGCCAAATTTTATCAAAATTGTTTCAGTAGTTTAGGGACCCTGCGACTGGACAGACGGCAGAAACAGACAGAGAATTTTGGACTTAAGGGACATCTAAAAGTAATTTAACAATTTTAAATTCGAATATTTGCGCTATCACAAAACGTGCACTCAATATTATACTACGTACATGATAAAATGAAAAAAAGGCATCGAAATTTCGCTTAAGAAACCCTCAACTTACTCTGAAAGCAGTACTTTCAAAAGTAATATTTGAGTAAACAGAAAGGTAAATTATTATAATTAAAAAGTAAAATAGAATTTAAGAGATAGAAATGGTAGAAAAAAGTTTTTCATAATAAACAAAAAAATGATTAAGACTTAGAAAAAGATTGTTAACCTTAGTAATGACCTAAAGTAACCTAGATAAGATTAAACCAACTCAATGATGAAATTAAGTAATTCGAGCCAAAAAATCTACAATCAGAGAATCTACAACTGAATGAAGTAACTACAGGGAAGTTTCTCAGAGGCAACGCAAGTCTAAACTAAACCAAACATTGTTATCTCCTCCATCACGATGCCTTATCAGTTACCACCGTTATCGATCTTAAGATGCAGTTAAAAGCTCGCTTAGATTGAGGAAGTTAGCTTTAAAAACTCCTTATTTACTCTTGCAATAAAAATCCCTTCTTTGGAATCCTAATTAAGAGATCAGAAAACTGATCGAATCCGTTAGAATAAAGATGTTAACTTTAATTATACAAGAATCTCAATGATTACCGATCATAAAAGTCATAATAACGACCAGTTTTTCAAGTTTCTATTAAGAAGAAGACATAAAATAATAGTTACTACTGCAAGCATAGAGGAAGAATGCATTTACTAAGAGTTACTTAATTTAACCACCAATAAGAATTGCGAAAGAAAATCCTCAATTTACGTTTAAATGAAAACACTCAATATATGTAATAAAATGTACAATGACTTTTACTCTCCTTTTGCTTCCGAGCTTACCGAAGGTCGCGGAAGCTATGTGATCGTTCTGAAGAACTAAAAAATTTTATATCTCCGATATAAAACAATTTCAAAACAGAAATCCGTTTCAGACATCACGAAACATTTTTGGTTCCATGTCTGCTTGTCGTTCAATTTTTACAAACTAAGATATCTTAAAAACTACACGTCAGATTTTATTGAAATTTAGATGGTAGGTCATAATTAGCATATTTTTGGTCCCATATAAGTTTCAAACCTTCTGCGTTCATTTGTTTCTCTTTCACATGCGCATAAACATACATTTACTAACATACACCTATATCTTCAAAAGTACTCATCTGAATTTATGAAATTTGGATGGTTTGTCAAAAAAGTAGCAGATGGCCCAATATTAATTTCAACAGTTGCGCTCCTTAAATTTTTCTAAATTTGTGAAAAAAGCATCAATTTAGCAAAATTTAAAGAGCGCAAACGGTTGGAATTAATATTGGACTATCTCCACGCTACTTTCGACAAAACATCCAAATATTATAAAAATCAGGAAGGATACTTTTGAAGATATAGGTGTAAATAAATGTATGTTTGTGCGCATGTGGCATGTGGAAGATAAAATAATGGGCACAGAAGGTTAAAACTTATATGGGATCAACAATGGGCTAATTATGACCTACCATCCAAATTTCATTGAAATCAGAAAAGTTATTTTTTAAGATATGTTGGTTCGCAAAAATACGGTAATGGATTTTTTATCTTTTTCCAATAAACCGTTTTGCGTAAAAAGTGAAAAAGTAAATGTTGTACTTTAAGGAGGGAATTTACTTTTTCATACTACTACACCTCTTAAGACTGTTTCCACAAAGTTTCAAAACTTTATAAATTATTTTCTTCATTTGCTGTTTTTTTTTACTAATTTGCCTGGACTACCAACACTTTCAACAACTTCTACTCTTCTTAACAACTTTCTATTCGAATTGCCGAAAAAAAAAATTAAACAATTTGCTCTTATCCTTCGAAAGAATGAATCGGAATAATAACTAATCCTTAATCCTTAAAGCACCGCGGTATGCTGAACAGAAGGATTCAAGATTAAGACCCAGGAATGGTCAGCAAACTCTAGACAGATATCCCTGAGATAGCTCTTCGGTGTTTTACAGGAGCAAAGTTTGATTTAGAGAAGGGCAGCAAAATTGATTCTGAAATGAACAAACGGTTTTCTAGTTAACCGGACGCTTTTATTTACTTTGCATTCTCCTCGAGTGATGTGGATTTTCAGGATTTTGAATTGCAGAAAATCCCCTTGAAAGGGTCGAGATTCAGTCCTGCAGTATAATCCGACTGTTTTCAAAATGGAAAATCAAGAAAATTTCACAAATTAATAAACATTTCAACTTATCCCTCCTATTCTTCGTCGACCTAATTAACCGAATATTGAATTACTCGACGGAAAACAGAAGGAGAGGAAAATTTCTACGTTATTACAAATTAAGCGAGTTTGCGTTTCAATAGAATCGTTGTATCGCGTTATTTGATTAAAACTTAAAGCAATACAATCAAAGTTAATATGCGAATAGTATTTGCACAAACTTTCTGGTTATCTAATAAAACCTTATACATAAATGACATTATATTATATCACTAACAGATAAGCATAAAAAACAGTAAATTAACAATAGACAACATATTGAGTCAAACCGACGTTTTAAGGAAGAAAATTATTTTATACAAAGATTCATCTATTTTAATATAAAGGCTCTAGATATTTTAATTTTATCACAATCACAATGAACTAAATTCAAATGGACAAATGGGAACAAAGAAAAAGGGCAACTAGTAAACAGATTGGATTACCAGTTCATCAGCAATAAATAAGGATTTGGGGCAATTAAGGTATGAAGTAAGTCATAGTACTCCCACTTTAAGTTGAGAGAATATAGTCACCTGTTGACGAACTAAATTGACAGATAGGAACAACGAAAAAGGCAACTTGTAAACCGATTGAATTACTACGTTATTCGAAGGGGTTTGGAGCAATTAAGGTTTAAAGTAAGTCATAGTACTCCCACTATAAGTTGAGACAATTGGCCACCAGTTGGTGAACATATCAATAACAATAGTGTTAATCTTGTATTTTGTGAGGTTACATGAGAAATAAAATGCAAAGTTATGGATTTGTCATTTTTTTTAAAGGATCCTCCAAGGATTGTGAGCATAATAATCAGGGTACTTCTTTAGATTGTTACTCCCCTATATTTCTTTTTTAGATTATAAATGAATTTGACTAAATAACTATTAACACAAAGGAATGTTTATTCCAATATACTTTGGGACAAAGGAAAATCACATTTCTGTTTCTATAATGGGAGTAACAGTATAAAGAAGAACATTTCGCACACCTTCTTTAGATTGTTAGTCCCTCTATTTTTTTTTATAAGGGGAGTAACAATCTAAAGAAGTGCCATAATCAGTAGAAACTAAACTCAAACCAATTCAAATTCCAAGCAAATTAATGATCAAATAAAACTTTACACTAAATTTCCACTTAAGTTTTGTCAGAAAACAACTAATTTTGTAACTTTAAAATATTATAAATAATCCCCTCGTTAACAAATGAAGGGATTTCGTTTTCAACTAATAAAAATCGTCTGTGAATTATTATTTAAAAATGATGTTTAGTAGTCTAGAACGAAATTTCTTTATCTATTAACGTTTATTTAGAAACATATCAAAGTTACAAAAAAAAAAAAATCAACAGAGTTTTTTTACAATTTAAAATAAAAAGACTTTTATATTACTTTTTACAAAAAAAAAGCAACCACAAAAACATTTTAAATACTAAGAGAAAAAAGCTATTTAGAAGTCTAGGATTTTTCAATTCCAATAAAGAACCACAAATCAAGTTGGAAAATAGAGACCTTTTATTTTATAATCTGAAACCTAACGTAAAGGCAAAAAAAAGAGAAAAAAAGATAGAGATTAAAATAAAGACATAGAAATTTAATGCTTCGTTTCAAAACCTATTCTTTAACAAAAGCTTTTAAAAAACAATCCAATTTGGAAAAGTTGTCCCCCGAAAACTATTAAATAAAAAAATGTTTAAAAATGTCGAAATGAGTTATAATATTTAAGGGAAGAAGAAATATATTAAAATTCAACACCAAAAGTGATAAAACTAAACTCAATGCATGAGTAAACTTATTTTAAATTCTAATATTTAAAATTTAGTTATTATATTTAAAAGTTTCTTACTAAAACACTTGTCTTTAAAAAAAAAGCGTATTGATCTTTATAATTTTAACTTTTTTATAATAAACTTAACAAAAACAAAAAGACTTAATATTTAAAGAATTTAAGAAAGAGTGTTACGTGAATGTATATTTAATAAGTATTTTTGCTCTCAAGAATATAAAAATTTAATACAAATATATTAAACTCATATTATATATATATATATATATATATATATATATATATATATATATATATATATATATATATATATATATATATATATATATATAACCTCTTTTATGGTAAGGGTTGAATATTCTTTATGTTTTTGTTTAATTTGTATTTTAGATGTTAGCTAACAGATGTTACAAGGGGTGGGAGAGCAGGGCAATGTGACATTATGGCTGGAAAGAGAATTTTAATTAGTATAATGGCTTTGCAATAAACATTATTAAAAAGTTTAAAGAAAACACCTCCGAGTCTAAATTAAATAAGGATTAAGTAATTAATACAAACAAATGCTTTAAATAAATCATATCTGGCATATTGTTTTTTTTATAGAAACAATGTTGGCGGCGGAACGTAAAAAATTATATATATATATATATATATATATATATATATATATATATATATATATATATATATATATATATATATATTATAAGACTTTTTTTGTAGTACACATAAATAACCTAAACACAGTTAATAAGTGAAATAGATGATTTAATACAATATTAAATTGTAATATTTTTGAATAAATATACATGATATGTATTATATATATATATATATATATTTTTTTTTTTTGAACGTGCAACGACATGCACATTTTCTTAGCCACAAACAAATCACTAAGATTTTAATAGTTAAAAATGGCTATATGTATTTATATTTTTAGGGTTTCGTAGAGACTTCTCGAAGCCCTATGCCGAGGGTGTCCGTGTGTCCGTCGCTCTTTGGTTCATAGCACCCAAACCGTTTAAGAGAGCTGAAATTTAAAACAATGACGCAATTTTTTGACCCAACCATAGAAAAATATAGTGAAATTAAAAAATTAAATATGTGTATGCGCAATTCGCAATTTATGGCAAACTCAAAAAGTTATATTTTTTTTAATTTTCGAGTGGATATATATATATATATATATATATATATATATATATATATATATATATATATATTATATTCTGCCTATATATATTATGATTTTACCTGTATCATGAGTTGAAATATACCTAGACAAAAAAATCCCCCTCAACCAATACATAACGGCTGGTCCTAAAATTTTGAAATAATTCATGCTAATACCTTATCGTGGGGCGATGGAGATGTTCTGAAAAAATTAAATTTACCCTGTCGCTATTACCGATAAAACATTGTGACCCCACGGAGGATCGAACCAGAGACCTCTGACGTCGAAAAATAAAAATAAATATTTAATAATTATTAAAATAATTTATTAATAATTATAACAGGTATGCTTGATCACCTACAAACCCCTAAAAAGTACTTGGTACTAGGTAAAATATTAATTATATTAAAACCCATATACTTAATCCCCTGATTAATTAAAATATATTCTTCCCTTGCCTTATTAAAAAAAGTAGCTATAAAAAGGCTCAAACATCTCCTTATGTTTTAATTTTCACAAAAATGAATTTAAATCCTTGAATTTTAAAAGCAATAAAATAAAAGATAAACGTTTGATTTTGAAGCCGGCAAAACTTAACAGGGCAGCTCATTTTCTTATATAAAAAGAAAAAAGGATATATATATATATATATATATATATATATATATATATATATATATATATATATATATATATATATATATATATTTATTGACGCATTGTTTGATATATTATTATGTATATCTAAAATATATATATCATTTGTATGCATGTAATATTTATTTAAGAATAATTGTAATGGACAGGTAATCCAATATTTCATTTACAAAGCCGAGTAAATACAAATATATTGTTCTTTATAAAATAAAAAAATAACAAGAGAAAAAGTTGTGTTCAACATAAAGCATTTTAAGTTCTTCCCACACGTCTACTTGTTTTAGCACTTAAAAAATAAAACTTGAGACCGCGTGCAAATAGTGATGTCACTCGGCTAAATTATAAAGGTGTTGCCATCGACACCTCAGTCAAGGTCCTAAGATTTCAAGTGATTTCCACTTGGTTCAAAACCATTAGGCCTCTGACTTAATGCACTCTACAATTTCTATTTGATATATTCATTCATGTTAATGTATATAGAATGGAAAAGAACAATGACGAATGAGTTGGATCAAATAATCAAATCAAAATGTTTTGGATCAAGGTCAAGAATTGTTGAATTGATCTATTCGCCATAATGAAGTCATCATTTGACTCAAAGTATTTGAAAAAAAAAACATGTATATGTATATATTATTTTAGTCGTGAGTATGATGTAAATTGTCAAAAAATACAGAATGTAATAAAAATAACTTTAAATTTTAATCAATCAAAACAAGTAGCTATACTTTGTGAGTTAACAAGTAGCTGCTTGTAATAATGATATATCACTACAATAATGTGAATTATACATCAATATACAATTATGATATATTTCTTTAATGTTCCAATTGTAACCGATAAAGAAAAACAACAAGAACAACAAGTATTACGCAAACCTTTCTTAAATGGTAATTTTGGATATTGGCTGTATGTAGTCAAATAAATTCCGACATTTATACCGTCCATAAAACAGGAATGAATGAATGAATACCATTTTATTGATAATTTTATTTTCGTAGAATATGTTAAACAGAATATTAAATTAATGTAATGATTATTTTATTACGATTATTATCTTTACTATTTTACACACATGTAAATATATTTCTTCCATAAAACAGGAACTTATCTAAATTAAAAAGTGGATTAAGACTCATAATTGAGGTGTAGACTATATTTTTTATTAATATACATAATATAAAAACAAATAATTAGGGGAATCATCTATATTGTTTTCTTCATCTAAAACATATCAATTCGCGACAAATTAAATAAAAATCGTTTTAATAGAAAGCTGTTAAAAAAAAAAAAAAAAAAAAAAAAAAAAGGCAGCACATTGGACCTCTAAGTTATAGTGGCGTATTGTATTGTATAATTATAGTGGTGTTAGAAGAATTTTATAGAAAAGTAAATGGATATACTAAGGCTTTTATTGAAACACAACATTGCTTCCGAGCTTACCGAAGGTAACGGAATCATTTTGAAGAACGAACATGTTTTACGTCTCCGAATTAAAAAACTTTAAGACAGAAATCCGTTACCAAAGGGAACAATTTTGATTCTGTGTCTGCCTCACGCTCAATTATCGTAACCAACATATTTTAAATAACTACTTGTCTCATTTTAATGAAATTTGGATGTTAGGTCATAATTAGCCCATTGTTAGTCCAATATAAGTTTGAACATTCTGCGCCCATTTGTTTATCTTCCACATGCACACAAAGATACATTTATTTACACATATATCTTCAAAAGTACTCATCTGATTTTTATGAAATTTGGATGTTTTATCGACAGTAGACCACAGATAGCACAGCAACAGATTAATTTTAACCATCTGCGCTCTTTAAATTTTGTAAATTTTAAGAGCGCATAATTTTGATTTTTTGGTAGATTTTAAATACTCTGCCAATTAGTGTAGCACTTAGCTTCCTCGCATCCTATCATGTACTTTATTGTAATATTAATTCAAATTAGTGTTATATTGTTTATTGTGTAAAAACTATTAATAGTTTTAGCGATCTTTAACACTTCATAGCGGTGTCGCTGTTGGTTTTACTAAAAAATTGTATTTGTAAAAAATGATTGTCTAATTTTTTCCCGACCTAAAATTCCAATTTTAAAATTGAATTTCACGTTTATGCGAGCGTTGCTCGTGAACACTTGGACGGATAACGTTGTCCAACGAACTCGTCCTGGGCATTGGCAAAATGAACATGTCTACCAAATTTCATCAAAATCGGTCGACATTTACTCAAGTTATCGTCGCACGTTTCATAATTCGCGGACACACAGACCGACAGACAGATAGACAGACAGACAGACACGAGACCAAAAATGTTCCCTGATGTCTGAAACGGATTTCTGTCTTGGAATTTTTAAAACCGGAGGCATAAAAGTTTTTCATTCTCAAAAGTGAACACAATGCTTCCGTTACCTTCGGTAAGCTCGGAAGCAAAAACGGGGAAAAATAAAATAAATTTGACAATAATAGGTTTTAAAAGCATACAATCAATAAAGCATACGAAATAGGACATGACAAAGCTATGAACCACACTAATTGGCAGACTATTTTTAGAATTTAATAATGCTCTTATAAGAATAAACGAAAAAAAAGTCAAAACCAGTAAATGTGTAATAAATGCTATTGAGGAATGATGTAATATATATAACAGTAAAAGGGCAATTGTGGGATGAATCTAAGAGAAAAATGTTAAATAAAGAGATCAAAGTTCACAAAGCAGTTTTATGATAGAAAGAGCAATAATAGTTACATCAAGTTAGAAGAGCGAATAATTTTGAAAGGTCAGTTGAAGAAGAATCGTATGTGACTTGTTGCTAACCGAGAGCTTTACCTGGAAAATGTCGCAGCCATTAAACTCCCCTATAATAGTCTCAGAGGATTATTAAACTTTTCCATAAGATATTTATTACATCTAGGCCACCTAAGAAACAAATAAAAGTAACGGGGAAAAGTATAACTTAATTGTTTGGTATTTTTAAGTGTGGAAGATTAACTAATCTACAAAAAAGTTATGTAATTTTGAAATGCCTTTTAATTTATATAAGAGCAAATAGTTTTTTTTCTTTTGTAAAAAAGAAAAATGTATAGAAACCGAACTTATGAAAAACAACTGATAGCTGAGTTAATAATAAGAAACCGATGTTATTGCTCATATTATGAGCTTAGGACCTTAGCGTGATCCCTAATAGGTTCAATAAAACGGGATTCATGTACACGACAGTTAAAGTTTATGAGTATCTAGGATTAAAGAACTTATCAGCAAGCGTCTAAGAACATTTGAACGAGAGAGTGAACCAAAGATCGTTTAGGCAAGGAACTAAGATTAAAATATATGAAATTACGAATGTTTATAGGTATCTAGGATTAAAGAACTTATTAGCAAGCGTCTAAGAACATTTGAACGAGAGAGTGAATCAAAGATCGTTTAGGCAAGGAACTAAGATTAAAATATATGAAATTACGAATGTTTATGAGTATCTAGGATTAAAGAACTTATCAGCAAGCGTCTAAGAACATTTGAACGAGAGAGTGAACCAAAGATCGTTTAGGCAAGGAACTATGATTAAAATATATGAAATTACGAATGTTTATGGGTATCTAGGATTAAAGAACTTATCAGCAAGCGTCTAAGAACATTTGAACGAGAGAGTGAATCAAAGATCGTTTAGGCAAGGAACTAAGATTAAGATATATGAAATAACGAATGTTTATGGGTATCTAGTATTAAAGAACTTATCAGCAAGCGTCTAAGAACATTTGAACGAGAGAGTGAACCAAATATCGTTTAGGCAAGGAACTAAGATTAAGATATATGGAATTATGAATGTTTATGGGTATCTAGTATTAAAGAACCTATCAGCAAGCGTCTAAGAACATTTGAACGAGAGAGTGAATCAAAGATCGTTTAGGCAAGGAACTAAGATTAAGATATATGAAATTTCGAATGTTTATGGGTATCTAGGATTAAAGAACTTATCAGCAAGCGTCTAAGAACCTTTGAACGAGAGAGTGAATCAAAGATCGTTTAGGCAAGGAACTAAGATTAAGATATATGAAATTACGAATGAGATTTGTCCGTGAGTCTAGGTCTTTTTAAGGTGGGTTTATTATCTATGTATATAAGCAGAATTAGAATCGTTCTTAAAATAGATCAAAAAGTTGCTAGACTAGTCACTATCTAGTTCGCTTTCAGTCCAAGATGTAAATTTTATCTTGTGATAGTAATTTCTAAAGTTCACCCCTCAAAAGAAGAAACACTGGTTTCAAAATTAAGGAGCCTTCGAATTTTCACTATACATTTATAAATTAAACTTCTCCTGCCTTGAACTTATAAGAAAAAAAAAACCAAAATCGCTTCAGGGTTCTCCAAACTCAAAGTTCTAGTTATTAACGAATCCTGTTTCTGATACTTCACTATAAAGCCGAGAAGGAAATGTATGTCGAAGAAGTATGGCGAAGTGAAGGGAGAAGAAGTTTGAAAGGAAAAGGATTTGGCCAGTCAAGGATCAGGACGAAAGACGTGGAGGACCTCTAGAGGAAGAGAAAAGACGTGGAGGAGGAGAAAGTGGGATATAGCTAAGGTAATCAAGGGAGGCCTCGATTCTAGATCAGGATCAAGGAAACGGCCTCCAAAAGATTTGAAACAAGGACGAAACCCATCCTTCCTAACCAATATAAGACCTATAATTTAATCATGCTATTCTTGTACCAATCAAATTCGTTTAATGGTCCTGATAAATTCAACTATTAAAGATCCAACTTTCAGATTTTGTAGGCGCCGTCTGACACCTGTCGATATTATATCCACCGTCTAATAAATAGCTTCATGTAGCTCATTTTTAAAAAAATATAATTATAAATAAAACCCTAAAATTTCAATATAGTATCTCACGTGTTTACTAGAAATAATTGGAGTTTGCCTTTAAAAAAAAAAAATTAAAAGAGTGAATAATGAAATTTGAATTCTTTAGGGTTAATACATAATTAAAATAAAACTGTACGATAAATTAGAAGATGTAAATTAGAACTGTACGAAAAACTCTTATCATAAAGCAACGGTTTAAAAATTACAGCTATAAGTTACTATAATGTAATATTTGACGTAAATGATTGCTTCAGAGTTACATATTATAGAACAAAATTAGAAAAGTCCGCAGGCTTCCGCGGTTACAATTATAATGAAGTTCTAATTCTGCCGGTGGTGACCACTGTCTCGAAGGATGTACGTCCCGATGTTTCGCTCCTAATGCTAAAAGCATCTTTAGGGGTGTTCATGGTGTCCTTAGTTTAAGACAAGGACACCATAGACTTTATTTATCTCAGTTCACACCTACCTTAAACTAAAGACACCATGAACACCCCTGAAGATGCAATTAGCATTTGGAGCGAAACGTCGGGACGAATATCCTTTGAGACGCGGTCACCACCGAAATGATTGAGTGTTCCTAATTCAACCTTGTTAAAATATACACAAAACAAATTAGGCTCAAATAAATTTAAAGGACTTAATCGAGGTATTTGATTCGCTCATTCCGTACTAACTATTTTAGTAGCTAAACCGTCGTTCTCATTCAAGTAAAGTCTTTCAAAAAATTAATAATAATAAAATTAAATTATCATAATTCTAAAAAAAAAAATGTTAGTATTGTTCACTTCTATACTTCATTTTCTTTTCTCAAAAGAGAAACAAAAACTAAATACAATCTTGGAAAATTAAATTAATTTTCAAGGAGAGAAAGATAACTCGATCTAGGAGAAACTTTTCGCTAACAAAATAAAATGATATCAGTTAATCTAATAATAGAACGAAAATAAAATAATAAAAATAAAAAAACTCCCAAACTTTTATTATTAAACATTAACCTTCACTTTACCTCCATAAGTTTGTTTTAACTTATATTAACTCCATAAGAATATAAGAAACCATTAAGATCATTTAGATTGTGTCTTAATCCATTATACTTTTACTTGGAAATAGAGTTAATATGTATTTTATACTTAACAAACAATGGTTATTAAAATATTCGGCATTGAAATCTTACAAAAATAACTTTGAATTAAGAAAAACCAAAAAAATCCTAAACAATAATGTTCATTGTAATATAATCTAATCTCTATCTATGAATAAATAAAAAAAATACGTATACGTGAAGTTTCACGTAAAAAGGTAAACATGAAATTAGTATAAGGGGGGGGGGGGGAAGCAAAATTGTGATGCTTTTTGACAAAATAGCTTGAAAAATTAAACAGTTTCCTCAAATGTTATATATTTTTGTAATCTACTCTTCAATACCTTTCATTTGATACCCCCACTCAAAATTTAAAAAATATATTTTTTTCGCGTGACGTGAATTATCTGCCTTTTTGGATTAGAACAACTGATCATTTTGAGTTCACTATATTTTTCCTGTGTGCGCGTCAAAACGATCTTGTCATCTTGATGAAAGTTTAATGTTTTTATTTCATTTGATTCAACAGTTATTGTAACCCTACAGAGTGCCAGAGAGACACAGGAACGAAATTATAAGGGTTCTTTTTTTTTTGGTTTTACCAACGAAACCCTAAAAAATAACGTGAGTGTGAATGTGCGTTCGTATTCTTCAAAGATTCTTACATTATTTTTAGGTATCTGGACACTAATATATGTCCAGTGATAAAAGCTGTTAATCGAGACGTAAAAAAAATATAAACAAATAAATAATAGGCACTATAAACACGTTAATGAAATTAAGCATCCGGTACCCGGGTAACCCACTAGTACTACTACTAGTACTAGTGCCAGTAGTAGTTACTAGTAGTAGTAATACTCGTAGTATAATATTTAACTTAAAAAGATTATTAAAACAAATAATGTCTAACTTAAAAAATAACTATTGTGAATCCGCACTCCAGACTGTACTTCCTTTAAATTTACTTATAATGGGCAAACCAAAAATATATCTAAATAACAAATTTAACTAAAATATATAAACACAGGTTTCCGGTTGACCGTCTTTCGGAGGATGTTAACGTCCGACGTCTGAAGACCACCTACCTTTTTAAAACGTGTGGCGTTTACCAGATTATTTTTAGATGCAGTGAAATTTTACATAAGACAAAACAACAATCCGGAATACTAATATCAGCTTTTAAGAATGTATTAAAGCTGTAAAGAACAGCTATTATGTCTACAGAATAGGCTTGCGTTAATAAGAAAATAAACAACAAATAACTATATGTATACAAGGTACGACACATCAACCGTTTTCTATCTAAAGTGACATTCAAATTGTGTGCCTATAGAGGGAATTCAAAATTCCTATCGGAGATAGCCAGACAAACTTTAATTGTTTAATAAATGAATTTAAATGGGACAACACATTAAAAATTGAAATATAAACTATTTTATATCAACTCATATTATGTAGCTCCATATCCTATCACATGTATGTAAGCTATGAGGAAAGTGGACAGCTAATTAGACAAAATACATCAAAGGACCAGCATTATTTTTTAAACAGGTACCATAACAAGATTATTAGAAAAGCCAAGAATCCAGATGGATGAGGAAAACATTAACGGGGAAATATAATGAGAGGAAAGCCTTAGCCAACTTAGTCAACTAATTAGCTAAGATCAAAGGAAACTCCGTATCTAAGACCGAGTTCCGGGTAGCATGGAGGAAAATTGTTGTCGCGGTTAAGAGCCCGCTTAAGGTTCAAATTACTAGCCTATTGCCTATTGGAATCGGAAAGAGGAAATCTAAACCGTTTGCATTTATATTCAAATCATCGTGAGGAATGATCAACATAATATTACCTATTATGACAATCATGAAACGTAAATAATAAAATACTAATAATACATTTTATTTAAAAATACTTTCACATAATAAAAATTTTACAATAAATACATCATTGTTTTAACTTATTAGTTTAAAAATTAATTTATTTAATAGCCACAAAAGCTATTTGCTTGAGCGCAGCAAAAAATTTGCATAATACATAAAGCTTTATTGGCACTTCTTTAGATTGTTACTCCCCTTATAAACAAAACAGAGGGGAGAAGCAATCTAAAGAAGATGTAAGGAATGTTCTTCTTTTTACTACGTTTTTATTAGCTTGCTTTCTTGTTTGTTTGTTTGTCCAGTACAAATCTTGCAATCGATTTTAAACTAACTTCCAGAGTAGCTAGACATTTGAAACTTTTAGAATAGCTCAGAACTCGAAGACAATGCATAATTTTAATACTTTTAGCCATCTTTCAGCAGAATTTAATTCGTTTTCAGCAAATTTTTCTGCAAGAAAGTTAGTTCGGAAAAAATTCGCAATTTATTTTATTATATTTTTTTTTTTACATATATTTACAATCTTCATTTTGACGGGTTTCAAATTTATGATTTATGACAGAAAATTTTAAAATGTACCTATATAAAAAGTTCTTTTTATCTTGTAATTATTAAAATAATAACTCCCCTTATAAAAACAGATGTGTGATATTTCTTTGTCCCAAAGTACATTGGACTAAACATAAACATCCCTCTGTCTTAATAGTTATTTAGACATTTATATTCTAAAAAAAAATTACGGAAGTACAGTTTTATTTGCCTTTCTTATTATTTTTATGTTCATTTAACATGTTTATAAATTAATACATATTTAAAAATAATATACTTGATTTTACACAATCTTTAGCAATATTAATTTTATTTGAAGTATTTTTAAACTATTCCCACTCAAAATGACATTATGGCTTCGGTATACACAAATAATTGTTTGTTACTTAAGCCAATAAATAACATGTTAAAAAAAAGTAAGAAAAAAAAGTAAGTAGGCTTATTATTTCACCCAAATGGTTTTTTGGAATTTAAATTATACGAAATTAAATTCTAAACTTTTTTAAAATTTTATTTTTATTTTATATTATCAAATACGTCATAAAATTACAAAATAATTAAGTATATAAATTAATTTATCTTTACGGCTGATCTTAAGCTAGTTAGTTTAATTGTATGAAAAGAATATAATAAAAAAAAAAATGTTGTTATTTCTTTACTCTAAAGGTAAATAAGACTTGGAATGCTTTGAATGGAAAAAATAAAAAATGCTGATAAGGGATTTTGCTGGAATACAGCTGAATATAAGCAAACCAAGGCTAAGTCTTGTTATAAAGTAAGACAGGAAACTGTTATGAAATCCAAGCCAACACACTTTGCCTTTACTTCCTCTTATCTCCATTTGAGGCTTTAGGCTTTAAGACTCTGGTAAACCCATAAAAAGGATTAAACAAACAATATCAACAACTATTTAATGTTTTATCTTCAAGTTGTTTAGCCTTTTTTTTAAAGTTAAGAATTTTCATAAACAAACAATGATCTGAGATGTTTATAAAAGAATTATCCTTGAGTTGAACAGTCAAGGGTAGAGGATGTACATACTTTAAATTTTATTTTTTATTTGTACATTAGGCTTTTGCGAACTTAAAAAAGATGATGACGTTTAGTCTTAAGAAATTAGCAATTTAAATGATCTGACATTAAGAATGACTTAAATTCGCAATTTAATGAAGTAACAACGTATTTTATGTATATAAATTCGTTAATAAAGTATTTTGGTTGACAATTAACTATTCTATTCTAATTATCTTTGTGACGCAACAGCCCGTGAGGGCTTAGGCCAGCCAAAGTGGGCATTTCTTTAGACTGTTACTCCCTTATAAAAAAAAACAGAGGGGAGTAACAATCTAAAGAAGGTGTGTGGAATGTTCATCTTTAGACTGTTACTCCCCTTATAAATAAACAGAGGGGAGTGATAATCTAAAGAAGGTGGTATGGAATTTTTTTCTTTAGGCTGTCACTCCCCTTAAATAAACAGAAGTAGATATTCCCTTGTCCATAAGTACATTTGGACTAAACATCTATTTCTCTTAATAGTTATTTACACAAAGATATATATAAAATAATTATATCCATTTATATTCCAAAAATACAGGGGAGTAACAATCTAAAGAACAATGCTCCTATAAGCAACATCTTATAGGAGATAATAAATTGTAATTTAAAGTATACTCTCCAAATATAAAAATATAAATTCTGAATATTTCATGAGTATTAAAATTATTATTAATAATATATGATACATTTTATGTCCTCTCAGAAGACAGCATTTTTGGTATATTAATAAAAGGGGTAAGAATAGAAAAGCTAAAGAAATTTCCTAAAGGTCTAACAATAAAAGATTGTTTTTAGTTGCTACGAAAATCACAAAGTAGATTTTTATTTTGTTTATATACACTTTAATATTAATGCTATGAGAAAACTCAGTTCTCACAATTTAAAGCGTTGAACACTATTGGGAAGAATACAATAATACAAACTGTATAATTAAGAATGTAATATAGTTTGCTGTGCCATATTTGATTTCATAACAATTAAACTTAACCAGAAAGTAAAAAGTAATAACTAATATATTTTAAGTCTTTCATTATCAAAGCATACTATCTTATAAGTTTTCAAAATTCTATTTTAATTATTAAATTATTGATAATATCCGTTCAATGAAATTTTTTTACAACCAAAAATCAAAAGATTTATAAACCATATAATATATCAAATTGACTAAACTCAACAACTATCAAAAATACTAGAATTAAAAACTCATAATTAAATTATGATATAAAAACACGACCAAAACAAAATCAGTTTTTTGTTTATTTTCAAATTAATCGTAAGATAATGATGTGTTGTACGTTATGATAATTTGTCAGCTGGTTTTTATAAACTTTGATTGAAAGGGTTCAAAGCAGAGGGTGAGATTAATCATCCAATTAGATTCAGGTTTCCAAGGACATCAACCTTAATTGCGAATAGTTTGAGGACTTTTAAACTGAAAAACTTTACATATTCATGAGGATTGACAAGTTTACTACGAACATAGTAAGACTTTCCGGTATACGTATAAGTACTATAAGATATACGTATAACTAACGTAATTATAATTTTATAAATATAATACAGGAAAAACTATTAAAAAACTATGTAACTTCAACTTTAAAACAATCGATAATTTTTATCACAAAATTATAAAGTGAAATTGTAGAACCGGTTATATATATTTAAGCGTTATCATTATTTCTTTTAACTACTACTTAAAAGGAGAAACTACTCAAAACAAAAGCAACAATTGAATGTAATTTGGGGAAAAAACAAAAACCGCAAGATAATATAAATGTATATATGTCAGTTTTTATGTAATTTGAATTCTTTTGTTTGAGTTACATTTGATATTGTATAAAAAAAATAAAAGAAAATAAACATGTCTATAAAAAGCTAGTTTACCACAAGAACGAATGAACAAGATTAGATTGTGTTATGTAAGGTTACTGAAGCATATAATTAAGTATTTATTTTCTAAGTATTGAAATAAAAACCTATTTAAGACTATTGACTGATTCTGCTTCTTATAGAATAAAAAAATATTATTTCCAATAATATAATACATTTCATCAGCTTAAAGACTAGTACACCCTGAGATTCTTTGTCACGCGACTCAAATATTTAGCCCTGAAAAGATGATTCAAGATTCATTGTCACAGACTCAACTGGGATGCAAAGCCTAGTCCACACTGAGGTTCTTCGTACGCACCACTGAATCAGAGAATCCCATTCAGACGGGACTCAAATATTTAGCCCTGAAAAGATGATTCAAGATTCATTGTCACAGACTCAACTGCGATGCAAGCCGCAACTCAAAACTCCTGTGACAATGAATCCGAACGAAGTCCAATGTGAAATAGGCTTAATAATAACATATTTATTCAAAAGAAATGTTAACAGCAATACACAGCAAAAGAAACCTTATAGGTAAGTAGTATTTGTAGTTATAATAAGCGTATATGAACAATAACTAAACAGATAAATACAAAATTTAATTTAAATTAGCGATAACAATTATGAAATATTCAGTGATTTATAATACATAATATTAATAGAAAATTTATAGTTAAAAAAAGTATTGATATTTTCATAAAAAGTATCATAAAAATTAAAAAAGTTTAGTAATTTTAGGTAACCTACATCCATCAAGACAACGTTCACCTGGTTCACCATGAATGATATTATAAAAAATATCGTTTTTCCGTGGTAGGCTGTGAAATAGTAACTTTAGAGCCTAAAAAAGATAGCTAAAATCCATTTTTTCATTACGTGGACTTAAAAAATCTTTTCATTACTCCTAGCTGTAAAGAAAAAATCTTTTCATTACTCCTAGCTGTAAAGAAAAAATCTTTTACGTCCTAGGAACTAAAAGATTTTTATTTTCCGGCGGGTAGTTGTCAAAACTTCCGTTAGTAGTGCTGCAGTCTTTGTAGAAATGCTTCTAGTACGATTAAAATCCACTAGATGTCAATGCCTTTTATTTATCTTTTCTTATAGTGTAACCTCTTTTTAAGGTTTCTTTTTTTAAGTCTTAAGTATGTACTAATATTTGTTATTATTATACATTGATTAGTGATTAATATTTAATGTTTTTTCATTGTCTGCTACCTCGGAAAAAATAGCATATGCTACGCGACTGTGAAGTGTTTTATCTTTACCTTGGCAATATTTACTGTCTCGCTTCGCTCGACAGTAAATGTAATTGCCGCGGTAAAGAAAAAACTCACTTCACAGCCTTGTAACATAATATACTATTATAGAACTTAAAGCTCATTAGTAAATAGTGTGACGGTGAAATGTGTAGATTGTATGATATCAAGCTACATGTATAAGGAATTGTCCAAGCATCTGTTATTTAAGTATATATATATATCTATCAGAGCTGCTGCTGGTTTTTCGGGGCTCTGGACAGAAAGAATAATTATGACTCCGATAAAAATGTTGTTGCAATATACTCATTTAAAATCATGGATATGTTTTTGGGCATTGAATCCACATATAATGTTTTCCATGAAGTGAAGAAAATCAATATACATTTGTTTAATTAATAGAGTAGATGGATCTTAAGATGGGAAATTATAAAACATTAACCCATTTTGATTACCATTTGGTCCTCTAGGAGCTCTGATATAATTTTATATAAAATTTAGAAAGTATAAAGTACTTCTATCTGCAAAATATAGCACCTACTACAAATGAACTTGTACTATTAATGAATACAAGTAAAAACCAATCTACCTCCTATTACATTATGATTTCCTGGCACGATATTTATGAGCGTCATAATTTGAATGTCATTTATCGAAACTTCAACCCGACTATCTTCAAAACATTGTACTATAAATGAAAACCTAACGACCTCCTGTTAAATCCTAACTTCCTGGCACGACATTTAAGAGCGTAAAATTTTGAATGTCATTTATTGAAACTTCAGCGCGACTATCTTCAAAATATTTAGCTATAAATGAAAACCTATTGACCTCCTGTTAAATCCTAACTTCTTGGCACGATATTAAAAAGCGTCAAATTTTTCATGTCGTTTTTTGCGTGACGGAAATTTCTTCTGTCTCCCAGGGCTAAAACATATAATCCATGATAAAAAGAAACAGTGAGTCCCCAGTTAACCATGAGGCCCATGTAGTTACCCATACCCATGCTTCCAGCAAGCCCTGATTTCCTTAGTGAAGTTATTCTTCCTTTCAAACACCAATTTCAGATAATGGAATAAAAACTTCGAATCGTCAGAGCGTTATTTCCTCTAACTCGGGTTTGTTCAAGACTTACAATGACTTAGAGATTTACCCAACTCAAATAAGGCCTTTGTGCGCAGTCGAACTTATTCTTCAAGCACACCATCTTTATTACGATGCTATCTTATTGTCATTGTTGGCTTTGGTCTCATGGGGGTTTGGAAGTTTAAAATATTCAAGAACTGTCTTGTAATATTACTCATATGTAAATAGAGAAGTTTGAGGCAACTCTTATCAGATAGAACTGTACTGTATACCTGACTCTAGGGACGAGGTGGGAGCCTAACGAGCAGCATCTGATAAAAGATTTACCTCCGTATCCAATACACTTCCCTCAAGTACCGACTGTGTTATTAAAAAGAATATGAATTCATTGAATCCAGTTCCTGCATTCGGATGACAGAGGCAATCCACTATTAATTAAATTAACAGACAAAACAAAAATAACTACTGATAACAATGATAAGTGGATGAGTATGTTAACTATCATTATTCAAGATCAATATTTGCATTTTCCCCAAAACATTAAGAACAAATAGGATATCTCTTTAGATACGATTATCCAAAAATAAGTACATGTACACGGGCCACAAGAAGAAGAAAAGATGAATACAAAGCTTCCCCATGATCTAGATTCCCTGAAAAGGGCTAAATTATCATATTAATGTGTTTTGAGCCTAAATCGTAAAGGTACTTTACACCCCTCGAGGCACTTTAAACTCCTATTATAAGGATCTACTGCAAATCGAACATTTGAATAAGGATATCATAAAATACAAATAAATGAAACCCAGGTAAATATTATTTTTGCAACCAAGGAAGTAATCAAAATATTTCAAAAACTATTTATTTATTTATATTTTTCATTTCTATAATTAACGAAAACCAAATTATTCTTTTCTTACTTCTAATAACCAATTATTATTTAATTAAGCAGACAAAAAATAAAAGAAAAAAGGAAAACAGTAATCAATTATATTTTAAAGTTTAACAAGAAATTAATCAAGTTGACACTTATTTAAGATTTTGTGAAAGAGAGATTGTTTATTTTGCAATTTCCCAACCCTCTTCACTTCAGAGGATTCTTTCAAGGAATCTCATTAAAGCAAAGAAAAGCACTTATTCGTAATTAGATTGAGAAAGACAATCTATCCTAGAAAAAGGGTGATTTCTAACCCTTTGACGTGGATCCCAAGCTTAATCAAGTTCTTAATTTTACTTAAAGCCCTCATACTCTACACTTTTACCTCCTCAGATGAAAGTTAACTGCCGAATTCCCTGAAGTTTATCATCTATTCATTTATTTGTCACTACATAGTTTATATAAAATATATATATAAAATATGTATTTTGTATGTTTATAGAGATCTTTTCTCAAAGAAACAGTAAATAAATTATATATAGAGATAACACAAAAGATGACATAAAGAAATGAATATTTTTTAACACGGATCTGTTTTTGGGCTTGGGGAAGGAGGTAGCTCAGTTTCCACTTTTAGTACTATATTTCGCCAACAAGAGCGCTGAAGTAAATATTTTCTAAATTTTATATAAAATGATATCAGAGCTCCAAGCGGATCAAAATGGAATTATTTCTATTCTAGAAGAAAACTTCTGCTATTCCCAAGAAGGCAAGTCTTCTGAAGGGGAGGTGTAAAGGTTGGCTACACTGAAGTCACTTCCCAAAAAGATATCCATTATTTGATGCATATTCCCCTGAAGTGACAAAATATTAATTTAAAAATACAATTTAAATCATAACTGTAATATTTAAAAAATTACTTGGATGATATATGAATACGCAATTGGAATTATATGAAAAAAAAAAAAAATTAAAGCATAAAAAATAAGATTTAATTTCAGATAACTTTCATTACTTCACATATGAGTTACTAAAAAATAATTAAAGGTTTGTTTTTTATTTTACTTTTACTTAACTGAAGAATAAACGAAATTAAAAGAGTATAATACATATAAAAAGAATCCAGATAAAAGGACCATGTTCTACAAAATACATAATATATAAAAAAAGAAAATTAATAAGGGATAATATGAGAAGAAAAATAAAACAACTTTCATTTCCATATTGAGTTTAGGAGATTAAAAAAGATCGAAGGAAGAAAATAATAGTAATAATAAAAGAAATAATTATTGTTTTTTTAACCAAACGAAATTAAAAAGGAATGCTAATTATATGAGATTGTATTGTTTTAAGAAGAAAAATGATCCCTTGGCCGAAAAAAAATCTTGGTAAACAAAAGGTGAAGGAATTTGCATCCTGGTCTCGGGTGTAAGGAGTTAAAAAAAAACTGAAAAAAATGAGTCTTGTGTCGACGAAACAACTATTTGGAAAAAGAACAATAAAGGATACATACAGGGAGGAGGTGAAAAAGAATAGAACGCTAAGAATGGATAGCAGAGAAAGTGAAAAAGAAATGACGAAGAAAAGGTTAAAGTTAGTCGCCCGAATAAAAAAAGGAAGCGAGTGACTTGGGCTCGTGAGAAGTGGGCTAAAGACGATTTCGGCTGAAAGAGAAAGCTCATCAACTACAAGGTTAGACTTAGGTCTTTTAACAATGACCTTCCTCAGACTGCTACTATGGAATTTTAGGGTAAAACCTGTTAAAAATAGTAGACTGTAACTTAGACAGAGTGGTTGACTCTCGTCCAGACTACCGAACCGAACAGAGGAAACGAGCAGAGCATTGGCCTTTGCGCATGTCCAGTCTGATGCGCAGGCGCGCATTAGACTGGGCATGCGCATATACCAATGATTTGCTTATTGCATCTGTTCGGTTCGGCGCAGTCTGGACCAGGCTTTAAGTTAATGCTAGATGTCGATTTGAATGAAATGGAAAAAGATATTATCAAAGATTACAGATGTAGTTTAAAGAAACAAACTTTTTCTATACGGATTTAGGTGAAAGGTAGAGGGATAGATAAAGTTAAAAAGCGTTTAAACGCCATTAAATAACAATCACCATTAGACTTTTACCTATTCCAATAATTTGACGTTCACTTTCGTGAAAAAGAAAATTGTCATTCCATTTATCCGTAAAGTCAAGAGTTAGTAAAATTGTCGAATCAACCGAACGTATTATCTTGTCATCCATATCAAGAAAATAAATTTAAATAAGAGAGTTTTTGAATAGATGGCAATTAATGCGGATGTGAATAGTATCGATCCTTTGCTAGCTGAAATTCATTTAGTTATACACAATGGATATTAATATTTGACCAATAATATGTATAATATGTTCCAAATTAGAATTGTTTTAGGTTTCAAGTTTTAGTATTGTCAAATAAAAGAAAAAACTTAAAATTAACAGCCCTGGTTCATATTGTTATAGCTGCAAACAAATCAATTTTTTTTAAGGGTAACTGAAAAGGGTCATTGAATCATAGTAACCTGCATCACGTTTTAAAAATTATTAATTATGTAAACAGCCCTTAAAATAGATGCATAACTTGTTCTATAACTTACATATGACAAACGTCTAGGTTTGTGTGGTATGCATAGTGTTGATCATTGTATGATGTTAGTTCCAGTTGGGTAAGTTCTAAAAGAGATGACGCTTTATAAGCAAAATAAATATTGAAGGGATTAAAATAATATTAAGGGGGAAAAACCACAACAATTTTTAGAAGAAAGGTATAAAAAGGTGAAAGAAGAAATGTAGGTTCACTAGTAGATGTCACTTAAGTGAAGTAGCATTATGATAGAAGAGAAATAGTCATCGTGAACAAGTGTAAACACCGTTCTTTCTCAAGACCTTCCATGTAATTACACTAAAATGTCAGAAATCTCATGTTTTGAACGACAGCTATAACCCGTTATTGTCATGTCAAAAAGATAGAAAGCCAGAAGTAGTACTCAGGTAGCAAATGTCATTCGGATAACATTAAAATAGGGATCAGCTGGCGCCAGTTGAGTGTATAAGGTCTCAATTTATTTGAGGTCACCTTATTTCAGTGTTTTCAAAATAAAATGATGATATACGATGAGCAGAATTAAGTTTATCAACTGCAACAACACTCAGTAAATTATAATTATAATCGCAGAATGATATTGGGAATATGATTATGAATACTATAAATAAATCCTTAATCACTAAAACTATTATTAATTGTACCTCATCTGCTTAAGCAACAAGATGTTTCAAAAATAAATTCCCCTGCAGGTGGCTGACGGCAGTTTTGGTTTTTGTCAAGTCCCCAAAACCCAATAATTACATAGAGAGCATGAATGAAACAGAAGTTCGAAACCTTTTGTCACTTCGAAAGCAATTATTTTATTGGGAGGACAAAAAGCTAAAGCAAGTTAAAAAAAAAGCTATTAATAAAGGATGGAGGATATAGGCACCTGTTTCCAATAAACATATGCTTAAACAATTTTAACAAAAATTGTGTTTAAACGGATTAAACAAAGTTTCAAAAGGATTCAAACAGAAGATTTTATTTGAATTATTTGCTTTAACCAGTAAAACCACCAAAACTATCCCAAGAAAGATAGTTTACAATCCTAAGAGCAAAGGTGGTCTCAAATTAGCACTACTCTATAGTTTGGTTTGTTTTACTTTTGCAGGTGAAAAGAATTAAGAGATGGAAACACAAGCTGGGATTTATATTAAAGGGGAATAGTTGTCGAGAACCGACAAGGAATGCAGTTAATAAAGGCAACCGCGGAGCAACATCGACAGGCAACAGGTGACAAAGAAACCACAAAAACCGCAACTACACAAAACCAATGATTTAACCTTTCTACCGCCTTTTTATTTCCTCACTAAGGATTTTTACTCCTTACTGACTAAACCAGGCAAAGCTTCACCCAACTATGAGTCTATAGTAAAATTATTCATAAGGAACGATTCAGTTCAGATCAGTACCAGCAACAGGAATTGGAGCAAACAATTATCACCCTGAAGGCCGGACTACTGAAGTTTAAAAAAATAAATCAATCAGGCATTATAGGGAATGAAAAAACATACCTCTTGACTTTTAAGATGTCTTCTTAAAAGAGATACTACCGATAAACCAGAACTGAATTACTGGATTATGACACTAATACAACAAAAGCATCTCCTCCACGTTTACCGCTTCAAAGCGCCAGTCTGGAGTCTAGGGTTAATACGTGCAGATCGGAAATCACTCATTAACCATTATAGCAGAAATAGATATGACGAATTCACACCCTAATTCATTTTAATGATGGAAAATCAACGTTAAATTTTTGTAATAGTTAGTCACGCATTCTTCTTACAAAAAAAGAACATTTTTTATCTTGAACATCTGATGAACTGCATCATTGAGAAAAGTAAAAGAAGATGAAGACAAAAAATAAACCGCAATGAGAAATTCCATTTGATTTATTCCTTTTCCTAGTATTTCCTTGCTTTATAGGAATGAATTATAGAGAGGATCTCTGTAAGGAATAAATATGATTTATTTCTTCCTATTATTACCACTTTCCCAATTTCCCTTCTTGGTATTTCTTTTCTGGTAATTCCATGGGGTATTTTATTCAAATTATATTTTGATGAATGACGTTCATATATCCAAAAAAGTTTATTTTAATAATAAATAAATAAAATTCTGTATTGCAAAATATTTGATAAATTGTGAAAACGCAACAAGTCTTACATTAATAATGAAAGCCCTTCATATAAAGATACTAATAATAATTCAGTGTTAATTTTATGCTTACATATCAAATAAATATCGGGTTAATAAAGGTATTTAAAATCTAAAAACTAATATGGAAAATGGCAATTATGGGTTATGGTCCATTGTACAAGATTTATTTTATTATTCTAGGTACTCAACAAATAATATTTTCGATATAGATTTTTATCAATATAATCAAGTAATTTTAAAAAGAGGAACGCAAATTTAAAGCTAATGGTTCAGAGAAGAATCACATTAAAATCAGCCGATCTAATAAAGAGGAATAATAAATTAACTTAAATATAGAAAAATTCAAAAAACTAGATCGGATTAGGACTCTTGTGCGACACAAAACAAGAAAGAGTACATAAATAACTCGTGATAGTATAGCACAAACAAACATTACTATAGAGAATCTAGCTTGATTAAATATAACTATACTCATACTGTGTGGAAAAAAATACAATGAATAAATCAAGTTAGCTCTGGTTAGTTATTTTGTTGCAGGTCGACAACATTAAACATACGAACAGGTAATCTCTACATCTTGGAAACGTGACAGTACCAACCAGGTTCATCGTATTCATTTTGTTCCTTGTCCTTGACTTTGAATCATCAAGATGTAATCACAATAAACATAAAACAGCACAATAAAATAAGAGTTGATGTAATAGTATCAGTTTTCCATCGATAGAAAAAAAACCACTTATTTATTATTCTTTTTTAATATAATTCTAACGAGGATTTTTTAATTTTATTGTTCACGAGGATGTGATTTTATATATTCCCACGGTAGATTAAACTTATTCATTGAAGACTGGTCGAAAATATTATATTATTGTGTTTATTACACAAAGGATTCAATTCATTATTAGAAGTTAATTGATTTATAATCAGTTAGTGCGCGAGTTCAACTAGTATAACGGGGTAGATTGAACCAATTATTTGGGCCCTGTTTTACTAACCTCACCATAGGGAGTTCAGATATTTCACACACCAATGCAATGTACCGAAGCTAATTCGGTGATTGATCAATAATGAGCCAATAATGTGACCAAGCTGACCACAAATCTGGGATAGAAAAGTAATAATAAAATAACAAGAGTAAATGAAAATTGATCGGGCTGTAAGTTTATAGGTATTTTGTACTTAAACATAAAAGTATAGTTATAACATCTTGATAAACCAACATATATTATAGTGAATAGTTAAGAATAATGATAGTTTAGTTATTTAAAGAATGATGAAGTGATTGTGTGGGCGATGGTGTCTATCCTCACTGGGGTGGAGGCTTGTAGCTAGGTACTAGCCCTGATGATGTGAGTACTTCCCTGGGTACTAGCTCTGATAATGTGAGTACTTCCCTGGGTACTAGCTCTGATGATGTGAGTACTTCCCTGGATACTAGCTCTGATGATGTGAGTACTTCCCTGGGTACTAGCTCCGATGATGTGAGTACTTCCCTGGGTACTTGCTCTGATGATGTGATTACTTCCCTGGGTACTAGCTCTGATGATATGAGTACTTCCCTGGATACTAGCTCTGATGATGTGATTACTTCCTTGGGTACCAGATTAAATTCCAAAACAATCGAAATTTTCTGGGTACCAGAAATAAATCAATACTGAATGTATCCATACTTGGAAGATAGAGATTGTACTATAGATAGAATTTAGATACTAATACAAATAAAATGGCTACTACACTTGATCCCAATGAGGGCTACACACACTCTACTCCTCTTTATCTCTCTTCGTTTTACAAAATTGGAGGGAAAGACTCACTATTGCCAATCTAGTCAGGCTTGCCAATAGAGCTAAGACCAAGGGCCTAAGCAAAGAACTTGGAGGATTTCCTTTAGATGTTGGCAAGGCATTATTACAGGAATAAAGCTTAGCTGGAGTTTCTTGAAGAGTTAAATAGGCAGTTGAAGTAAAGTAGGCAGTTGAAATAAGAGTTCAAAAATGTCTTAAACAAAAAGAGAAAAATCTTTTCACGCTCACAGTTACTCTGAACCCCTTGTTACCAGTTAAGTTCACAGCTACTCTGAAAACTTAGTTACCCTTCTTTTCGCGACACTCTTTGTTTATGAAACTTGTTTATTTCTTTCTAAATTTGAAATAAATATAATATAATAATACAAAAGAACTCACAAATATTATGAAAACTCGGTCCAACTTATAACTGAGTAATGCATACCTGAAACAAAAAATGAAAAAAATAATGACTAATGGGTAAAACAAATTTTAGTAATAATAAAAGAAACACACACATTAACAACCTTAGAGAGGAGATGCTTATTGTTAAGGTTTTTAAGAAAACTTTAGTTTTTTCTAATGTTTAGGGCCTGTTAAGCAAATCTAAGGACTTCCAAGATACAAAGACCAAAAGTTGTAAATCAATCTTCAGAAATTAAAACAATTATCAACGTAATATCCAGCTAAGTTTAGAGCAATGATCTTTAGATTTTATAAAAGTTCAATGAAACTTTCAATTACCAAGTTAAAAGAAAAGAAATCAATTTGCATGTTAGACAAAAAAAAATGCATTTTAAACAATGCAGACATGTACAATGCACAATACAGGATAATAAGACTGCACAATCCATATTCGTTTTATTGCATCAAAGTAACACAAAAAAAAAAAAAACTTAAAAAGGAAACGGCACACGCAGAATCACAATGGAAACAAAATAAATCCACTTCGAGGAATATGAAATCAAAATTCATGAAACATATTATTCATGTCTGAGGATGTGAGCTTACGACATTTTCTATAAAAAACCCAATAAATATGGAGAAACAAAACCGAGGATTTGAGAATAAATAATAACAACCAAACAGCACAAATTTACGGAAAACGATAAAAACTTCAATAGAAATTTAATAAACTAGATAAAAAGTTTTAAATTTATAAAATGCTTTGTTTATCAATTGGTGGTTCAAAATAGAAATTGGTTTCGACTATAACGCAATCACGTAAAGAACAAAGGAAAAGCGTAAAAAATCGTACAGCTACTGTTTATAAAACTACTGTAATTGCTAGCTGTAAATTTCTCACTCATCAGACTTGCATTGTTAATTAGGATAAATTTATGGTTGGTGAGGTTTATATTAAATCAAGCTAATGCTTGAAAATTAAAAAAAACATATTAATTGTCATACATTTTTACTTGCTTACAATTTGCGATTCATAATAAAAAGTTTAAATATTAAGAATTAAGTTAGTTAATTCTTAATATTTGTTATATTCTTAATATTTGTTATGTTCTTAATATTTGTTATATTCTTAATATTTGTTATATTCTTAATATTTGTTATATTCTTAATATTTGTTATATTCTTAATATTTGTTATATTCTTAATATTTGTTATATTCTTAATATTTGTTATATTCTTAATATTTGTTATATTCTTAATATTTGTTATATTCTTAACATTTGTTATATTCTTAATATTTGTTATATTCTTAATATTTGTTATATTCTTTAAATTGTTTTATCATGTAATATGGCCTAAACTTATAAGAGAATTTGTTCGTATAAAAGAATATTTTCTGTTATTTTAATAAAGAGCACAAAGTACTCCTTATAAACTTTATCGTGGAAGCATCAAGAATTAAAATTTAAAAAATGTCTCTACTTTATGGAAAAACATTTAATCATATGATTTTGTGTTCCCTTCAGATGGCGAAATATACTGCTAAAAAACAAAATTGTACATTGACAGTGGTCTATTTTATTATAAACTGACTATATATGAAATAACAACAACACTAGCGCTGTCATAGTTAGTGGCGAAATGTAGAACTAAAAGTAAAAACTGAGCTACCTCCTGCTAAATTCTTTCTTCCTGGAACTTAGGGCATATATTTAAAATGTTTACTTAATTCAGCGCACCTATTGGAAAAAGATAGTATTAAAAATGAAAACTGCACAACCTCCTGTTAGATTCTAACTTTCGGTCGTTTCTTGCTTGATGGAAATTTCTCCCAGAGGTAAAACATGTCCATTTTAAACTATGTCTGATAAAACTCGAAATAAACTTCCTCATCTACAAGAACATAATTACTTCGTCCAGCATTTTTCATTTGATTAAAATTTACTATAAAAATAATTCCTTTCTGGTGGGAAATCGAACCTTCCCTCTCACCCTTTGTAATTATAGCTATTTCCAAGGAACTATAGATTTGTCCCACGAGTTACATGAATAGAGATTCATACTTAAATGGACTATCTAATCATTTTTCTCTTTTAGTGCGGGCTGCAGTTTAATTTATACATACCCCTCCAATCTTTAGTATTTAATTTTTAAAATATAAACGAAAATTTTTAAAAATTAAAATTATTAAGAAATAAAATTCTTTAAGTAAACTGTAAATTATCTATTATTATACTAAATTTTCACATAATAAATAAAATGTTAAAAGAAAAGTAGAGCATATAATATATAAACTGCTTTACATAAAACTTTCACCTAGTTGTAACAACAGTTGAAAAGGAAGGTAAGAAATTTATATTCATTTTTCTAAAAAAAAAAAAAAAAAAACTTGTAGTGTAAATGAAAAGGAATAAAAACAGAAAAAAAGGTACATACATAAAGAAAAATACAATTTTAACTTAAAAAGTGAAGGGGGGAAATTTGAAATGCAGGGAACGTCCAACTTTTACTAAGAGGCAAAGACATGCTAGGCACAAGGCAACAACGTTCATGACTCGAATATATCTTGGAGAGTTTATACGCTTAACTCCTAACAGCTTGCAGACTAACGGATATACAGCCGTCCTGTGCAATCAGGGAAAAGAAAAAAAAATGAACTAACTACATAGAAAACCTTCTTCGAGATGAAAGTTACCATCACTAAAACTAAAACATCAATTTCATACAAAACAAGGAAAGATGAGAAAAAAACACTCACAAATCTGCCAAGAGAGAGCAAGATGAAACAAATAAAATATTAAAAAACTTTACGAAGAAAAACTGGGTTAATATTGGAGGTAGTTGTGGAAATTTATAGCTGGTCGTTCAAAATGTTGACTGTTTTTAAAATAGAAAAACCTAGTTTCCGGCACAAGCAACAACAAATTGCATCCTTCAATCAAATAATTAAATCGAATTAGGTTTGTTTTTCTTTGTCATTTCCAAGGGTTAAAACTATGACAATAGATCGATATGTTTTTAAGCAAATTGGAGATGTTATAATCAAATAATGTAGATAAACAGTGCCCCAGATACAACAATATTCTTCAATGAAAATTAAAACATTATTATTAATTATGAATCAATTATTATTAAACAATGAAATTTTTTAATAATAATTTCAATTTTAATCCAAAGAGAGATACTCTTAACCTATCTATAAATTTTACTACCAGGTTGAAAAAAGAGGGACAACAGGTTATTGATCACTTATTATAAAATTGTAAAACGATTAGGGATTGGTCTACTAATAAAAATACTACAAATACAAGCTTTCGAGCCTTACTTGGCCCTACACATCAGGTATATTAATAAGAAAAACAGCAAGGTTTTAAATTGTAAGGCAGGTTATAAACAGTGTTGTCGAATGTGTACTCAAAGAAAAGACAACTATACAAAGATTTACAAATCAAGACTCTCTTCATGATACATTTTGTTGTGGAGATTTTTCACATTTTTATCAAATTATTCCTTTTATTCAAATCATCCCTCATTCCCTCGTATATTATTCCTCTTCCATTTCCAAATTTATATTATTATCAATATTAATTTATTGCAATACAGGTTTTGATTGTGCAAACCTTAGGCGCTGTGCACACTGAAGAAACAAGTTTCATGAAACTTGAAACTTTAGTATCATGAAAACACTTGATTTAAAACATACAGAAAGGAGCACACTAAGTTTCTTGAAACTGTATTTTCATTTGGTTTCATGAAACATGTTTCACGCAACCAAAAAGCCATGTATCACGCAATCAAAAAGTCAGGTTTTGTCGAAACCAAGTTGCACAGTTGTCATATTTATTGTTTTAAAACTGTCCGAAAATGGGTTTCCTCTTTTTGCACTGAAATATGAAACTGGTTTTATGAATTGGTTTCATGAAACCAAATGAAATTACAGTTTCAAGAAACGAAGTGTTCCTTTCTGTGTCTTTTAAATCAAGTGCTTTCTTGATACTAAAGTTTCACGTTTCATGAAACTTGTTTCTTCAGTGTGCACAGCGCCTTAGTTCCTTGTGTGCAATCCTTGAGATTCTTAGTTTTAAGTTTTATGTTGTTATATGATTATTTTTATTTTAAACTTGTTATATTTAAGTTGTGATTGTGTTGTGCTTCTTTCGTAACCTTTTATCTTAACATAACCTTATACATCACCCGGTCCATTCATATATCGCTACAACATATGTACATGTACATATTGGAAAAGGAGAAGGGAAAAAAGAGAGCATCGATTTGCAAATCTTTGTAGAGTTTTCTTTTCTTTGATTTGACAACACAGTTTATAAACTGTCTACACCTAAAAAAACCTCACTGTTTTTGTTTTCATTTCTTATCAATATACATGATAAAGAGCCAAGTAAGGATCGAAAGCTTGTATTTGTAGTGTATTATACTAATAGACCAATCCCTCATAAATATACATTTTTTTTAGCACATATATATACAAAGCTTCTTAATTAATACAAAACTAATAATATAAAATTAACTAATAATATAAATAATAAATAATAAATTAATAATATAAATAATAATATATATAAATATAACAATATATATAAATAATATAAAACAAGCCTAACTGTGTATCATATTCACAAAAAACATGCCTACATATTATACTATAAAGGAAGAAATATAGTTTTTTTTTTATTAATAGAAGATGGTATGTATCTTAATATTCCCGGGTTTTACCTGAATTGGGTAGTAGTATGCCTCTTTACAGTAAAGCTGCCAACTTCCCTACCGTAGTAGGGTAGAGAGTATCATAATAGAGTTGAGTACCATACTAGAGTAGAGCATTCTTTAGTGCAACCACTCCAAACGAAAATAAATCTAGATTTCGATTTAGATAGGTGAGTGGAACATAGTACTGTAATGGTAATAGATATTGACACTGCACTATTAGCTATACTATCCTGTAGGTAGGTTGTTGAAAAGGACGTGTACTGTCTGTCCTATAAAATTTATTGACTGTTGAGCGAGTTGTAAAAAGGGCTTAATATTGACTTTAGAGGTCTCACTAGAATGTCAATATTGTCTCTATGCCTAAAACTTCAGTAAAAAACTTCACTCCAATGGTAAACTGGCCAACTCTAAAAATAAACTTTCATCAAAAGAGTCAAAGAAATTAAAGATTATCAATTTTACATAATTACAAGATAAAAATAACTTTTTATATACTACGTTTTTAAATTTTCTATTGAATCTTGAATCATATGTATTGTTGATAATATAATTGTCATTGTTATAATATATAATGTTTGAGAAAAAAATTAGTTCCGATTTTATTTACTTCACACAATAAAGGACAACCGTCTAGAGAGCTCATCTCAAACCTATAAAAGAACAAATCTTTGTACAACGGATCTCGCCAACACCGAATCTAAACCGTGCCATCGATATGCCCCTGTGTAGGGGACGTTAAGAGAAGAAAAATAAAAATGTGTACAAGTAATAAAGATACAGATGCAGAAAAATTAAACCGATTCCTAGGACACAAGTGTAAACAAACCTGGTTGTCACATGTCAATTAATTTATTTCTTTGTTTACTTTTCCTATTTCGCTGTCATTCAATGTTAATCTCTTAATAAAAATCATAAATTTGAAACCCGTCAAAATGAAGATTGTAAATATGGGACATCTCAAAACAAGTAAAATAACTTGCGGATTATTTCCGAACTAACTTTCCATACAGCAAAATTTGCTGAAAACGAATTAAATTCTGCTGAAAGATGGCTAAAAGTAGTAAAATATTGCATTGTCATCGTGTTCTGAGCTATTCGAAAAGTATCAAATGTCTAGCTACTCGGGAAGTGAGTTAAAAATCGATTGCAAGATTTGTACTGGACAAAAAACAAACAAACAAGAAAGCAAGCTAATAAAAACGTAGTAAAATTAACCTGAGTTCAACCTAAGATACAAGTATAAGAAATAGTTTCGTGTAAAAATAGTTTTTACTTTTCATAAAAAGTTCTAAAAGAAGAATTCACAGCTCTAACGTAAGGACGACAATACAGCATTTCTTTTATAAATGTTGTTAAATATATATTTAAGATGGAGAAAAAAGAAAATCAGAACGAATAGGTGAAGTAAAAAAACTCAGGAATTCGATATATTCGATACGAAATATTCGATTAAATTGGAAATTGAAGGCCAAATAGGAAGCATGAATACAGTGGAAACCATCGTTGAATTTTTCAATGTTTCGAAAAATCCTTTTTAGATGCCAAACCTGTTTATTTATTGACAGATAAACTTTGAAAGCTAAAAACTGTCGGTTGGGAAAATGATAAAAACTGCATTTTTTCTTCCTCTAGTGTATAAAAATAAAAAGGAGATGGAATTTTAAAAGTTTAAAGCAAGGAATTCTTAACAAAACTATCATCAGTCAAAACTTTAAAAATAAACATTTACTGTCAAATAGACAATTTTTCCTTGAAACAAAATGCGAGTTGACAAATAAGAAAAAATAAAATCAGCGCAGACTAAAGTGTCGGTATCAAGTTCCATAGCCACATATTGCACATGTCTCACAGAGGTGAGATATGTTCCGCATTATCTAAAAAAAAACTATTTACTTTGAGGTAAAAAATATTATACGCACAAAAAAAAACGAAACATGCACTTAACTTCACATAATTACCAAGAATACTCAAAAGAAATATACATAAGAAGCATGCATAATTCTCCTTATATGCATATGAAAGGTGGAAACAGTCTTAAATGCAATGCTGAATACATTAGAAGCTTTAAGACATATGGTTATATTTCTACTTGGAGACTTGCTGACCTTGAATATATCCTTCCTAAGTTTCATGGTAATTTTTGATTACTGTGAAAACATGCTTAAACTGTACATCTGCCGCAAATATTAATTTAATCGGATGTAATCGCTAATAGGGAGTAAATAATTATAGTAGAAAAAACGCTAAATATGTGTAAAAAATACGCGTTTATAAAATAAATTAGGAAATTTTTCAAATTGTACAGGAAATTAAAAAACTGTATTCTTTACTTATTTACGTAAAGGAAGCGCTATGATTATTCTGAAGAAGATTTATACGTTTTTTATAAAATCTGTGATTCTTCATGATCAGATTTTATGATCAGATATCAGGGATCATTTTTGGTTTCGTGCCAGTCTGTCTACCGAATCTTAAAAACTACTTATCCGATTTTGATAAAATTTCGTTTGTCGAAAGCCCTTATCTATGGATCAAGTATGCACAATTTTGATATTGTATAAAAATAAATATGTCCCTCACCGGGATGCGAAACAGATCCAAATCTAATGTGGCCATTTTTCCAATAATATAGGACGCGAGGATGCTTCGTGTGCCACACAAATTGACAAACTATTTCTTTCTATAACAATATCATAAAATAAAAAGGTCTGAAGCAAATATTTTATCTTTATAATGAAACGAAAACCACTAAATATCGTTTATTGATAGGATTTGATTGAAACTCTGATGATAGAAAAGAAGAGCGACAGACGACAAGATATACGCGTGTTGGAAAAAGAAAGAGAGGAGGATATCAAGTTATGATAAAAAAATAAAGAAGAACGGTATAAAAGAATCGGATAGTTTTAGTCAACATTCT
The DNA here is from genome assembly GCA_951217055.1 of Gerris lacustris. NCBI lineage: Eukaryota > Metazoa > Arthropoda > Insecta > Hemiptera > Gerridae > Gerris > Gerris lacustris. The sequence goes on along the minus strand of OX578279.1, from coordinate 17,025,110 downwards.
ATAAAATGAACGACTCCATCTATCTCTAGTATACATCATAGGAGAAATTCCATGTTGATTTTAGTCATTCAAACTTCAGTGGATTTTGGCTTTTTATATAAAAATAATTACAAGATAAAAATAACTTTTTATATACTACGTTTTTTGAAACCCGACAAAATGAAGATCGTAAATATGGGTCATGTCAAAACAAATAAAATAACTTGCTAATTTTTTCTGAACTAACTTTCCATACAGAAAAATTTGCTGAAAACGAATTACATAAATTCTGCAGAAAAATGGCTTAAAAGTATTAAAATAATGCATTGTCATCGTGTTCTGAGCTACTCTTAAAGTTTCAAATGTCTAGCTACTCGGGAAGTTAGTTAGAAATCGATTGCCAGATTTGTACCGGACAAACAAACAAACAAGCAAACAAACAAGAAAGCAAGCTAATAAAAACGTAGTATAATGGGATAGATTGATAGATGAGTTATGGTGAAAAAGAAAAAAAGTCCAGTCATGCACCATGACTTAATGAGCGAATTTTCAAAGAAATCGGCGTTTTATTGGCTTATGATAATATAGGAAAATTTTGGTTTAGAATTTGCTCGGGTAAAAAAAAAAAATTGGTACACAGGGGTACGGGGTACAAAAGTCAAAATAGTATTTACCCTTCAAGATGCATGTCGTTGGATTGCTCTTTAAGAGTACAGTAATTGTTGTTATTTACACTTTTATCATATTTTCACATAAAAGGGGGGTAAAATGGAAAAAACACGTTTTTTGACCCTATATGGTCAAAATTTGACCCCTAAATGTACTCCAAAAATTCTGGCCAATGAACTCATCCTTTCTTTTGATATTATTGACATTTTAAAATTTGTTTGAAATTTTTAAGTGCATCCCAAGGGGAGATATCGTCTGGAGTGACACATATATACATATATACATACATATATACATACATACATAAAAAAAAGTGTTAAATTTTAGGAATCGATTCAGAATGGTCTAAAACGGATTTCCATGGAAAAATTTTTCAAAAATTCGCATTACAAAATTTTTGAAGCCATTGCAATAGCGTAATTTTCTTTGAAAATTCGCTAAAAGAAAAGAAAGAAGAACGGTAAAAAAAGAATCGGACAGTTTTAGTCAACATTTATAAAAATGAACGACTCCATCTACCTCAAGTATACATCATAGGAGGAAATTCCATGTTGATATTAGTTATTCTAGCTTCAGTGGATTTTAGCTTTTTATATAGAAAATATATTGGGACTCTTTAGGCCCCAGAAATCGGAGACGAATAAGCTTCTAGTACAAAGGTTGATATATATATATATATATATATATATATATATATATATATATATATATATATATATAAATCAACTTAAATTATTAAGTTTATCTAGAGATATTCTTAAGAGCTTTTAAAATATTAATATGTATTTTGAGATTGTCCACACTGCTTCATTTTTCTATGTTAAAAGAACCGCTTCAAAATATGTATTATGTTGTGAATATATATATATATATATATATATATATATATATATATATATATATATATATATATATATATATATATATATATATATATATTCACAACATAATACATATTTTGAAGCGGTTCTTTTAACATAGAAAAATGAAGCAGTGTGGACAATCTCAAAATACATATTAATATTTTAAAAGCTCTTAAGAATATCTCTAGATAAACTTAATAATTTAAGTTGATTTCAACTTCTTAAGTATTAAATAGAAAAGAAATGATAAAGTAAGGATTAGTTTAATCTATATTAATAATCATCCTTAAACAAATAATGTATTAAAGTAATTTATATGAGATAGAGCATGCTTAAGACGTGTTTCTCATCTATTATTCTTTAGTTTAATGAGAGCTTTGACCTGTAATGTAATACCGTAGTCTATCATCTTCAAGTATTCTAATAATCTTAAATCATTATATCAAAGAGGTTGCTTGAGATATGATGTTAATCCTGTGGTCTCCTTTAAAGCCGACCTTGAAAAGGGATTACTAATAAAAAAAAAAAACACATAAAGGATCCCTCAAGAACTGAATGGTTACGAAGTAAGGATAAAAGAGGTAAGTAACCTGTGGAGGATGTGACCTTGACCCTTGAAGAAATTCGTAAGAGCAGAGTCGAAACTATAAGAAAAGAAGTAGGAAACTGATGGGCGAAGCTGAGGAAACGAACGTCCTTCACGTGGTGCAATCATAAGACGGTAGCATAACTACCCACATGCACCCATCATCCTGCCTTCAAGAAAACCATCCTTCGCCCGGTTTGACTACCCACGACATCGGGATAATGCCAGCACTCGATGAAAAATTACCTACAAGCTAACAACAACCTTTGACGTATCTCTTCCACATATCTTCCTTCTTCTTTTAATTGGACCAATAATCATGTAGAAGGTCTTCCAACTTCAATATATCTTAAGAAATCTTCCTATTTTTTTCTTTATTTATGATGACCAATTTTTTTTCTAACTTTAACCAAGGGAAAGAAAATATTTCTTCTAGAAAAAAAAACTAGATTTATAGATGATTTCGAATAGAAAATCCCATACCTATATTCCGAATTATATCTTTATGGACATGGATTCAGGGGGGAATTTAATGCTGATAAATCAATAAATTGGAAAAATATTGTAGACTATGATTATAAACCTATAGTCTACTTCTTTACTAAACTATTCACAAGGAATTTATACAAGCATGTCTAGAATAAAAAGGAATATCTTATTATGACGATAAAATTTAAGAGGAAATTTCAAAAGCCACTGTTTATAGCACGTCTGAAGGCATCAATTCTTAAGTTGCTTCAGGCATTTCCTGGAACGATATAAAGTTTAGAATAACGAAGGGTTTCGATAGTTCAAAATCATCTTTCAAATTGCACCTAGAATCGAACTTAACGTAAGAACTACAAACGTTAAATAAGTACTACTAATGTATGTAATGCATTACATGAAGTTTTTAAAGACCTAAATTAACATATATATAAATAACTTGTTGTTTTCTAAATCAGCCGCTGGCTATAAATGAACTACAAAATAAACAACTAATGCCTCTTCGAGTACAGTGATCGTAAAAACAAATTAGCAAATGATTTAAATACATACTATATTCGAATTTTAACGTTTAAATTGAACACCAAAGCAGTAGGTACATTAATATTTGACAATCTTTCTCCTCTGGCAAACTTGCGAAAGTGCGCTTTGTAAATTATTTAGGAGACAGAAAACAACTTTTAGCAGTCTAATGGCTGGTTCGATATCTGTAAATAATAGTGAATTACGCGTCTAGTGCGGAAAGTAGCATTTAGCACGCGAGTGTGGAGTTTGCACCCGAGCGATAGCGAGGATAGAAAAACCACAAGAGCAAAGCAAAATGCAGTTTTCGCTCGAGTGGCGAACCGTACTTTATCTACGATTGTTGGATTTTAATAATAAATACAGAAAAAAAAATGTAATTAACTTCCTGTATGTCAGTTCGTATTTCTCTTTTGATAAAGATGACATTAATTCATTAGTTTGTATTTTACGCCCAATTATTTACTTCGGGAGTATTATTCTCCTCATTTTCATCATAATCACTTAAATCAATCATTGTTTTTCACTAAAAACTCAATATAAACAGTTACTTTAATTAAACAAACAGCAAATTAGTTTTGTTAAATGTAAACAAACACACTAATCGTGCGTTAAGGTATGAAGAATTATGAACGCGCATGAGCAATGAATACAACTGCAAAAAGAATCACTATCTACGCATCTAAACAGAGATCAAATGTTTATATTTATCAATCGTAGATAAAATAATTTACCACCATGTTTACAGTTATAATTTCTGTGCTAATTAATCTTAAATTTATGGGAGGAATTTTAGCTCATTGAAGAATTCGCAAATTTGGCAGAATATGGAACATTAGAAATAAATTAGCATTTATTTGTTGTTTTTTTTACCGGTATTTCAAAATTAAAGCAACATCCTGTTATTAAAGAATCGGCTATTTTACACATCTCTGTGAAACATATCTTAACTCTACAGGATATGAACTATTAATAAACATCCCTATAATTAATTACCAGTGAAATAATAAATACACTGTTGTAATTCGAAATGAAGAAACTTACTTTTTCGAGGTATCAGTAAAAAAATAGGTCCACCAAAATAAAACTTCAGGCATTGTTGTGACCTATTTTTTTCGCTAAAAGAAAAATAAAAATAAGTAACAACCCATTAGCTAGTTCTTACGAATAAAAAATCAAGAAATAAAGTTAAAAAAAAAAAAAAAATCAAGAATTAGGAAACATTCCACATTGAAAAACAAAAATACAAAAATCCGGAAAGGAGATAACAAGAAAGCATTCCAAACATTTCTGAATCTTTAAGTTTACAAAAAAAATAAAACATAATGTACCGATAACTTCTGAGAATGAAAAGAAATAAAATCTTTTTTTTTATGTAAACGTCAAACCACAACGCTAACTCCAATCTTCGATAAAACTAAAATATAAAAACATCTACCAAAAACTTAGTTTTTTTTAAAAAAAAAAAACAAGAAGAAGTAAATGACAAGAATGTTTTAAGAACATTAAAGTGATTTATTGTCAGATGAAGAGAAATGGTAACATATATTTCTTCGAATTTGTAGCAGTTCGAGTGGAAAGGACAAAAAAATCGTTTGAGATAATGCATGAAAGTAGGTGTTCAAGCTACGATAAAAATGATTTGTTAGAATCTTTTTGGAGAAATAAGGCAACGTTATGATATTATACTCCAGGAAGTTGTTCAGTTATTTAAGTCAATATGAGTGATACTACTTCACTTAATTTCATTTAACAAGATGTTTCAAACCGTTTCATTCAGCAAAATTAGCTCGTTAAACAATGTTTATATTTTAGCGAGGGCTGCCATTCGTGTGAAATACTATTTATCTTTTTGCGAATAGAAACCACATTTGTTTTTTGACAAAGATTATAATTAGTATTAACTGTTGACAGCGCGGGAAAATCGAAAAAATGTTGAGGGGAGCATTAAAAACCGGTGGAGACCGGCATGTCTCACCAATTTCGGTGTACAATGTGGTTTTCACGATTTCGAGAACAAAATTAGTTAGTAGACCAAAAATTAATAGTCCAGGAAAATAGGGAATAATAGGGGAAATAATTTATAAAGTTTTGAAACTTTGTGAAAACACTTTTAAGGGGTGTAGTAGTAAGAAACCGTAAAGTTCCCCCCTCTTGAGGGGGCGCGTCCCCTCCCCCCTCTTTAAAGTCCAAAATTTACTTATTTTCACTTTTTACGCAAAACGGTTTATTTTTTGAAGAGAAGTGTTATTACCAAAATTATTACTCACATAATTCTGTACAAAAAAGGTCCTATGCATGTTTGAAGTGGGACATACCGTTTTCGAGATATTGTAGTTGGATAGAGATAAAACGTATTTTTGCGAACTAAGATATCTAAAAAACAACACATCCGATTTTAATTGGGATGGTAAGTTATACTAAGCCCATTGTTGATCCTATATAAGTTTCAACCTCCTGCGCTCATTATTTTATCCTCCACATGTGCACAAACATACATTTATTTAGACCTATATCTCAAAAGTACTCAACTGATTATTATGAAATTTGTATAGTTTGTCGAAAGTAGCCCGCAGATATCCCCAAATCAATGTCAACCGTCAGCGCTCTGTACATTTTGATAAATTGATACTTTAATTCATAACAAAAAAACAAAAAATTAATCAACAGACAGACAGAAAGGGAACCAATTTAGAAAATGTAAAGAGCGCAGAATTAGTAAAGTGCAGAATTATGTGAGGAATAAATTTTGGTAATAACACTTCTCTTCAAAAAAAAATAAACCGTTTAGCGTAAAAAGTGAAAAATAAGTAAATTTTGGACTTTAAGGAGGGGGAGGGGGGGGGGGGGCGTCCCCTCAAGAGGGGAGGACTTTACTGTTTCTTACTACTACACCCCTTAACAGTGTTTTCACAAAGTTTCAAAACTATATAAATTATTTCCTCCATTTGCTGTTTGTTTTACTAATTTGCCTGGACTATAAGTAGGTGTTAGTTTGTCACTTACAAAGAAGACCACTTTGATTTGAATAACCAACCTATTAAGTGACAAACTAACATCAACTTGATTTTTCGTGTACTAACTAATTTTAAACTCAGGATTATGAAAATCACATTGTCCACTGAAATGGGCGGGACATGACCGATCTCCACTGGTTTGGTTTTTTTCAAATGCCTATTGCCAAGCCAATGTCCAAGCAACCGACCACATATTCTTAAAAGGCACCATAAGATTAATTTATCCACAAAATTCTAGCTTGATGTTAGTCAGACACTTTTTTGCACGCTTTCTCCTGGACCACAAGACTCTCAACTACATTAATTTTGATAACAGACATTTTATTTTATTCATCTTCTGGTCTCTTTTAGAATCATTACAATTTTCCGCCGTTTCATTAGTAAACTTTTTAAAAATGTTTTAAAGCTTTATACGTAATTTCAAGTACTAAACAATCGATTACTTAAACATGAGCAGATTTAAATTAGAGATGGATTCACTCCGACAGGTTATTTGCAAAAACACGAAATTATTTTACAATAGGAAAAGTAATATCAAAGCCATACAGAGATGAAACTCATTAAAGTTATGATGTCATCCGTCATCATATCTCAACCTTTAATAGAGCTTCTCAATTCTTGCATTTGTCGATCAAAAAACCAAAATTAAGTGTTTAGTCAAGGATCAATCATATTGACCTTCACATTAAGTCAAGCACATAAAAAAGACCTCATATCACATTTTTTATTGTCAATGGTCAAATGAGAAGTTAACAGGATGCTGGTCATATAATTTAACATAATTGATTTGATATATACTCTAAGGAGGAATATCAGCCTTCTTTAATAATTAATCATTATCAAAGATCCCAGTAAAAAACCCATTTAATTAATTAACAATAGAACTTAAAGCAAATCAACCAAAATAAAAGATAATAATAATGTCAGTAATCAAGTTCATTTAAGTCCTACATGATTAATAAGAACCAAGGTAAAAAAAAAAATAAAAAATAAAGAACAGAAAAAGTAGGAATTGCGAATCCAAAATCTTACAGATAAAAACGACTAAAATTGAAATCGATGGAAAACAGTTTGAAATAGACTTCTAACTGGTGTGGCACATAGCTTCCTCACATCCTATCACGTAATTTATTGATTTTATGCTTTTACAAGACATTAATGTCTAATTTGTTTACTTGTTTCCTCCATTTTTTTTAATCTTAACTCTCTTTTACATGAATTAAAGTATCAATTTAGCAGAAGTTAAAGAGTGCAGACGGTTCAAATTAAGCTGGGGATATCTGCGGGTTACTTTTGATAAAGTATAAAAGTTTCATACAAATCAGATAGGTACTTTTGAAGCTATAGATGTAAATAAATTTATATTTGAGCGCATTAGGAAGAGAAACAAATGAGCGCAAAAGGTTGAAACTTATAAGGGACCAACAATGAGATAATTATGACATGACCTACCATAAAAATTTCAATACCATCGGACATGTAGTTTTTAAGATATGTTGGTTCGCAAAAATTGAGCGTAAGAGCGACAGACAGACACGAAACCAAAAATGATCCCTGATGTCTGAAACGGATTTCTGTCTTAGAATTTTTGAAATTGGAGACATATATTTTCGTTCTTCAGAACCACCACATAGCTTCCGTTATCTTCAGTAAGCTCGGAAGAAAAAATAGTACATTACGCGTCGAGTGTGGAAAGTAGCATTTTGCACCCGAGCGACAGCGAGGGTAGTAAAACCACACGAGCAATGCAAAATGCCGTTTTCCCACGAGTTTATCTACGATTGTTAGATTTAAATAATAAATACAGAAAAAAATAAACTTGCTTTATGTAAGTTCGTATCTCTTCTTTTGATAAAGATGGCATTAATCTTGAGTTGTATTTTTTGCCGAATTAATTATTTCTGGAGGAGTATTATTCTCTACATTTTCGTCAAAGCCACTTGATTCATTCATTGTTTTTCACTAAAAACTCGATATAAACAGTTACTTTAATAAAAGAATAGCAAATTAGTTTTGTTAAATGTAAACAAACTCACTAATCGTGCGTAAAGCTGAAGAATTCCTCTTCTTTACCGCGCTAGCGTGGTAAAGAAGAGGAATTCTTCAGAACCATGAGACGCGCATGCGCAATGAATACAAGTACGTAAATAATCACTTTCTACGCATCTAAACAGAGATATAATGTTTATATTTCGTATCAATCGTAGATAAAATCATATATGTATACATACGAGTATATTTCTTAGGTAACAAAGGAGCAAGCGGCTCTACATGTCTCATTATTGTGCTGCCAGCATAGGAAATAAGGCTAGTAAGCACTAAAGCACTTTAGTGTTATGAAGCTATCATAAAAAATTAAGATCAAATATAGCATCAGAAAGAATGGAATTTCCCTCTCCCAAAACATCTTTTTTACTGACTTCGTTGCCGTCTTTGAAGTGCAAATTCAATTGCAACTTCATCAATACAAAGAGATGTTTAAAAATGTAGAAGAAATGTTAAGAAAGAGTTAAATGCTCTATGTAATAGTTCTTGAACATAAATTTCTTTAAGAATATTGAAAAAAAAAAAAAATTGTTTTGTATTTTATTTTCATGACATAACATTTGGTTTGTCAACAATTCTTTAGTTTTTATTATTGCTTTGTCGTTTCTAACTTTTTTTTCTGTTAATTCTTATTTATTGTCTTTTTCATTAATTTAATTCAATGTCTAATTCATTATTCCTTTTTCATGAATGAGGCAAAAAAGAAATAGTAAAAAAAATGTTCGTTTTTTAAAAAAAAAAATCGATAGGAGTGTTATTGTATTAGTTGTTTCGTTGTTCTGTTCTTTTGTTTTCAAATAAAACATGAAAGACACTCAATGGTATTTTTCTTATTGAGTATTACGAACCTCTGTCGATCGTACCCATGTCATTTGAATACAATATGGTTCTAGAGGTGAGGTACACTATATATATATATATATATATATATATATATATATATATATATATATATATATATATATATATATATATATATATATATATATATATACACACACACACACACACACACACACACACATATTATATATAAACAAAAAAGGTTGATAGCCTTCTTTGAATAGGTGGGCACCGTTATACAATATATTCATTATTATACAATACTAGTCTGGTGTTCTCGTCCTCTAGCATTGAAGCTATAAAAACAAACAATACATTAATTTTATCGTTGATGCAATTTAAAATTGCATGTAGAAAGAAAATACGACTAGACATAAAAACATATACCTCTCTCTATACGTAATAGTTTCCTAGTTAAGTAATTCAAACATACATACATAGTAATAACATTCTGGTTTTTGTTCAAAAACCAAAATATATATTTACTAAGGTTACCTAAAACAATTAACTACTAGTCCCATTTCACACAGTCATAATACACAATAACTATTTCGATTTATTTTCAGACGAAAATGATTATATTCAAAGTATATTATTTTAAAGTATGGATTTTTAATAGTACATAAGAAGATTTTATTGCTTCCTAGCTTACCGAAGGTAACGGAAGCTATGTAATCGTTCTGAAGAACGAAAAAGTTTTATGTTTCCGATTTCAAAAATACCAAGACAGATATCCGCTTCAAACATCAGAGAAAATGTATGGTTCCGTGTCTGTCGGTCCGTCTGTCACTCAATTTTTTTTCGAACCAACAAATCTTAAAAACTAAACCTCCGATTTTAATGAAATTTGGATGGTATGGTAGGTTACAATCCCATATAAGTTTCAACTCTCTGCGGCCATATATTTACACATTCGCACAAACATAGATTTATTTACACCTATATATTCAAAAGTACCTACTCATCTGATTTTTATGAAATTTGGATGGTTTGTCGAAAGTAGCCCGCAAATTAATTTCATTTTCATTAACATTTTGCTAAATTGTTATTGTATTTCATATTAAAAAAAAATGGACAGATTTAAAAAAATGTCGAAATTAGCCCGCAGATTAATTTCAACCGTCTGCGCTTTTTAACTTTTGCTAAATTAATACTTCAATTCATGAAAGAAAAGCGAAACAACTTTGACAGATTTAAAAAACAGAGGAAACAATTAAATAAATTAGACAATAATAGCTGGTAAAAGCATAAAATTAAAAAAAGTTCTTGATAGAATGCAATGTGCCACACTAATTGGCAGTATATTTTTCAAGATGCCACTTATTACAATTAATTTATTAATTGTTGACGTTCTACTCAAGTAATTGAATTATTGATAATAAATGCATCCATGATTATTATCAGTAAGATACAATTATATATATATATATATATATATATATATATATATATATATATATATATATATATATATATATATATTGCGTGAGAGAGAGAGGGATACAAGAGCTAGTCACAAGCATTTAATAGCAAGTCACGTTCAGTCAATCTAGACATAGTGTCCTGTAAGGACCCTCTCTCTTCAAAGACATCTCGAAACTAGGAAAATAACAAAATCCATGTCAAACTTTCACTTGACAACACATTTTAAATCACGAACACCTCTAACACAACAACGAGGAATGAAATATCGTTCAGTGGACTCACTTAAGAAAAAAAAAAAACCACCTTGATGACTGTTCACATTAAGAAGTAACGTTGGGTGAGGCGTTGCCCGAATTACATTCTTTCACTCCCGTAACCTCCATCAGGTTATACAGAAAAAAATAAAAATCATTTCGCTTTTCAAAATCTCTTAAAGTAGATAAGTGTGTCAAGAGATCGAGAAATTCAATCCCGACAGTGAGTCGAAGCTTTAACGTTTTCATTTCATCACTTGAGTAACCACCTTGAATTAGATCTAACTTGAAAACATCATCCCCGTGTAATACGTTTTTAACAGCATTCCCCCCTCACAATGAGTGATGTAATCGAAAACGATTTTTCATTTCTTCCCCTACTTTTAAAAATATTCGCTCTTAACAAAAAAATAATCATTAGCAATAAAGCGAAGAAGCAAATCGATTATAAAAGAAAAAATAAAGAGACAATGCCATTTTTAAAATAACGAATTGTAAAAAAAACTCTGGTCTGTCGAATAAAAGTTAAAAATGGTTAAAGTGATTGCCAACTATAATTGAACCAGTAAATTAAATTATACTGGAAATAAACTTTAAGCATTCTAAGAGCTGCATTTAACTGCCCAATAACGATAACTGACAAGAACAGCAACGCAATTAATGGAGTAATAAAAATAAAATAAAGCAGTAAAATACCTCAATCATCATTTATTTTCACTAACAGACTGTATAGAATGAAAGAGAAGTTCATAATAACAGTCGTTAAAATTGGACAAAGTTTTCCAAACATGCAATAAACGAAACAAATCCATACATTTTTTGCTTTTCGTTTCAAATCATACTTCAACTGCACATTTAAGACAAACAATTATAAGAGATAGACAAAGAATAACATATAAAAATAGAATGTCAATTAGTGTGGCACATAGCTTCCTCGTATCCTATCACGAATTTTATTGATATTATGCTTTTACACGCCATTATTTTGTAATTTATTTAATTCATCCCCCCCCCTTTTTTTTAAATCTGTCAAAATTGTTTTGATTTATTAAATGTATTAAAGTATCAATTTAGCAAATGTTAAAGAGCGCAGACGGTTGAAAGTAATCTGGTGCAATCCCCGGTCTACTTTCGACAAACCATACAAATTTCATAAAAATCAGATGAGTACTTTTGAAGATATAGATATAGGGTGTAAATAAATGTATGTTTGTACACATGTGGAAGAAAAACAAATAGGCGCATAAGGCATGAAACTTATATGAGACCATAAATGGGCTAATTATGACCTACCATCTAAATTTCAATAAAATCGGACGAGTAGTGTTTAAGATATGTTGTTTTGAAACAATTGAACGACAGACCGACAGAAAGACACGGAACTAAAAATGTTCCCTGATGTCTGAAACGGATTTCTGTTTTAGAATTGTTGAAATAGGAACCTACAAATTTTAACAAGATAAGATAATTAACAAGATAAAAAAAATCCATAATTGGATTTATAATTTATAAGAAACAAAAATGTTCATCACTAAATCATTAATATGAAAGATGGTGCGTAGGTTTCCGCGGGTAGACTCGTAATAAACAGCTTGGTTTTCCGGTGGAATCCACGTCACGAAGGGGGTGACGTCCGACGTTTCGCTTCCTCTGCTGGAAGCATCTTCAGGGGTGTGGTGCATCGTGGTGTTGACTCGAATCAACATCCCAAGGGTACATCCTGTGTTTGCTTCGAGTCAACACCACGATGCACCACACCCCTGAAGATGCTTCCAGCAGAGGAAGCGAAACGTCGGACTTCACCCCCTTCGTGACGCGCATTCCACCGGAAAACCAAGCTGTTTAATATGAAAGATATTAATAATAAAGATGTCAGCAGAGAACTGGGGCGGATCGGCGGATGAAAATGGCTAGTAGACACAAAAATATGATAATATGGAAAAGCCAGATGCTTACGAACACGAATTGGAAAGACACTAAATAACAACGTAAACATTTTTCAGTTTCACATATGTAAAATTAAAAATGAATACTAGCTTAAACTATAGCAAGCATTAGTTAAGATTCCTATTCTAGCACTCCCATCATTAAATTATAATAAAAATAGTCATTCCGAATAAAATTAAAGACACATTAAACTGGACCCAAAATTACCACAAGAAGCAAACTAAGCTGGGGTTTACTGGGACAACTGAAGTACAAAATAGATTAACCTCCAAATAGTTACAGCACCAACAAAAACAAAAATATACAGATACTAAGTTAGTCTTTAAAACCCTACAGTACAGTTACACATACAGTATGAAACATAATGTATATAGAGTGTATTAGTGCAATCAATCGTTCAAGGAGATACAAATATATAGAACGTAAATCGATTAGGAATAATATAAAATCATTAAGATCCAATTTTTGTATACAGTTATAATTTGTACTCATATAAAAAGCTCGTAAATCATAATACAACCTACAAATACACACAACAATAGTTAAAAATCCGACACTCAATTTTCTAATGGGAAAAGGTAATAAAATACCAATAATCAATCTAATATTTTAAGAAATGTTTTATTTATTACTTGACACGGTTGTTATGAGAAATAAATCAAGGCGAACACTTTAATGGTATGGTTCTTTTTATCACGATTATACCGAGTTTGGTGAGAGTGAAATGTGTTTTTATTTTCACGGACAAATAGCGGACTGTGGACTTGCACAACACACAGTATATTAGAGCACTCAGTTCAAAGGAACAGTCAAGAAGAAAAAATAATAAAAGGCCTATTTACATAGTCACTATATAATTGCTAAAATTACTTGTGGATAGCACAAATAATTTAACTCTGGCAAAGTAATCGGCCCTACGAGAAGGCTATAACAATATTTAATAATTGCCATATTAAAAGACATTAATAATAAAGGTACGTATAATCATCAAAGGAAGTTTGAAGAATATTATTAATCTGACAGTGCCTGAAAATAAGCCTCTTTAAATATCTAAGGCAGCTCAATATAGCTAAGGTTGTTCAATATCTTAGACAGCCCAAAGAGAAGAACTGTAAATATCTAAGGCAGCTCAATATAGCTAAGGTTGTTCAATATCTTAGACAGCCCAAAGAGAAGAACTGTAAATATCTAAGGCAGCTCAATATAGCTAAGGCTGTTCAATATCTTAGACAGCCCAAAGAGAAGAACTGTAAATATCTAAGGCAGCACAATATAGCTAAGGTTGTTCAATATCTTAGACAGCCCAAAGAGAAGAACTGTAAATATCTAAGGCAGCACAATATAGCTAAGGTTGTTCAATATCTTAGACAGCCCAAAGAGAAGAACTGTAAATATCTAAGGCAGCTCAATATAGCTAAGGTTGTTCAATATCTTAGACAGCCCAAAGAGAAGAACTGTAAATATCTAAGGCAGCTCAACATAGCTAAGGTTGTTCAATATCTTAGACAGCCCAAAGAGAAGAACTGTAAATATCTAAGGCAGCTCAATATAGCTAAGGTTGTTCAATATCTTAGACAGCCCAAAGAGAAGAACTGTAAATATCTAAGGCAGCTCAACATAGCTAAGGTTGTTCAATATCTTAGACAGCCCAAAGAGAAGAACTGTAAATATCTAAGGCAGCTCAATATAGCTAAGGTTGTTCAATGTCTTAGACAGCCCAAAGAGAAGAACTGTAAATATCTAAGGCAGCTCAATATAGCTAAGGTTGTTCAATATCTTAGACAGCCCAAAGAGAAGAACTGTAAATATCTAAGGCAGCTCAATATAGCTAAGGTTGTTCAATATCTTAGACAGCCCAAAGAGAAGAACTGTAAATATCTAAGGCAGCTCAATATAGCTAAGGTTGTTCAATATCTTAGACAGCCCAAAGAGAAGAACTGTAAATATCTAAGGCAGCACAATATAGCTAAGGTTGTTCAATATCTTAGACAGCCCAAAGAGAAGAACTGTAAATATCTAAGGCAGCACAATATAGCTAAGGTTGTTCAATATCTTAGACAGCCCAAAGAGAAGAACTGTAAATATCTAAGGCAGCACAATATAGCTAAGGTTGTTCAATGTCTTAGACAGCCCAAAGAGAAGAACTGTAAATATCTAAGGCAGCTCAATATAGCTAAGGTTGTTCAATATCTTAGACAGTCCAAAGAGAAGAACTGTAAATATCTAAGGCAGCTCAATATAGCTAAGGTTGTTCAATATCTTAGACAGTCCAAAGAGAAGAACTGTAAATATCTAAGGCAGCTCAATATAGCTAAGGTTGTTCAATATCTTAGACAGCCCAAAGAGAAGAACTGTAAATATCTAAGGCAGCTCAATATAGCTAAGGTTGTTCAATATCTTAGACAACCCAAAGAGAAGAACTGTAAATATCTAAGGCAGCTCAATATAGCTAAGGTTGTTCAATATCTTAGACAACCCAAAGAGAAGAACTGTAAATATCTAAGGCTGTTCAATATCTTAGCCAGCCCAAAGAGAAGAACTGTAAATATCTAAGGTTGTTCAATATCTTAGACAGTCCAAAGAGAAGAACTGTAAATATCTAAGGTTGTTCAATATCTTAGACAGTCCAAAGAGAAGAACTGTAAATATCTAAGGTTGTTCAATATCTTAGACAGTCCAAAGAGAAGAACTGTAAATATCTAAGGTTGTTCAATATCTTAGCCAGCCCAAAGAGAAGAACTGTAAATATCTAAGGTTGTTCAATATCTTAGACAGCCCAAAGAGAAGAACTGTAAATATCTAAGGTTGTTCAATATCTTAGACAGCCCAAAGAGAAGAACTGTAAATATCTAAGGTTGTTCAATATCTTAGACAGCCCAAAGAGAAGAACTGTAAATATCTAAGGTTGTTCAATATCTTAGACAGCCCAAAGAGAAGAACTGTAAATATCTAAGGTTGTTCAATATCTTAGACAGCCCAAAGAGAAGAACTGTAAATATCTAAGGTTGTTCAATATCTTAGACAGCCCAAAGAGAAGAACTGTAAATATCTAAGGTTGTTCAATATCTTAGACAGCCCAAGGATAAGAACTTCAAATATCTAAAGCAGCCCAATATAGCTAAGGCTGATCAATATCTTAGATAGTCAAAAAAGAAGTACTTTAAATATCTAAGGCAGCTCAATAAAGCTAAGGTTGTTCAATTTCTTAGACAGCCTAAAGAGAAGAACTTTAAATATCTAAGGCAGCTCAATAAAGCTAAGTCTATTTAATATCTTTGGCAGCACAAAGAGAAGAACTTTAAATATCAAAGCCAGCTCTTTATAGCTAAGGCTGTTCAATATCTTAGACAGACCAAAGAGAACTTTAAATATCTGGCAGCTCAATATAGCTAAGGCTGTTCAATATATTAGACAGCCCGAAGAGAAGAACTATAAATATCAAAGGCAGCTCAACATAGCTGAAGCTATTCAATATCTTATACAGCCCGAAGAGAAGAGCTTAAAATATTGAAAGGCGCAATATAGCTAAGGCTGTTTCATATCTTAGACAGCCGAAAGTGAAGAACTTTAAATATCGAAGGCAGACTGAAGGAATGGTGGAAGAAAGAATAAGTTATCCTTTTGGTTCTTAAGAACCAGTTAACTCTTCATAACATCAATTTTTAAAATTGATTGCATCTTAAAAAAGCTTCTCTTAAATACTTAAACTAGCTTGAAGAACTTTGCCTTAAAACCTTTGAGATAATTAGAAGAAAAAAAATGAAGATTAGATATCTTAGGAAGCAAGAAGAAAAGTTATCTAGAATAAATCAGCGCATTTATAGAACGGCTGAAATTAGAACTTATCATTCTTATCATGATATTATCTAGAGCCCCATAACTCACAAATAGGTAAATTAAATGTTTTTCTGCTTAACGTGAAGGTTTATAGTTCATTATTTTAATTATTTAGCTGCGATCAAGGTGGGAGTTACAAATTATAAGTGTACGTTCAACATAATAAGGCTATAATTATCCTTTCATTTTATTCCTACTCTGCTTTAACTCTACAAAAAAAAAAGTTTAGAAAAAGTTTCCATGTTAAGTTCTCTTGCAAATTATGTCAAGAAAATATATGAGGGCGTAAGCTAAGACGACGAGTACAGCGTACTATACTGCAAGACAAGATATAGGTGGTTCATAGATACACCTTCTTGCGGTCAAGTTGAACTTGAGTTACCTTTACGGTTTTGACGCCACCTTTCCAACGCTAAAACGGTATAAGGGGGTTTTCTGAACACCGGCCACTGGAATGTGAAGGGAAACCGAGCTGTTTGGACGATACCGACTTCCAAGGGTATTTTTCCAAACAACTTCTGTGTGAAAGGCAAACCAAGAATAAATATGAGGTAAACCGATAAAAAAAACTACACTACAGCACAGTCAAAAATAATTGCTAGGATATCTATCATTTATTTCTTTTTTTAAAAACTGTATTTTTTTCCATAGTTTCATAAACCTAAATGTTAAAACAATTCAAACGTACTTTATAATCTAGTTGATGTGTCTGAACATGACCTTCTCACGTTGAAATAAAAAGCAGAAAAATCTTAAGATAAAAATGGTATGCAAATAAAACATTGGTACATGGTAAACGGTGACACAATCAAAGAAACAATCTTGCTAAGACCGCGTCTAAAAGTAAACTAGCATCGCGCTGTCCGAGGCCTCGTTTCCAAGAGATACGATAAGGGTAAACTAAACCAAGGGTCATAATCTTTAACTTTGCTATTTTATTCACACAAGCCTTATTTAATAATTACACATTTCAAGGGGAAAAAAGTGTTTTTATTTTTAATTCAGCAATGAGAAATGCAGAATAAATATTATAATTTATATAATATAAGAATTGAACATTAAATATTTTAACAATGATTAAAATCATAACAATTTAATTTAAGTTAAAATGTGATGCGTTACTGGAGGTCATCATGAAATGTTGAAAGAATATCCTCTTCACGTAAATATATATATTTATTATTTTATCTACGACTGATACGAAATATAAACATTGTATCTCTGTTTAAATGCGTAGAATTCCTCTTCTTTACCATCCTAGGGCGGTAAAGAAGAAGAATTCTTCACCTTTACGCACGATTAGCGAGTTTGTTTACCTTTAACAAAACTAATTTACTGTTGGTTTTTTTTAATAAAAGTAACTGTTTATATCGAGTTTTTTTGTGAAAATCAATGAGTGATTTAAATGGTTATGACGAATATGAGGAGAATAATACGCCTACCGAAATAATTAATTCGGCACTAAATACAACTAATGAATTAATGCCATCTTTATCAAAAGAGAAATACGAACTTGCAGGAAGTTTATTTTTTTCTCTATTTATTATTTAAATCGAACAATCGTAGATAAAGTACGGTACGCAACTCGAGCGAAAACGGCATTTTGCATTGCTCGTGTGGTTTTACTACCCTCGCTGTCGCTCGGGTGCAAACTCCACACTCGCATGCAAAATGCTACTTTCCGCACTCGACGCGTAATGTACCATTACATAGGATCTTTCAGCCACTATAGGCCATCATCAGTACTGAAAAGTGAAAAAAATTAGTTAAAAAAATGAAAAGATGGGAGTGAAAAGTGGAATGAGTCATGCCAAAACAGCAACCGGTATAAGACACCTTATACTCCGGTATAAGAGTCTACACTCCCATCTTTTCAATTTTTTTTTCTTATCATTTTTCACTTTTCGGCACTGATGCCCCTATAGAGGCTGAAAGCTGCTTTGTAAATTAATAAAGATATTTTTACGTGGAGAGACTATTCTTTAAACAATTCAATTTAATGTAAATCTATATTTTACGTGACCTCCGTAAAATATAGATCGACTGTAATTTAACAAATTACGACGTTCAACCATTCCAGGAATATTATTTATTTAATAAAAGTAATAATAAGTAAAGGCCTCCTAATTAGTTGGTCACATAGTTTCCTCGTAGTCTTTTGCATAAAAAATTGATTAAAATTTAAAATTTTATTGCTGCAATAAGATTTTCATCTCTCAGAAGAGAAATAAATAGTATGTGAATTTTTGAGCCACAAAACGATTTCATTTGTTACAAAAGTAACAATAAACAGGTCAAGTGTGTGCTCGTCAGCACACAGCGAGGGTCCGTAGGCCACACTTTATAGTGTTTAACTGTAAAGTGTAGGTATAAACAGTGTTTTTTTAAAAATGCTAAAAAGCTTACTTTGAACCATTCTAAGGGTCTGATATTCTCAAAACACACTCTGATAAAGTATTTTTTTGCCACTGAACCGGACTACAACCATATAAATACTGCGAAAAGACCATAATTATATAAAAAAAAAAAACGTATTTTGTCAATAAAAAATAAAATAACATTTTTTTCGAAATTTCCAAAAAGTGGTATCTTTACTTTTGGTCGAAGAATGTTCAGGAATTTTTTCAGATTTTTTGCACTTCACATAAGCGAGATAGAAGGGGGGGGGGACACGTTTCACACCCACTTCAAACTTGCCAACGCTCGCCCTGTCAAAGTTATATCCAAAGAATTATATATTTTTGTAATCAGCTCGACGTACCCTTTCATATGATACCCCTCACGGTGTCGAAAAAAAATTAAAAAAATTTAACCCTTAAGTTTTTTTACCCTAATTTTTTTGAAAAATATTTTTTTTAAGTAGCTATATTTTTAAAATATGTGGGCAGGTACAAGACACATATATGCCTAATTTGAAAGTGATCGGACGAAAGGTGTAGCCGTGAGAGCACGCGAGAGGACGGACGGACAGACACACGCAGGAAAATATAAGGGTCCTTGGTTTTGCCTACGGACCCTAAAAATGGGTGATAATAAAGTAAAAAAAAGTTGTTTTATTTCGTAACTTGACCATAACACTGATAAAATGAAAAAGAAACAAATACAAATGAAAATAGCAGAAGGTCATTAAGTAAATGTAAGGCATGAACAAAAGGGATCACAAGAACTATTCATGAGGAAAGTTCCCTTCCATGTTTATACACATGCTTGGGTTTTCCTAAAATAGCTGGGGTCCTCAAAGGTGCTTGAACCTCAGGGTAGATTAAGAAAAAAAAGGGTATTAATAGTCTCAAACTGAGTTGGAGATGGTAAGATTAAAAGATTGTTTTCTATAATAGGACCTAGCCCTTTTACAACTCATAAGATAAGGGTTACAACGAAGTTCAAAAGTAAAAGGCCGGTAAAGTTTTGAGTCAGGTAGGTAGTGTGGAAGAGCTATTAGCAGGAAAGCGTTAATTAACAGAGCTCCTGTTACTCAAAAACTTCACAGCTTTGTCAGTAGAGAGTCTAACAACCAAATATTTACAAGACTTGAACAAACCTTTTGGTAGCAAACAATATACATATATACATAAAAAAAAAACCCGAACTTTTAAAACAAAAGTAATTATTCATTCGAGAAACGATGGTAAATATGTAACGCTAATACACGAAATTCTTTTCTTATAAAGAAGTTAAGAAATTTCATAAAAGTTAAGCTCAACTGAACTAACTAAACTCAACTTAACTAAGTTAGCACAACTAACTTTTAATTATAAGCTTGCGTATAGTTAAAGCAGTAAACATACAAATAAAAATTTTCCATTGTCAGATACATTTTCAGAGGTTTCTCGGCTCTTTACCGCGCATATTTCAAGTTTATCCCGCGTTAACACTCTTATCTCGATCGATAACAAAACACCACCTGTGTTATACCTTTAGATCTGTTCTTTCAAATCCACAAACGTTAGATAGACACAAATCGTTAAGCAGTGCTGCTTCAATAACTTTTCTAGTATTTAATTGGTTCTTGAAACAAGTCAGTTCTTCTTCAAAACTACTTCAAAGTTGATGCAATGAGAATTTTAAAGGTACCATAAAGAAATAAAGGTAGGCATAATGAACCTCTTAAGTTAATACTAGTACGACCTTATCAATTGCAATTTTTTACTTCTCTATTTCTCTATAGATAAAATATATATAGATAAGATAGATATATAGCCAATTGGTATGGCACATAGCTTCCTCGCATCCTATCACGTACATTATTAATTTTATATTTTATGCATTTACAAGCCATTATTGTTTAATTTGTTTAATTGTTTCCTCCGTTTTTTTAATCTGTCAAAATTATTTTGATTTTATACTTGAATTAAAGTATCAATTAAGCAAAACTTAAAGAGCGCAGACGGTTCAAAGTAATCTGGGACTATCTGCAGGCTACTTTCGATAAACTATAAAAGTTTCATACAAATCAGATAAGTACTTTTGAAGCTATAGGTGTAAATTAATATATGGAAAAATATATATAGTGGAATAGAAACAAATGAGCGCAGAAGGTTAAAACTTATATGGGACCAACAATGGGCTGGCTACTCATGACCTACCATCCAAATTTCATTAAAATTGGACGCGTAGTTTTTAAGATACGTTGGTTCGCAAACATTGAACGACAGACCGACCGCCAGACCGGCAGACAGACACGGAACATAAAATGATCCCTGATGTCTGAAACGAATGTCTGTCTAGGAATTTTTGAAATCGGAGACCTAACAATTTTTAGTTCTTCAGAACAATCACATAGCTTCCGTTACCTTCGGCAAGCTCGGAAGCAAAAATAATTTAAACAGACGATGGATAAGAATTTCGGGCTCGAAAATTCATAGAAGGATTAAGGGCTCTTAAATCCTTGAAAGTCAGAATTTATTCATAAGGAACAGAGGATGAGTCAAGACTTAGAGTGTAGAGAGGTGAAGGATTAGGATTAGGAGAGCAATGAAAGCAAGGAATAAGTAGGCTATGATTTTAAACACTTGGGTTGATAACAGATATCTTACCAAGCCTTAAATAAAAAGTTATAAACTTCTGCTGAATAAATTAGCTCTAAGCAAAAATAAATTAACTACATCTTCATTTAAATATTCAGCTTAGTAGTAGCTTGTTACGGTAAAATACCGCTGTTAATCAAGCAACAAGGTAAACAATTTATTTTTATTTGTTTCACTTCGAGTTATTTGTTTTTTGACACTCCGCATTTTAGCAATGCAGAATTCATAAATTTACGTATATTCTGAGTTAAAATTAAAGAAACAAGATTATGAATTTATTCTCAAAATAATCGGACGCCAGGTGCCTCGGAACTTTTCCTCACCAAATCATACCAATATAAAATATGTTGTAGATATTAATTAAAAATATGGAAGAATTATTTACCTTATAGAAAGGTATAATTGGTACGAATTTCAGAGCAATCAGCGGAATAGTTCCGAAATTATACAGCGTTAAAGTTTCAAAGTTCAAAAGTTTATATTATCAAAAAAGCGGCAGATATTAAAACTAAATTCAGTGAAAATGTGTCTCTAATAAAGAGGTATAGAAACAAAGAAAGAAAGTCTTTTATTGACATTAAAAAGTTAGCATTGACAAAATATAGCAAATCAAAAAATATCTCTCCTAAAATAATATCTCTCCTAAAATAACATTATTTCTCTTTTAACGTAAAACAATGATAGAAAAAAAAGTTATCTTTTATTAATAGCAAATCGGCACTTATACCGAGGCACCTCTCAAAGAGAGAGGTATAATTGGTCCAAATTTCAGAGCAATCAAAAAATTTGTCAATCCTTACGAGTTTTTAAAAAAAATATTACTGACTCATCGAAATAGGTTCAATGACGTCACAAATTTATGATTGTCCAGGCGGCTCTACTACATGAAACGACTGATTTTTGTGCTAACTTTCAACTCTAGAGCTTAAAAACAGCGGGAGTTAAGCGTGACACAGACAGACATATACAGAGACAAACAGATGTCCTGCTTAAAACCACTCAAATCGTCTTAAAAAACCCTAAAACGGATAATTCCGTTGAAACCTCGGTTTCGGACTTTTTGGGAGAAAACAATACTTTTTCTTTAATGTAAAAAAAAGTAAAAACCCAATAGTTAATATTTTAGACAGACATTAGGTATATACTGATATTAATCTTAGGTATATACTCATACTAATCTTAATGTATTAATTAATTAAATTTAATTTTCTGATAATCAATTCAAGTGTAACAAACCGAGCAATATTTTTTTTAATAAAACTAATCAATTTGGTTCTTTGAATTAACTTCATTACGAAAATGTTCAACAAAATATGAATAGAAATAAAAATAGACTGCCAATCAGTGTGGCACATAGCTTCCTCGCATCCTATCATGTACTTTATTGTTATATTAACATTAAAATTATAGTTATATTACATTATTCTTATATTGTTTATAGTGTAAAAACTATTAACAGTTTTAGCGATCTTTAATACTTCATAGCGGTGTCGCTGTTGGTTTTACTAAAAAATTGTATTTAAAAAAAATGTTTGTCTCATTGACTAGATGAAGTTAGATTTTTTTCCCGACCTAAAATTCCAATTTAAAATTTGAAGTTCACGTTTACGTGAGCGTTGCTCGTGAACGCTTGGACGGATAACGTTGTCCAACGAACTCGTCCTCAGCATTGGTAAAATGAACATGTCTACCAAATTTCATCAAAATCGGTTGACATTTACTCAAGTTATCGTCGCACGTTTCATAATTCGCGGACACACAGACCAACAGACAGACAGACAGACAGACAGACAGACAGACACGAAACCAAAAATGTTCCCTGATGTCTGAAACGGATTTCTGTCTTGGAATTTTTAAAATCGGAGGCATAAAAGTTTTTCGTTCTCAAAAGTGAACACAATGCTTCCGTTACCTTCGGTAAGCTCGAAAGCAATAAATACTCTTACATTATAAATAATAAATCTATAGTAGAACTTAAAATTAATTTATTCTAATCTTGTATCCTTAGTATTTCATTTATAAAATCATTAATTAATTTCTATTAGAAGTAGTTATTAGAAAATAAATTCGTGCTAAACATTACAAAATTAAAGAAAGGATTCGTCTGTTTATAAATAGTCTAAAGAATAAAAGTTAAGTATTTCTGTAACATTTCTTAAGTTCAGTAAGATAATATAAATCTTTCCAATCAAATCAAGTAATAAGTAGAGAACATATAATTACACATTTAAAATGGATTCCAGACTAGTTTATAGAATATTTTGACCTATTCCAATAATCACGAAAAATATAAAATCAAACTTACAAATAAATTAAGTTCTACATTCAATACCAATCGAAAACCTTATAAAAATGTTTATAGAATATAAAAACGAGATTCTGACTCAGTTCATTAGTCATAATATAATACTAATAACAATGTTCTAGAGTGCAAAGACGTCTTCGTGCATTATCAATGCAAATAATTATTGGTTCACTTTAAAGGAAATCAATGTTCGTGATCAACAAAGCATGATATTGATTATAAGCAAATTATTCAGACATACTCTGATACCACAACTAATTTATTATCTAAGTTAAAATAAATCAATGGTTATAACGAAGCAAAATGTATGTTGTTTCAACGTCTGATGAAAGATGAATATCCATGTTATTAAAAACTTAACAAGTTTCGATGATGCAACGAATAGATTCTTTGAGAATGCTTAAAAAAATACCTTCATTCCAAGAAAACAAGATTTTTATCAAAAAGTTTCCAACTATGAAAGATTTTGAAAAGAAAAAAAATAAACTAGAAGATATATAAAGGAAACAATGCTTCATTTCTCTAGTTAGGTCTAATAAACTTGGATTTCTACACTAATTCTCCAAAGCAGATTTAGTTTTAACGAATACAATTTCCAAAGACGAAACTATCTTGAAAAGAGATAAGAAGATTTTTGTGGAGGATGATGACGATCCTGAGTTCTTGTTATTTTTTAGAATCGTTAGGCTGTTAAGCTCTTTTACGTAACCACAATCTTCGTGGTAAAGCGAAACCTTGTTCGAGACCACGGTAGAAGAGTATAATTTCGAAAGAGTCCGATCGACTAAAGGACCTAATCGTGTCCTGATCCTTGGAAGGTTGAAGAAACTATAAGTCCTGCCGTCATGGACACGAGAAAGCCTTAAGGATACACAGCTGTCCTGAAATCTACATCTACGAAGTCATCAGGATCTTAAGATTTCGCAGGACCTCTTCGGTACACATCCTCCCGACCCAATTGTCTTTCCACATCCTTTCACACCCTTAAGCTGTATTTCCTACTCTAAAACAAACCAAGTCATTCTTCCGACAAGGATGCCAAAAACACCTCCAGGACGTTTTAGTATAATGTCGTCATATCTTTAACCACACTCCAAAAAAAACACGATCCTTTACGAATCTCTTCCTTAATCCTTCTTCCTGTTACGTCGAACCAATATCGTTACAGGGATAAAAAAAAAAAAAAAAAAATCGGCGAGCATCCACTCATTCCACCCCCTAAGGTGAAACTAACACGATTAGAAAAAAAGATTAATCGATTTTATATCGGTTCCGAAGCCCGCGAGATGAAAGGGAAAGTGGAGACTGTACACATTAGTCGACATCTCACACATACACGAACATAAAATGCATAATAAGTTCACAACAAAAACAATACGCCAAATGGCAACATCTCCAAAACTAATGACACATAAACTGAACAAAAACACATCACTTTAAAAGGTCAAACAAAAAGCGTTAACAGGCCAATCAAAGTAGAAAGTTAGATGTATAAACCATAATAGACTATTGGGGTATAAGAATAAATTTTATTGAGCAAAACTTCCTTTTGCTTCAGGTCACGTAATATCAAATAGCTCAAAGTTAACTTGGATATTTCGCAGGATGCAATGTGTCCTCATTAAATTTGAACTCAATTACTCGATCAAAAAAAAATTTAACAATAATTAGAAATAAATTAATTCATTTGGATTAAAAGATAACATATTAGACAAAATGGATACATGGCTAATTAGATTATGCCCCAGAACAATCAGACAGCACAAAGCAGAGATACCTTCTGAACACTACTAATTGTGACATTGTACTAACAGCAACAATAATTAATCGTTTGTCACTTTTAAAGCGTGAGTTTAAGAGTCATTATTAAAACTTTCTCAGAAAACATAAACAAAATGATGAATGAAACAGGAAATAAGGAAGACGGAAGAAAGAATAAGGGAATTTCTTCAGAGCAAGGAAGGGGTAGAGGGAACAAAACTATATAATCTGGGTCTCGAAAAAGTGGTTCATTATGCTCTCCCCCGATACTAAACCTCCCAAGCGGCAGTTTTGTGAAACAATATCGATATCTCGATAAAAACTCGAAATTTATCTGATATCAGCTGATAAGAATAAGTGATATTTTCTTACGGCATTTAATATTTTTATTTTTAATACAGTTTTCTTTATAAATATGTACTTTAATGTTTTTTGTTAACCTTATTAATTACCTATAGGCTCTTGTAAAGGATTTTTGGTTGTGAAGGATTTGTCTGTGAGGACGAAAGAACAAGGAATAGACCAATAAGGCAAGGACCAGTGACCACGTGATCAATGTAGTTCAGATTGAGCTCACTTGGGAGTTTTAGTATCGGGGGAGAGAATAATGAACCACTTTTCAAATCGGATTGTTCCCTCTACCCCTTCCTTGCTCTGAGGGAAGATTACAGAAAGGTTACAAAGTTTAAAACCTCATTTACCCATTTATAGATATTAGCTGGCCACACCGCTCGTGTGTGATTTTTTGACGGACCTGGTCCGCGGACCGGGTCGGCGGACCGGGTCGGCGGACCCGGTCCGCGGATCTCAGGTCTGTCGTTCCCCCACTAACGTACAAACCCCGTCCGTCGGATCTAGTCCGTCAACTCGGTCCGCGGACACGGTTCGCTCGTGTGTGGGGCAAATCCGCGGATTTTTCCTTGTTGGTCCGCGGACCCAGGTCTGTCCAGCATGCTCGACAGACCTGTTCAACGGACGACGGACCGGGATCTCATACTAGCGGCTGTGTCTCACTGTGTACGACTGTGCGGTCAATTCTAATAATTTAATATCATATATATACACATTATACATCATATATATATAGTAAAACTTGTCTAAGCTGGAAACCTGCTAAGGTGGATTTTTTTCTGGAACCGAGGCCTTCAAACTTAGGCAAGTTTTAGTGTATATATAAATATATATATATAAATACATATATATATATATATATATATATATATATATATATATATATATATATATATTATATATATGTTATGTTATATAATATTTATAATATATAAATATAAATAGGGAATAAATAAATGCCAGAGGGAGAAAATTAAAACTGAATAAAAACCGAATTAAAAACTGAAAGAGACTGAAGAATTTAATTTAAATTTAAACTTAATTTAAACTGAAGAATTTAATTTAAATTTAATTTAAACTGAATAATTTAATTTAAATTTAATTTAAACTGAAGAATTTAATTTAAACTGTAGAATTTAATTGAAAAGATGCAATGAATTTAATTAGAAATGAAACGAATATGGAAATGAACGGATATGGAATGAAACATTATTTGGGTGAGAAATAGTAAAATGATAAAGAGCTAAATCCGCGTACAAATAATAAACTTTGGTCCGTGCGTGTGTGTTGTCAACGGCGGACGGGGTCCGCGGATCTCATGTCCGCCGACAAGGTACGGTCGGTTGTTTCTCCACTAACGCACATACCGGGTCCGTGGATTTCCCCAAATCCGTTGGAAAAGTCCGTGGTCCGTTGGAAAAATCTGCTCGTGTGTGGCCAGCTATTGCCGCGACAGTACTATCACACTCGTCTGATTAGATAGTTAAACGTCACACCATATTTTAGATTCTACATGCTAATTGGCTCATTGTTTGTTATAACACGTGAGAACAGATCTAGGAAGTAACAATTCAATAGGCTTATGTAAGTTAGGCTTAACATTAAACCAATAGAAAAATCAAATACCTTTTAAACTACGTTCTTTTAATCTGCCGTAAGTTTTCTTTATAATAATTAAATTCTTTGATAAATGATCATGAAATTAACTTGCAATGATATTATCGTCAATACTCTACTAAAAATTTGTATCTAAATTGAAGATTTTGCACGTAAAAAAGAACAAAATGGGATTTTCGCTGTTGAAATTAAAATAAATATAGTTTTCACGTTATCCAAAATACTCCAATATGTGGCCACATTATAATTTTTGACAAAACTAAATTTATTATTCTCCTATTCATTTGTGTATCTTATAACGGCCTTATTGTACTAAATGTCTTCTTAACTAAATTATATTCTTAATAATATAAATTCCAAATTTTAAACACTATATAAATAATAGTTAAAATAATAATTATACCAAATAAGAGTCCGCAGTAGATAAACCAAATAAATACCTAAAACAAAAAAATAAACAACAATTAAAGATAAATAAAATAATAAATTACTAATATATTGAAATTAAAAGAAGTAATAGAAAAATAATTTTATCTACGATTGATACGAAATATAAACATTTTATCTCTGTTTAGATGCGTAGAAAGTGATTCTTTTCGTATAGTTGTATTCATAACGCATGCGCGTATCAAGAATTCTTCACCTTATCACACGATTAGCCTGTTTGTTTACATTTAACAAAATTAATTTGCTGTTTGTTTAATTAAAGTAACTGTTTTTTTTCTGAATTTATTATTAAAATCCAAAATAGATAAAGTACAGTACGCAACTCGTGCGAAAATTGCATTTTGCTTCGCTCGTGTGATTTTACTACCCTCGCTGTCACTCGGGTGCAAACCACCCTCGCATGCAAAATGCTACTTTCCGCGCTAGAAGCGTAATGTACTACATTTTAGCTAAATAGGAATAAAATAGTATAATTAAAATGAATGGCTCTCCACAAAATTAATTATAATTTTGAAAACCCGCTTTTGTAGAATGTGAGGTAAAATATATTATTAATGACACTCATAATCGTTAAAGCAACCAATATACCTCCAAATCTATTGGACATTACAAAAAATTATCTTGACAAAGAACCATCTTTGAAAATCCTCTCCTACAACTAAAAACGACAGTGTTCCTCCGACTTATTTGAATTGCATTATATCAATTCTATTAATATTAGCCTTATTAGGTAATAACAATTAATTCTACTTGTTAACGAGTGTGCGAAATAGCAATGCGGTCCTTTAACAGTAGTTAAGTAAGGATAAGGAATGCATGCATTCGACAAAGTCCATAATATAATAATAGTAGTTTAATATCACGCTAGATCGCTGTAATTAGAATGAACTTTCACATAGCAAAGAAAGGCTATAGAATCTAGTCCCCTAGGAAGTACTTAGTCTATGCCTCAAGCAACACAACGATTATCTACGTAAAGAAAATCCTCCCATAACATATTATTATTAAAACTACACTGTGTAATTACATGCTTCATGAATTCCACAAATTATGACGACATAGAAGGCATGCAATCTGAAATAAACTATGTCGCTATTTTTTATGTAAACGAGTTAGTTTGTTTATGAGAAGGAACAAGGCTTTGATAAAGCAGAGTAGTAGACATGCACAACGTTAGCAATTAATATTAATGCCTAAGCATTGCATTTTTAAACTAACATTTCTGGCTAGTTAGAAGAATTGGACATTTGCCAGGGACACAGCCTTGAAGAGGATCTGAAATTAAGGAAATCCGCTGCCATATTTCCGACTAATTATATGTTAGTTTACACTAAATAAAAGTTATTGTTATTTTTTTTTAGAAGCGGGCAATTACACTTATGTCATTACGTTTTGTAAATCTGACAGCTCAGATTGACCAACCTAAGTGAGAGGAAATAATTTCAAGATAAAAATAACTTTTTATATACTACGTTTTTAAATTTTCTGTTGAATCGTATGTATTGTTGATAATATAATTGTTATTGTTAAATAATATATAATGTTAGTGAAAAAAAATAGTTCCAAATTTATTTACTTCACATAAATGACAACCATCCAGAGAGCTGATCTTAAACCTATAAAAAAATTAATCTTTGTACAACGGATATCCCCAACACCAAATGTAAAGCTTGCCATCGATATATTTGAAATAATATAATCGATATTTGATGTTTTGCTGTCATTCAATGTTTATCTATCACAAATTTGAGACCCGTCAAAATGAAGATTGCGTAAATATTGGATAGGGCAAAACAAATAAGATAACTTTGATTTTTTCCGAACTAACTTTCCGCACAGCAAAATTTGCTTAAAACTAATTAAATTCTGCTCAAAGATGGCTAAAAGTATTAAAATAATGCATTGTCATCGTGTTCTGAGCTATGCTAAAAGTTTCAAATGTCTAGCTATTCGGGAAGTTAGTTAGAAATCGATTGCCAGATTTGTACCGGACAAACAAACAAACAAACAAGAATGCAAGCTAATAAAAACGTAGTAAAATAAAGCCACTAGGGTGTTATCTTAAGGTTATTATCCAGTGATGTTTTTGTTTACCTAGTTGGCACGACCTACTACCCGCCAA
Organism: Gerris lacustris; assembly: GCA_951217055.1. Taxonomy (NCBI): domain Eukaryota; kingdom Metazoa; phylum Arthropoda; class Insecta; order Hemiptera; family Gerridae; genus Gerris; species Gerris lacustris. Next base: position 16,995,006 of record OX578279.1, on the reverse strand, counting down.
AAGCTCGATCTCTCATTGGCTCGATTTTCCCGCGCATCAGAATAACAAAGTATAATGGCATAACTATAACTTCATAATTGATATAATGACATTTAGCTCTTTCGTAAAAGCAACCGTAACGCCCACATTTGACCTAAGATAATATTTATTGGGATTTTCTGATAAAATGTAGGTAATTCAAGTTATAAAGACTGTTAATAATACAAAATAAACTAATGATAATCTGAGTAGCCAATAAAAAACAGGATTTTTGAATTTCAAGTCATTTGTTTGAATTGATAAAGGAGAATTGCACATTTTAACTAATTCATTGCTTTTAGGAAACCTGAGTTATTTCTTAATGATACAATTTCATCTTCTTAAATCTGTAATAACACTAAAGGTTTTTTTTTTGTATTATGCTAAATATAATTTCAGATTTATAAGATTAGAAATAAGAGGAAGTATGGCAATTTATATTTACTTGATTTAAAAAAAACTTGAAACACTTAATAATTTCGTACCAGGACGAGTCAAGTTTACCTCTGCAAATCAAGTTTAACTTTACAATTCCGGATTAACAGGTTTCTACACCTACGAATTTGTCCTACATTTGTGTAAATATTGTAGATTTCTGCCCATTTAAAAAAAATGTTCCTATCAAAAACATAACATTTATTTGGAACATAAAATTAGATGAAGATTAAACAAGGAATTTACTGTAATGTCAGATTATACCTAATTATAATAATATATTTTACTCGAGGAGGACGAGAGAAGATAAAAAAAAAATTTAAAAAGTTAAAAAAGCTTCTGTTCACGCATTTAAATTGTTTACCAAAAGGTTTATACGTTAATATAAATCATATATACTACGTGCATTATGAAAAAGTAAAAAAGGAAGAATAAGAAAAAACTATTGAAACTATGTATATCTCACTAAAATATTGTATGTACAACAGAATCACTTTAAACAACAAAAAAAATCATTATTTATGTCAGAGAAAAATAGGAAGAAGTGTATGATAATGCGAGAAAAGAAAAGAAAAACTAGAAGAACCGATTAGGATTAAATTTGGTATAAATGATCAGAAACGTTACTACAGGAACTGATTTGGATTAAAATTGGTATGAATGATCCGAAACATTGCTACAGGAACCGATAGGATTAAAATGTTTGGTAAAAATGATCAGAAACGTCACTATAGGAACCGATTTGAATTAAATCTGGTATAAATTATTATAAACGTTAGTACAGGAACAGATTTGGATTAAATTTGGTGTAAATGATCAGAAACGTTACTACAGAAACCTATTAGGATTCATTTTGGTATAAATGATCAGAAACGTTACTACAAGAACCTATTAGGATTCATTTTGGTATAAATGATCAGAAACGTTACTACAGGAACCTATTAGGATTCATTTTGGTATAAATGATCAGAAACGTTACTACAGGAACCTATTAGGATTCATTTTGGTATAAATGATGAGAAACGTTACTACAGGAACCTATTTGGATTCATTTTGGTATAAATGATCAGAAACGTTTCTACAGAAACCTATTAGGATTCATTTTGGTATATAAATGATCAGAAACGTGACTACAGAAACCGATTAGGAGCCATATAATTTGAACTTTAAATTTGTGGGCCCTTAAAGACAATAAAAAAAATGTTTTAAAAAACATACTTGAAAAGAAAATTTTTATCAAAACAGGAATTGCTTTCCTGAGCAAATCTTGTTTTCAATGGGGACCATCAGAATATACATATATATATATATATATTTTTTTTTTAGTGTTAAAAAATATTTTAGGTCGTTATAAAAATGATACTTTTTCACATAAGTTACCAAATGAAAGTAAGAAATTAAAAAAGAGTAAAAAAAAATAGTTGCAAAATTATAAAGCACTTAAACCAAAATAAGGAACTAAAAGAACATTTCCGTGAAAACAATATAAATATAAAAACAAAATCAATGATAAAACAAAAAAAAACCCTCATTTATCTAATCTAATAATTACGTAAAAAAACATTACTTCCACCGGAACTTTTTTTTTTATATTGTTACATTCCCAAACAAAAAGTTTACCACTGTTGTCTTGTTACAAGAACAAAAAATAACTCCCTAGTGATTAAACAGTGTTGCCAAGAACTGTATACAGAACAAAATATCTTGAATACATTCACATTATTTTCTCTTTTTTTATTTTTATTTTTTTCTTACCAGACAATAGTGTACGTGAATCCAATTAAAACTCTACTTCTACATAATAGAGGTTTGTAGGGATATTTCTTTTTATTTTATTTTAACTCGTAGTAAAAAGAAGGTACAACACTGAGCTTCGTTTTGCATCTATCTATATACAAAGATATACATAGATCTATATATAGCTTTCTATAACAACAATAGAAGGTCCCCCCCCAGGAAGCATGCTCCATTTGATTTGATAAAAAGAAAAATAATAATAAAAAAGAAGAAAAACTTAAACAAGATTGCCGGAGGTTTAATTAAAGTTTAATAACACTCAAATCAGGAAATTACACTTCTCTATTGTGGTTCTGGGTTAACAATAAAATTATTACCAATATTCTGATTAATCAATCAATGTAATCTGTATGATATAGTAAATATAGAATTAATAGTTCATACTGACAATAATCTATGCATACATTTTTAATGAGAACATATGCGGAATACCGATAAATAATATTATTTTCAATAATATTATTAATTAAAAATAAATAAAATTGTCAAAAATGAGTTTTTAGCGCATACTAATAAAAAAAATAGTCTGCAAATTAGTGTGGCACATAGCTTCCTCGCATCCTATTACGAATTTTATTTTATTTTACAAACCAAAAAATGTCTAATTTATTTAACTGTTTCCACCGTTTTTTTATTTTAAATCTGTCACATGAATTAAAGTATCAATTTAGCAAAAGTTCTAGAGCGCAGACGGTTAAAATTTATCTGGTGCTATCTGCGAGCTACTTAAATAATAAAAATAACTTAATTTTTTAAAAATTAGGAATTTCACCCTGTTATTTTCATTGCCTCATAATAAGGTATTTTCATGAATTATTTCAAAATTTTAGGACAAGCCGAGCGGATGGATTGAATGGAGGGGGGGGGGGTGTTTTTAAAAAATGTATATATAGGGTATATTTTTAATCTACCTATCAGCAGCTTTTATTAGATACCCTACTCGAAAATTAAAAAAATATATATATATTTTTAAAAATTGAATTATTTAAAAATTTTAGGACTAGCCGAAATAGGGTGATTAGGGGGGAGGGGAATTTTTGGGAAATATTTTAACTCATTGAACCAATAAAGTTGCAACACATAAAAAAGCATGTATGTATTAAATAACAATTAACTTAATGTATTATAATAACAGCATATATTGACAATTAAATAAAAATAAAAATATTTGAGTTTACCACATTTTTGCTTTGATACTCCTCATTTGATAATTAAATAAAAATATTTGAGTTTACCACATTTTTGTTTTGATACTCCTCATTTGATAATTAAATAAAAATATTTGAGTTTATCATATTTTTGCGAATTGCGTATGCGCATATTCTTTTTTTTTATCTTCTCTATATTTTTCGTATGTAAGGGTTCAAAAAGTTACACCAATATTTAAAATTTCATCGTTTTAGCTTAAATTGTTCGGGAGATATGAAGCAAAGAACGACGGACAGAAAGACACATCACCCTCTACAGAAGGGGTTCGAGAAGAATGAAAGAAACACTAATTAAATCAGACTGGTCAGATCAATGCAGTAGTCAATTCAATTTAAGAAGTTAATAAATGATATTTTAACTGTCAATGAAGGTTTCGAAAAATCAATGAAGTAGGTGTCAAAATGAATAAATCTGTATAGAAAGAACTCAACTCTTATTCAATTACAAAATAATGTTTCGAATTTAAAATAAGAAACATCCTCCAGAAACCCCGTTAGAAATTGAAGAGGTGGGAAAACCTCATTAACAAAACAGTAACTCCTAAACAAAAATAAAAAAAATCTAGGAGGCGTTGTCTGACTTGATTATACCTCGGGATGAATTTGATGAATTTTTATATCTCGTTATTTTTCATTCAATCATTGTTACAAAACTCTCCATTGTTATAATTACAAACTGAACAAAACAAAAAACATATCCAACCCATGCAAATATAGGAGGTGTTGAAAAATTAACGAATCTTATAATTTAGCATAATATTTAACATATATTTCGTTTCTATCTAAACTATAAATAATATTTAAATAATCTAAGATTATTGAAAATAATTAATATTTGATATACTGTTATTAGGCTTTATTTCGTTGAGATTTCTGTGTGTGTTTACGGTATTACGAGACAATTGCACAAATTAACATTTTAGATATGAAAATTGTCTAATGCATTTTAAATAAAATAATAATAGTAAAAATTAAAATAGACTGCTAATTGGTGTGGCACATAACTCCCTCGCATCCTATCCACGTACTCTATTGATTTTATGCTTTTACAAGCCATTGTCTAATTGTTTCCCTCGTTTTTTTTTTAATCTGCCAAATTGTTTTAATTTTTTACACGAATTAAAGTATCAATTTAGCAAAAGTTAAAGAGCGCAGATGGTTCAAACTAATCTGGGGCTATCTGCGGGTTACTTTCGACACACTATAAAAGTTTCATTCAAATCAGATAAGTACTTTTGAAGCTATAGATGTAAAATAAATGTATGTTTGTGCGCATGTGGAAGAGAAACAAATATGTGCAGAAGGTTGAAACTTTTATGGGACCAACAATGGGCTAATTATGGCCTACCACCCAAATTTCATTAAAATTGGACGTGTAGTTTTTAAGATATATTGGTTCGCAATAATTGAACGACAGACCGACCGAAAGACAGACACGGAACCAAAAATGTTCCTTGATGTCTGAAACGGATTTCTGTCTTGGAATTTTTGAAATCGGAGACCTAAAATTTTTTCGTTCTTCGGAACTATCGCATAGCTTCCGTTACCTCCGGTAAGCTCGGAAGCAAAAATTAAATAATATGATAAAGTAATAAAACGAAGATATATAAAATAGTCTGCCAATTAGTGTGGCACATAGCTTCCTCACGTCTTAATTCGTAAACATTCATGATAATATGCTTTTACAACCTATTATTGTCTAATTTATTCAATTGTCCACCCGGTATTTAAACCTGTCAAAATTGTTTTTTACATGAATTAAAGTATCAATTTAGCAAAATTTAAAGAGCGTAGGTGGTTGCAATTAATCAGGGGCTATCTCCAGGCTACTTTTAACAAACCATCAAAATTTCATAAAAATCAGTTGAGTACATTTGAAGATATAGGTGAAATAAATGTACGTTTGTGCGCATGTGGAAGAGATACAAATAAGCGAAGAAGGTTGAAACTTATATGGGACAAACGCTAATTATGACCTACCATCCAAATTTCATTAAAATCGGACAATTGTTTTTAAGATATGTTGGTTCACAAAACATGAGCGAAAGACAGACAGACACGGAACTGAAGTTTCCCTGATGTCTGAAATAGATTTCTGTCTTGGAAATTTTTGAAAACGGAGACATAAAAATGTATCGTCCTTCAGAACGATCACATAGCTTAAGTTACCTACGTTAAGCCTGGAAGCAAAATAATCCATTTTATTGATACTTAAATTCAATTGACAGACAAATTGTTTAAAATAACTATTATCATCATGACCTTTCAGAACATGAAATCCATCATAAAATAAAAACTAAATGACAATATAACTAAAGTGACAAACAAATTTAAAATACAAAGACAGAAAAAAAGAAGATGAAATATTAACCTATGAATATGTGAACAATAAAACAGTTAAGTTTATAATAATATAAAAAAGTAATACTTATTTTTGTATAATTTAAAAAAAAAAAAAATAATTAAAAGCGAGAACAAGAGAGTATATTGAAAACAATACAAGGACGAAGACTCGCCCTTCTTTTTCTCCACTTCAAGATATATAAGAATACAATTGAACCAAACCCATTCCTTCATCTTTCAATATACTTAAGGACCCGACAGAGAGATCTTGACACCTTCATTCAAGAACTAAGCGTGAATTCCCTACCAGGGTTCGGTTAGCAAGCCTGTCAAACTTGTCATTTAATTCATTAAATGAAAAGAGAGAGAGAGAGAAAAAAATAAAGATTATATTTTCATTGTCATGAGAGAAGAAATCATGCAATTGATTTTTTTTTTTTTAAAGAGTGATAGGTCATTTGAAATAGACTTAAAGAATATCGACAATAACTCGAATTGAATGGGAAATATTGAACCACACCTACAAATCCCATTTGATTTTTCTTTTCTTTTTTTTTATTCTTTCTTTCCAAATAGATTTACTAATACAATAACGTATGTAACATTGAAATAAAAAAAGTTATTATTACATTAGATTGATTATAAAGAAATAAAAATGGTATTATTAATATTAATAATACCAAAAAAAAAAATAAAAATAAAAACAATGAAGACAACATTGCGAAATTGAACACACACTAAAAAAAAAGAAATACATGCGAGCTAAAAACTAGCGTCACACAACAGTTGACAAAGACCTTCCTATTGAATTCTGTGAGAACTAACATAACAATACGTGAATATGATTATTTCGTCAATATTATAAAACAGTTGAAGACAGCGCATACAATTAAATGTATATCCTTTATGAGAATATAATGGGATAATTTATCAGAAAAAAACCCTATAATTTTGTTAATTATTGTGCGAGAGATTGAATTATTTTGTATTCTTATTTAAGGTTATTGTTATAACAACAATATGTTTTATTTGTTTAGGATAGATTGGATTACAATGAAGATATAACAAAAGAAATATTGAGTGTTTATTCAATTAATTGATCTATGACGATTATTAAGGAACATGAGATACAATTATCATCACTTAATATAAAAAAAATAAGATAAATTGTCATTCCACGTAAATCGATATTTGTTTATTACATTTATACAAAACAGCTTTCAGCCTTCATAAACGCCATCATCAGTAACTAAGAACAAACAAGAAGTTACGAACTAAGTAAATACTGCAAAACTTATAAATAATAATTAAACCGAGAAAAACATAAAGAACAAGAAGGTTAACAAGTAAAATAAATAAATATAAAAAGAGAACGCCCTCAAATTTGGAGCTTAAATTAATTTCTCGATCTCACCTAGGGGTATCATTTTTTTGAACATGTAAGCGAAATTTTGTAAAAATCGGTCCAATAGTTGATCCAGGCGTCTGGTCTGAACAGACAGACGACAGACAGACATTTTTTGAAAACATTTTTTTTAGACTCAGGGGACCTCAAAACATGTAATTTATTTTCTGGGATGACGTTTTATTTTCTCAATAGTCAATATATATTTATTGCAAAATATAGCTTCAATGGTAAAAAACAAATACGTGTGGTGTCGCGGGACACCCGGTAGGGACGAAGTTCCTTACATTTTTCATTAAATATAAATGATAAAATTACTGCTAAGTACGTATACGTTGCTAACAATACATAGCGGAGTAAGAAAAGAGACAAAATTAAAAGTAATTAACTCTTTGTACCAAGAGGAGTTAAAGCAAAATTAAAAGAAAAGCATTATTTGTATCATTAAAGCAAGCGTCTTACAATAAATATGTATTGGATATTGAGAAAAAAAAGTTTATCATGATGAGTTTTTAGTTAAACAGTATGTTTGTAGTTGGTAGGAAATAGGACTGTTTTCTGCCTACTCGGCCTACTAATTTAAAATATTATAAAATATATCACTTTCCTACTCAAAAACGTCTGCTTGTATCAGGTTGAAATTTTACATGCCTGTTTCAATTGTACTTTAGACGATGTGTAAGAAGTTTTATTAAAATCGTTACATTAGAACGTAAGATATCGGTAAAAACGTTGTTTTCTTTATTTTAAACGTTTAGGCCCGCCTTTTAAGAATAAAGAAAAGCCTTTATCACTTCATAGCAGTGTCGGGGTTCGTTTTACTAAAAAAAAAATTTTTTTAAAGTTGTTTGTCTCATTAAATAGATGAAGTTAGAATTTTTTCCGTCCTAAAATTCCAATTTTAAATTTGAAGCTAACGTTGATGCGAGCGTTGCACGTGAACGCTTGGGCGTATAACGTTGTCCATCGAACTCATCCTGGGCATTGGTAAAATGCACATGTGTACCGAATTTCAACTAACTCAATAATCTTTTACTCAAGTAATCGTCATCGGTAGATTACGTGACGCTTGGTTTTGTGACGGTCGTTTTTTTCGGATTCACTCGCGGGCTTAGAACGTGTCATAAAGAACTTCCTTCCAAAAAGCTTTTCTTTTTAATTTTGCCTAAGTATAAATAGTTAGTTACTTTTAATTTTGTCTCTCATCTCCACTATGTATGTATCACTAGTTGGCATCGTACTTAGCAGTGTGATTTTATAATTTATATTTAATGAAAAGCGTAAGGAGCTTCGTTCCTAACGGCGTCCCCCGACACCAATCGTATTTTTTATATGTATTCAAAAATACTAAGTTTTTTCGGTTTATTTTATTTTTTTTTTATCAAGGAAACTTAGAATCCTACAATGACCAAAAATAGAAAAAAAGAGGAAGTTTTATGTAAAAAGTGAATTGCAACCTTGATGACCAAATACAGAACGATCAATAACTATTTATTAGTTCCAGGTGTTTTATATTCAGTTATTCCGAGTTGTAAAACAATAGCTGTAGCGCTCAGTGGCAAGACGAGATGGGGTCGGCGTCTCGCCGGACTTGAAGCGTATCAAAACATCCTGCATTACTGTAGCAGTGCAATTTAATCAAATCTTGACCTTGCTCAATCTTCTTTGAATTTTTAATAAAAGACGATCGTAAAACGTGAAAGTATACAAAAAAAAAACGGTTACGTCATCCCAGCGAACTATTTTAATTTGATTAGCTTCAACCTACGGCGTCTACAGACCTTAATTGAAATGAAAAAGTGATTATAAAAAAAAAGAATATATAATAATAATTTTTCAAAAAACATTAATTCATAGTAAAGAGAATTTAAAAATAAAGTATTATGCAAAATTAAAATCCAATCAATTAAATCCTACGACAATATCCTATCGGAATATATTACTCAAGATATTATTAGACATTAGATACCTGATAGATAAACATTAGATACCAGAACATGAATAGATCTATGTACTTCCATAATCGGTTCCAATTATGTATCAGAATATAATAATCAAGATACTCATATTATCAGACATTATAGATACTTGATGTAATACATTATATACTAGAACTGATCAATGTACTTCCATAATCCGAATGATGCTTTGATATACAAACAAGTATTATTTTACGTAGAGACAGATTCTTCGAATCCTTTAAAACTTAAAATGATATCCATCTTATTTCCAACATACTTAAACTTTGATGATATTATGAAAATCACTGATCTATTTTGAAAGCATGTGGAATCAGTGGCGCACCCAGGGGGGGGGGGCACGGGGGGCACGTGCCCCCCCAAAGCCAAAGACCTAAAATTTAAGTATGCAATTCCGCAGCACATTTTAAAGTAATATTGCTGTGATAGTAAAAAAAAATCAATAAATAAGTAATTATATACCTAGTTTTGCCCGACATATTTTGTTTTTGGTGTTTAAAAATACGTGCCCCCCCCCCCCCCCCCCAAAAGCCCAAGACCTAACATTAAATTATGCAATTCCGCATTAATTCATTTAGAAACAGGTTCAATTATAGAATAAGATTTTAAAAATTGCAGATGCAGATACCCGATCTAAGGCAAGGAAGACAATTTTTTGTACTTATTGAATGGACTGTTAGATACCCTACTATTTTTATTTTTAACCAAATACTATCAGCTAATTTCTGTTGAACTCAAAACATTTGGCGTACTTATTATTTTTTTTTTTTGTTAATTCACGTAACCAAAATATTTTTAAAATGTACCCCAATTTATTTTCCTGGCTACTAAAATAAAACATTAATCTATTATATAGTGTACAACTTTTAATAATAAAATATTCGCATATAATTTTTTTTTTTTAAATAAAATACCCCGGTGTTCATGTCCCGTTCATAAAAATCTTAAATTTATTTGTATAAAATAACATTTTAGATGCTCTTAGAATAGGCTAAAAAGATGTTTTCAAGTAACGTAAACAATAAAAAAATTCCCGGGGGAGGACCCCCGGACCCCCCTAAAAGAGAGCCCAGCCCCCCTTAAAAATTTGCTGGCTCCGCCCTTGATATGAAGTAATTTAAGAACAAAAAAAACCAGACTAATTAATTATCTGAGATTATGCTAAGCCCACATTACACCCCCCCCCCCTTTTTTTTAATCTGTGCCCCTCCCAAAAAAAAATCCTGGGTGCGCTACTGTGTGGAATAACATAAACTTTTATGTTATTCCATAAAATGACCTCCATTGAGGCTCCCACATCTATTATATTTAAAGGAAAGTGGTTTATTTTGTTTGGGTTTTCGGTTTTTTGTGTAAAAACGTTTTCTACATAAATTGTAATCTTATGTTAAGGTCTCCAACTTTTTTGGTTGAAGGGCCAAATCTGGATAGGAAAGTCTAAAGCGGGCCGGATGAAGTAACACTGCTAGGGTATATCCGGATAAGCAATATCCATTTCGGCAAAAAAAATGCACAAAAAGAATCTTTCTTGATGGTTTAAATGGCATTTCATTATGGAAAACTTCTAACTTTGCATTGATAAAGATAATTTGTTAACTTCATTTGCAGCACGGTGGGCCGGTTCCTTCCCACTGGCAGTAGATTGGAATCCGCTGGCGTATATAATTATTATTTAGTTATTAAATTAGTTTTGTATTAATCAAATAAAGATTGCAGTATAAATTAAAAATCGCAAAAAATTGTTTGCAAAATGAAACTTGCATCTTAGGAGGACAACACAAAGTTGCCTAACTGGATATTTGGGAGAGAACAATTTTTCTATTAGTTTCCTAATAAACCAATTCATCCACCGATACGTATCCATTTTATAGTAAAGGATTTCGATACTAAAAGAGAAGGCGCTAGACATCTCGCAAAAAGTGACACTATTATGTTAAGATACACTTGGTATACCGAAAGCAGAATAGTTATATTTTGAGTCTAGACTTGAAGAATAAGACAACTACTCTTCAGGGACCTTGGAAGACTCCTTTTTCTTCTTACCATAAAACTTCACTGTTTCTATAAGAAGTTATAAAAATTCTTACCATTATAACTTACCTCCTACTTAAGTTCTGACCATATAGGACTACACAACGCACTTAAATTCATCATTCCTTCCGAACCATCCCTTGGCACTCGTCCGCGATCCAAACGGTGATTTATGGATCGAGTAACCGTTGCCGAGAAATCCCAAACCTGGCGTAACGACCTAACTCACATAAATAATGATTATGCCTTTCCTAAACACTCCTACGAGGAGTACTCCGAGAGAGGATTTCGCTCGTCTAAGGACTTCTCGATCCATTATTAAAGATTAAGCACTTGAAGAACCAACGGCCTTTGAAATATTAACCCAACGAAGTATCAACCGACTGTACAGTTATATTAATCGACCGCTAGACAGATCCCTCAAGAGTTCCTCGGGGATTTCATTTGTATAATACTCAGATTAAGACAAGCAACTAAACGAGGGTTGTTGACATTTTGAATGTAGAGCAAAGAGACTGCCATCATCTTTAAACACAAATTATAACGATATCAAAACACCCATTACATCCAAAGACACATCTAACAACACCAATTATATTTTTAAAAAATAGCTTTATTACTGTATATAAGAGCAGTGGCGTACACAGGGGGGGGCCCAAGGGGCCCTGGCCCCCCCCGAAATGATTACATACCTAAGACCCGCCATACACTTAAAACCAAAAAAACAGTAATGACAGATGCATTCGAATTGGCTGTAAATATTTTCCATTAATTAAGTAATTAAGGAATTAATTAAGTATTATCTTATGGTGTGTATACACTTAATCACCCCAAATAAGCTCGGCCCGGATTTGCCGACAGAAATAAATTCATTCAACAATATACCGGCCCGATTGTCGGCTGGGTCCGGATTTTGCCGATGGAACTAAATTTATTAAACACTATACCGGCCCGACTGTCGGCTGGGCCCGGATTTTGCCGATGGAATTGAATTTATTAAACACTATACTGGCCCGACTGTCGGCTGGGCCCGGATTTTGCCGATGGAATTAAATTTATAAACCATTATACCGGCCCGACTGTCGGCTGGGCCCGGATTTTGCCGATGGAATTGAATTTATTAAACACTATACCGGCCCGACTGTCGGCTGGGCGCGGATTTTGCCGATGGAATAAATTTATTAAACACTATACCGGCCCGACTGTCGGCTGGGCCCGGATTTTGCCGATGGAATTAAATTTATTAAACATTATACCGGCCCGACGTTCGGCTGGGCCCGGATTTTTGTCGATGAAACTAAAACAATTAAACACTATAGCGGCCCGATTTTGGCTGGACCGAGATTTTTGCTGATGGAATTAGATTCATTGAATTAAATTAGGATGCATGAAATAAATCGGCTGATTTCCCGACTAGGCCTTGATTTTTGCCAGTGGAACTAAAAACATTAAACTTGATCGACCCGATTTCGGATGGGCCCGATTTTTTGCTAATTGAATTCAATGATGTTTTTGTGGTTTTAGTCCAGTTCAATAGCATAGGTTGCATTATAGGACAGCTTCAATTCATTACGAATCCTAATGCAAGGAATTGAATTTGGATTCGTAAAAATAGACTGCTCCGATTGACAGCTAGGCTCGGATTTTTTGCTATAGAATTAAGCGCATTGAATTGATTAGGATGAGTACAATGAATCGGATTGATTGCTAGTAGGCCCGATTTTGTCGATGGAAATTAAGCACCAAAATAAATTGGGATGCGTTCAATAATAGACCCGATTGCCGGCTCGGCCTAGGTAAAAAAACGTTAAGAACATTTAACATGTGGTGTTAAATGTCCCATGTAATTACCCAGCGAATGAGCGAATGATTCTTTTGTTTTGCAATAGGAATTTAATTTTCTTAGAGAAGAATTCTCTTCTAGATAAAAATTTGAAATTCGTATGTGCTCCAAATCCACGTTTGCTTTTGCAGTATGGATCACGTTTTGCTTCCGAGCTTACCAAAGGAAACGGAAGATATGTGACAGTTCTGAAGAACGAACCATTTTTATGTCTCCGATTTCAAAAATTCCAAGACAGAAATCTGTTCAACATCAGGGTACAGTTTGGGTCCCGTGTCTGTCTGTCAGTCTGTCGGTCTGTCCTTCAATTTTTGCGAACCAACATATCTTAAAAGCTATTCGTCCAATTTTATTGAAATTTTGATGGTAGGTCATAAATAGCCAGGTTATAACATTGCTGATCCCGTATAAGTTTAAATATTCTGCACCTATTTATTTCTCTTCCACATTCGCACAGACATACATTTATTTACACCTATATCTTCAAAAGTACTCATCTGATTTTTATGAAATTTTAATGGTTTGTTTAAAGTAGCCCGCAGATAACCCAACAATAATTTCAACCGTCTGCGCTCTTAAAATATTGCTTTATTGATACTTTATTCATGTTAAATTTACTCAATTTTCCCTCCTTTTTTAAATTAGTCAAAATTGGTTTGATTTTTACATGATTTAAAGCATCAATTTACCAAAATTTAAACAGCGCAGACAGTTAAAATTAATCTGTGAGCTTCTATCAGATAAGTTTTATAAAATCAGATGAATATTTTTTAAGATAAGGTGTAAATAAATGTATGTGTGTGCACATGTGGAAGAGAAATGGTGGCAGGTGGAGAAATGTGGTGGAGGGAAAGGGGACCAGAAGATTAGACCTTATATAGGACCAACAATGGACTTTTTATATGCTAATTAACTGCCATCCGAATTTAATTAAAATCGAAAGAGTAGTTTTTAAGAATTGTTCGCAATGATTGAGCGAGAGACAGACTAACAGCCAGAAACGGGATCAAAAATGTCAGATAACTGGAACAGATTTCTGTCTTGGAATGATTGGAATCGGAGACATAATCGTTCTTTAGAACGATCACATCACATAGTGAGGTGTTACCTCATAGGATTTTAATTTAATTAAATATGAGGTTAGAAATTGAAATTAGAGTGTTGAAAAGGGGAAGAAATTACAATTATAATAAATTATGGGGTATGCTAAACCCGCATATAAGTTAAATTAGGTTGGGCCCCCCCCGAAAAAATTTTCTGTGTACGCTACTGTATAAGAGCATTTATCAATCTAGGATCAGTATAAGTTTCCAGACCATAAACTATGAACACTATGACAACCACCATTCTCTGCAATTAAAGACAATAATTTTAAACTATAAAAGCAGCCACTAAATGTAAACAGTACTAAAAAGCTACAGAATCAACAATAAAAGTAATATTTCCTCGTTATTTAAAATAATCAATACAAAGAACCCATTAACAATAACAGCTGATATTAATGCAGCTGTTGTTGCATTAAACGGTGTTTAAAGAAATAAAAGATACAACTGCGAGTTTAAATAAACCACCTTACACAACTATTAAAGTCCAAGATTTCCGAAACTGTTAAACATTGCAGACAATGTAGGATTACTTTACATTCAAAATAATGGGTGTAGTGAGAATTCAAGAGCATCGTGAACACATCGTGAACTTGGCAGAGAAAACTAACCAGTAATAGACCTCACAAGTGCTTTATGTGCATTGAATACAACTGCATTCTGCTAAAAGTATGCAGACATTAAGCATCAACCGCCTTTCTCAGTACAAACAAAAGTTGGAAAGGAGGTAAACCTGATAAGGAGAAATACCATCTTAAATTACAATTCTATCTAGTTCCTTGATGACTAATTTCTGTAACATCTACCAAGTAGTAATAAAACAGTTTATTGACCACTTAAACTAATATATACTAAACTATACTCGTAAACTAAAAATTGTATAACTAGTGATGCGGTGCATAAAGAACTCGCGTAGAATGGTGCTTTTATATCAGCCATACTATGCTCTCAATAATGATATCAGAATAATATTTCAGTAAAACCTGACATTCTTATTCAACGTGAAACGAGCATTAAAATTATTTTGTCCAGTATCTTGATTTAATAATATTAACGCAGGCTCACTACGCTCGCCTCTCTATTCAGAATTTGTAGTAAATATTTATTAATTAAAGTTATTGCAGGCTCGCTTTATATAGTAAATATAGTAATTATTTAATGAAATTAAAGAAGGCTCGCTACGCTCGCCTGTTTGATTCAGAATTTGTAGTAAATATTTATTAAATAAATTTATTGCAGGCTCGCTGCGCTCGCCTGTTGATCCAGAATTTGAAGTAAATATTTATTAAATATAAGTTATTGTAGGCTCGCTACGTTTGCCTGTTTATACAGTAAATATTGTAATTATTTAATCAAATTAAAGATGGCTCGCTACGCTCGCCTGTTTGATTCAGAATTTGAAGTAAATATTTATTAAATAACGTTATTGTAGGCTCGCTACGCTCGCCTATTTATACAGTATTTGAACTCTTTTCCTACTTTTATTGACCTTTACTTTTACTTATAACATGCAATGCAGATTAATATTTTTTAATAGTCCGCCACATTGAAAATATTCTGTGTGAAATTTTTAATACTAAGATATTCCTTTCCTATACTTCAAGACCTTTAAATTGATGTATAACATGTCATACTGACTAAAAACTTTTTGTTTAGTCATCCACCATATTGGCCGCCATCTTGAAAATTTGAAGTGTGAAATTTTATTATTTACACATTCTCTTCCTTCTCTTAAAGACCTTTAAAACGATGTATAACACATTATTCTGACTGAAACTTTTTATTTTAGTCGTCCGCCATTTTGGCCGCCATCTTGAAAATATGAAGTGTGAAATTTTATTAGTTACACATTCTTTTCCTTCTCTTAAAGACCTTTAAAACAATGTATAACACATTATTCTGACTGAAACTTTTTATTTTAGTCGTCCACCATTTTGGCCGCCATCTTGAAAATATGAAGTGTAAAATTTTATTAGTTACATATTCTTTTCCTTCTCTTAAAGACCTTCAAAACGATGTATAACACATTATGCTGGCTAAAACTATTTTTTTTAGTCGTCCGCCATATTGGCCGCCATCTTGGAAATGTTTAGTGTGGAATTTCCAAAAACTATACAGTTCTCACAAATGCTGAGATGCATCTATGTGCCAAATTTCGTTGAAATTGATCAATTTTTACGCGAGTTATCGTTGGACAAACAAACAAACACACAAACACACAAACTTTTCAAATCCTAAGTCTCTGAAATGAAGAACTCACTACGCTCGTTCAATTATTAGGGATTGGTCTATTAATATAAAAACACTACAAATACAAGTTTTCGAGCTTTACTTGGCTCTTTATCAGGTATATTGATAAAAATTAAAAACACAAAAACAGTGAGGTTTAAAATTGAAAGACAGGTTATAAATAGTGTTGTCGAATGTGCTTAAAGAAAAGAAAACTATACAAAGATTCACAAATGAAGGCTCTCTCCTTTCCCTCCTTTTCCAATATGTAGGTACCTATTATAATAAAATATTAATAAAACGTTGAGACTAACACCTTTCTATTTAATTTTAATTTTTAATCATATATGCTGATGGATAGATAGTTAATAATAATAATTGGTAATAATTAATAACTATTCTCTTTCTATTATGAGACGATTCGAACCTTTATTGGGCCATCTTCTGTCACAGTTATTTATTTTAAAATCACAATAAGATTAAATTAACATTTATACAGTTCCCTTATAACAATAATTTAAAAAGCATAGGCATACTAAAAACAAAATGGTACAGTAATTAATAATAATAAAAAATGTAGCTACTTACAAATTTGAGGTGAAAATAATTTTGTGAGTAATTTATAACTATCTCCATGAGAGAGGTTCTTGATAAAAGTTAAAATTTAAATTAAAATATACAATAATATTGAATTGTATTCAATACGATTCAATGTATTGAATCCATCGAATCAGTGGTTGAACGTCAATTAAAAATTAAATAAATGTGGTAAAAGCATCAAATAAAAAGTTAACATAAGAGTATTAAATTTTCCACTAGCAATTGAAACTGAAATATATCATAAATAGATGACTTTTGCCTAAAGCACAGTATTTAGACTCGTGATATTTTAATAACTTAAAAAAATACTAAGTGTATCACTTAACAATTCTTATAAATGTGTATTAAAACTAAAGTTTTTTTAAATTTAAAAATAAAATATGTTTATATATATATTTAATAAATATATTTATTCTCATGATCAATCTTAATAGGTAAGAATTTGAACGATACCATGTATAAATTCACGTATATTTTCCAGTCTGCATTAAATAAATACTTCTAATTTATAAAGAAATTTTAATGATAATTTGTAATTAAACGAGGCGCCATACTGACGAACCGATTAAATGTCACGACCTAGGTGTCTTTTAATTGAATTTTATTTAAAACTCGGTTGCATATGGTAGGTTAAAGCAGATTAGAGTGGAACCAGTTCTAAGTGAATTTAAATTCAAGTTGAAGTCACACACACCTGGGGATACTTATGGCAACGAATAGTTTTAATCCGTAACGGCATGCAGGATCAAACACGTGTGGGTTTCAAGAAATTTATTATAGCGATTTTATTTTTTTTACATTTGCTTCCAAGGTGTTGTCAGGGCAGGATGAACTAATAAATTGTTTTTGAAATCTGAGATAAGAAGTTCCAAGTTGCATTTGCATTCTGTAGGAGACTTTAGTCAGTTTTTTATTTTTCTTTATTTTCAATCCGATGTCGGCTGAAAAGTTCTTGAAAGTTTTTGATCATCACGCTTCGGCCAACCAGATTAAGCTTTTAAAAGTCTTTGGAACTAATCAGTGTTAGTCTTTTTTCCACTTCAACTGCTCCTGGTCTTTTTTTTCCCTTTGGAACCTTTAAGGTTCTCGGAGGATGTAGGAAACCTGATTTATGGTACAAGTTCTTAAATGGCACGGGCCCTCTAACAGGTGCCATAAATGGCACGAGGTGGCCACTTACAACTCAGGAGGGGAGGAAGGACTTTGGTAGTGCATTGACCTCGCATCCTTTACGCAGTAGCTCTTCCAGCTTAGTCCCTATATACTAGGCAAATTATACATCTGAATTATACAGTAATGATAACGTTTGCCGTCCTCTTTTACCTCCCCAATACTTCCGGCTTTATAGTTTTGACACAGGATGTTCTAGAAAACAGTATTGCAACATCAATCTCCAGTTCTTTATAGTCCTCTACTAATTTACTTCCTGTAATTTAATCACAAAAGCAACATTGTACCTCTACATTATTATCTCTTTTATTAGAAAAAGGATGTTTTGAGAACAATATTAATTTTTTCACAGAAATGTAATAGTTCGCATTTCGTCGATTTCAATTCCAAGGCTAGAACAATTTTTGTAAATAATTTCAATACATAAAGAAGTGAATTGAGTTTAATTAAATGGGAAAATAACTCTCTATATGTTGTATTTTTTAGGTATATTAAACAGGTTTAGCATTAACTTAATTATGAGTCAACCATGATTGAATTTTAAATACTTGGTTGAATCATTCTAACTTTAAGACAGTCAACTTGACCTTAAATGTCTTCTTTAACCACAGTATGGTCTAATGTCTAATACTTCATCTAAAATTTATTGATACATAGATTGAGACACAGTAAAATTTATTGATTTATAGATAGTCCTAGACATTTTTGCCAATTGCAGGCCCACTCTAGAATGGAAATACGTATTCTGACAAATGATTAAAAAAATCTTTTCAAACTCCTAAAACAAAGATCTCTTTTATTCCATTGTAATAAGACCGTAACACAATTCTTTGTTACAGTTTTAATCTAAGGAATAGACCAAGAGGGAAATACCAAGAGGTCAAATTCATTTAAAATTTTTAGAAAAAATACAAATTTCCCATTGAACGTTACCAACATTAATTCCTATAACACCACTACTTCTCCATTTTTCAATTCAAGCGAGTCCTTGTAATGCATCAGAAGTAAAACATTAATTTTACAATGTTTGCAAAAACTATACCACTAAACTATTAAATAGAGGGTATTTAAACTTTAAAAGAAAAAAAATATAACGTTTCCGTACTTAAATCTTTAAACAAATTATTCTTCGACCAAATACAAGCTAACACTAATAAATTAAACAGAAGGCGAGTTTATAGTTTTAATTCAATAAAATTTAAGAAATATCGTATCAATTAAAATATTTTAAAATACACGAAATAATTCCCACGGCAGAGATTTTTATTCCATGGTCAATAATAAAATTATTTCAACCTTGGGGGGAAAAAAAGATGAGCATGTTCTTATATATAAACAATCAGGTGATTAGAATGATCTGACGTATTAAGTATCTAGGTGCATGATGAATCATGCTCTTATCATTAAAATTGAAAAGATAAACGACGCCAAACCCATTGTGCAATAGCTATTTGATGGCAGGAAATAGCATAAAACAAGAAGAGTGAAGAAAAACAACAACTAATAATTATCAGAAAAACTGATTAAGCGTGTAATTAAAAATAAAAATGTCCTTTAACCAAGGATACATTTTTTATGTAATCTGCTAAAGATTAAAATAAAATAATACGTAAATAAAGAACGCAAATACATATTAAACACCTGATTTAAATAAAACATCAGTAAGCAATAAAAAGGACAATCTAGTTGAAATCAATTGCTCATTGGCCGGCAATTCTAATTAATCAAAGCCTTGCAGTAATTTGTAGTGGTTCCAATTTGATTCCAATTTGACTCCAGTTTGATTCCAATAAGTCGTGAGGCCAACCTTGTTGCTGACAGGATAAAACAAACATAATTTAGACGCTTTCAGCAGAACAAATGTATACTCGATTAATTCTTCTGTCGGTTCAATAAGAGGTAAAGTAGATTTCGATGTTTTTTAAAAACACTTTTAAAGTACTTTATCGTTCAAGTTTAAACAGGAGTGACATGTGTACTTAACAATTCGATTGGACAACGCAACAGCTAATTACAGATCGAGAATTCGATCAATCGACAAATGGAGATTTCATTTATTATTTATTTTTCTTTTCTTGGTTGGTATTTCTCATTTCAATATGACACGTATAAACTGCGTAATGCATTGGAACATGTTATTTTATTAGGATTAAAATTAATTGTTTTGTGAAATTAGTGACTACAACTCCAAAGATGAGTATCTAATAATTTTTAATTCAAGTTAACTTTAGAATTAACCTTTCTTTCTATTCTATATCATTAGAAAAACTATTGAATTGGGTACTTCTTTAGATTGTTACTCCCCTATGATTTTTTAGAATGTAAATGACAGACTAAATAACTATCAAGACAAATGGATGTTTAGTCCAATGTACTTAGGAACAAAGGAATATCACACTTCTGTTTGTATAAGGGGAGTAACAGTCTAAAGAAGTTCCTTAAATTGAATTAGAAAATGTGTTTTATAGCTTTGTTTAGACTTTTTAAATTCTCTTCAAACGTTTATGAAAATATATTCAATAAAAAATATACTAAATTTACATTTAATATACGTAATTAAACATTTGCCCAGCTCATATAGAAACATGACTTGAAAAGACAACTAATACGAAGAGTCAAATAAGAGTGATTAATTAAACAAAAATAAGCTTTCTCAACCAAATTAATTAATGAAATAAAGTACTTAACTATTTACTTTAAATCGAATAACAGCTGAATAAATTTAAATAAATTTATATAGTGGTAGATTTAATTAAATTTTGACAGGACAAAAACTTAAACGCGAGATGTCTCCAAATTGAAAATAAGGCCAAGGATTAATAAATTCTTAGTTAGAAAAATGTTGGAATCGATTACCTAAAAAATGTTTAAAATGAAAAATGAAAATAAGGGATTAGTGTGGAAGGGTTTCATCCGTGTAAAAAAAAGAAAAGTAAAATAAATAAAAAACCCAAGACAAAAAGAATGCATAAACATTATATATATATATATATATATATATATATATATATATATATATATATATATGCAATTGGACAGGATGCACCTAATTGTTTATTCAAGGTTGGTATATGAAGCCAATAAATGATGATAAAAAAGAGAACGAGAGAGAGACAAAGTTGGTCGGAGAAAAAAAATAATTTTTTAAAGGTTTCCACAAGAGGAAAACTTTGTCTTTTATGATTTATAGTTTAACATATAATTCGTTAGATAAGTAATATCATCACAAAGTTTATATGTGTAGAAGTTTTTACATACCTTTACTTGTTCAATAAATTAGTTTAATTAACTTTATCATTATCTTGAGATCCTTTATGTAAATATGATATTAATTAATATCCAGAAAGAAGATCTCATAAATTTGTTTTAGTTTTAAAACAAAAAAACCTACTTTTTCTTTTGATTTATAAAATTTCTTTTCTACAAAATTTATACATCATGTTAGTGTATTCAGTTGGGAACTGCTTGACTCTATTACAAGTTTAAAGACAAACTAAATAAATCAAAGGTTAATTTAGAGATATTTAAATAAAAGTTAATTATCTAAGAGAAGTTTACTTCTCATTTCTTATCTGGGACTCGGCTAGTATCAATAAACTGCCAAGGGAAAAACTTTGTATAGAGAACCGGATGCAGCATTAAGAAAAGAAAGAAAAACAATTTATCTAGCTTTATTTTTCATTCCCTCCGAAACAGTTTAAATCTTTCTCTAAAACTCGAACCAACTCCCTAAAATCATTCCAACACTTTGAGTCTCAAATCCAGATGCGAAAAACAAATTAAGTCAAATTATACTTAAAAAAAGATCCTTCTAGATGTATTTAAATTAAAGTCTCTTTCTGCTTGATCCGAAAAAGGGTATGAGAAGAAAGTAAAGTTTTAAGGTCTCTTTAGTTACCTCTAATAAACTAGGATGAAGTTCCAGAGGAGGAGAGAAGGAACAGGCTTTAGTACAACCCTAAGTTTGGAATCTGGATTTAGCAATCTAAATTCCCTCCTGTCCTGAACCGGGATACAACGGAAACCTGGACCGAGTCAGATTAGCCTGCAGAGTATCCCGAACTTCGTGAAGCTCCTTCTAACGCTACAAACCCACAGGAGCGCAATTCAACTAGGCGAGTTAAAATAGTTGGGATACAATTGGACGGGATAACTAATCCTAGGGATCAGAAGCCAACTAGAAACGGGATTCTTAACTCCACTTCATCCGAGCATCTAGTAGCAATAGAACAACACAGTAAATAACTTGAACAAATTGAAATTATATCACTTGAATCCCACACTAGTAATAATCAGACCTGAATAAACACAACTAATTCAAACCAAAGTTCAAATGGATTAACTAGATAATGCATTACCGAAATTGTCCAACATGCGTAAATATCTACTTAACCTATAAAATAAGGAGTTATTATAGTTCTGATGTACAAATAAGCTTGACCTTACTTAATAAACACTTAAATAAATAAAATGCAAAGTAAATAGAACACTAAAAGGTTTAGCTGAATTGTATAAATACTTAACTATCTAGAGGACACAGGTAATATTAAGGTTATGAAAAGTAACAACCATTGTACAACAAGCTTAACCTCTATTTCTACATATTTAACTGTATGAGCTGATTATATTAAAGTTAATGGAGTACTAAAACAATTCAGATTTAACACATATTTACTTCACTAAATAAATTACGATATTAATTAATGTAGCTATAGTAATGTATGAACGAACACCTTCTGTGCTGTGCTATCAGGAAATTAAAATTTTGAAGTTTAAAATCCGTCCCAAAGGACCAATTTACATACTGATAAATGCAACATCGGAAAACTTTATAGAGTAATTAAACAACTAAAACATAATATTTGTTCAATGATTTCGTATTTTAAATGTTTTTAAAAATAGACTTATGAAAAGTCAAACATTAACAATTCGATTGGACAATGCAACAGCTAATTACAGATCGAATGTTTTATAGTTATTATATAACTAGTTCAAATTTATTTGCGAAGTAAATATATGAATGCTAAAATGTGTATATGCTGATAACATTAAATATATTTAATTGAATATAAATAGTAAATCATACCAACTCCCGTAAGAACACGTTAAAAAACCAAACTCAAGCACATACCTGAAACAAATAAAAAAATAAATTAATACGAAAATAGTACAAAAATGTGTAAATACAAAACTATTAAATTGTAGTGACCACAAAAACTCTATCTCAAGTGTGTATAGCTAATGACTTGTACCGACAAGACTAGATCATATGGCTATAATGAGTGGTATACTAATGTTTCTTTACAGCATTTCTCTAAAATTCAGAATATTCCCTTAACCAAGCTAAACAAGTTGTACCAATTGTTTAGACAATGGTAATATTCAAGATAGGATAATATTAGTTTTCTTAGGAAGATGTATAATGGAAAAAAAAGTGAAATGTATTTTCATTTACATTTTTCAATTAGTCTTTGCCCAATCTACAAGTTTTGTATTAATTAATATTTTCATAATTGTATCCTCCAGGCCACATGGAAATCCATATTTTTTTTTACTACTTATTTCTTTAATGAAAGTCATAATTAATGAGAAATTTCTCATCTTCCTTTTCTTCAATAATATTTTAATTATTTCTTACAATTTTTGGCTCCGAGCTTACCGAAGGAACCGTAACCTATGTTATCGCTCTGAAGAACGAAAATATTTTATGTCTCCAATTTCAAAAATTCTAAGACAGAAATCTGTTTTAGACATCAGGAAACATTTTTGGTTCCGTGTCTGTCTGTCACTCAATTTTTGCGAACCAACATATCTAAAAAATTAATTGTTCAATTTTTATGAAATTTGAAGGATACTCGAAGGTCATAATTAGCCCATTGACGGTTCCACATAAGTTTCAACCTTCAGCGCCTAATTGATTCTCTTCAACATGCGCTCAAACCTACATTTATTTACACCTATATCTTCAAAAGTATTTATCTGATTTGTATGAAACTTTTATACTTTATCGAAAGTAGCCCATAGATAGCCCCAGATTAATTTAAACCGTCTGCGCTCTGTAACTTTAACTTAATTGATACTTTAGTTCATATAAAAAATCAAAACAATTTGGACACATTACAGAAAACGGGAGAAACAATTAAATAAATTAGACAATAATGGCTTGTATAAAGCATAAAATTAATAAAGTACGTGATAGGATACGAGGAAGCTATGTGCCACACTAATTGGCAGTACATTTTTCATCTCACTATTTCTTTATACGTCAGTTCATTGTAAGGTATAGTCTTTTTGTTTGTATACTAACATTAATGAATCGTAGTTCGTAGTTAAAACTATTATTCAAGATCCAAGATCTCTATTAGTACTCCAAACATAGCCTTGGGTAATTAGTATTATAATAATAACAACAATTAAATAAAATACCTCTGAATTTCAATAATACCATTTTAGTAGGTAATATTTTCTTTGCCTACATCCCCAAAAATCACAATTTTATGTAAAACATTAGATGATCATAGCTACACTCAAAAAGCAACAAGGTTTTATAAAAAACACAAATTGTTTTCAAAGTTTTTTTTTCTATGAACAACAGTCATAAAGAAAAACCTACTCTATAATCGAAGTAAAACATAATATTAGAATAACTAGGAGTTTTGAGAGCCATGCGAAGGTTGTTGAAGGACGTTCCATTGTTGTTAAAACTATTATCAGAAAACAAAACTTTAACAAGACAAGCTGAACAAAATGAAACGTAATATAGAAAAAAAATAAGGATTTCTTCCCTAAAAACCTGGTTCTCATGGCGTTCAGTCAATTAGTTAATAAAACATTACCGGAGTTCGCGTTTTATACTTCCCTCGCACGGACTGATCTTTCTTTCGTGTGAGAAACATTTTGTTCTTTGAGATAAAACATTATAACTTTACCGATTTTTTGTTTAAAAAAAATAAAAAGACGAAACAGAATGCAAACAATAGCTGTAGACAAACTGAGGATTTACATAATTGAAGCCCTCAAAAAACATGATTTTCTACGATCAAAATATACTACTAGATTTCTCACAGTATCAAGAGGCAATGCGGACCAAAGAATTGTTAGAGTAGTATGGTTTAAAGGAAGAGATCAGGGGTTCGAATCCCTGTAGCAGAGATTATTTTTAACTGTCTTTCTTTCTTACCTAGTCTAAAAAAATATTATCAACTATATATTTTTAAATAATAAGTTCATAAAATATGTAAACCTTTATCTTTATATCAATTAAGTTAATTATTATTATATATTACAGCGTTTTTTTCGTTTTCGCTTTCTCATATAAAGAGAAAGTATTGTGACAGCGCGAAAATTCTATTTAAATATTTTGATGGATTTACACGTTTTGAGGTCTACTGAGTCCAAAAAAGTGTTATTTACAAAATGTCTGTCCGTTGTCTGTGCAGACGTGTGGAGCGTGGAGCCTGAACTACTGCGCCGATTTTGACATACATACTCAGAAAAATCATACCCCAAGGCGAAATCGAAAATTTCTTTTTAGCTCCAAATTTGGGGGTGACACGCCCCAAAAACTCTAAAAAAAAGAAAAAAAAGAAATAACAGCAGTAAAAGATTAAACAATTCTAAAATGTAGTCCATTTAAATATTAATCTAACGATATAAGCAGTTTTCCCGGGAAAAAATTAGTTCCTGAGAAAATACATAGTTTTAAACGTGGACGGAGAGGCCGGGTTCCATTCCAGGCCGAAATGAAGTTTCTTTTATGATAAATTTTGAAAAAAACACTGACTTAAGTAATTTCTGAACTCATAGATGATAAAGTTTGTCTTAGTTGTAACGGACCTTTTTTTTAAATAAAAACTTGAACAAAAGACTATAATAAGTGCGACAATTGCTCTAGAAAGGTATTAATTTAATTTAATTCTATACTAAAAAGAATCATCAAACAGCTTTTATCTCAAAGTGATTCACTTTAAGCTAAAATTAAAAGGTAAAAAACAGGATTTTTAACTTTAAATCCCCCCCTTAAAAAAGAAGAAAAATTAAAAAACTCGAATTATACATTATTTAAAAGAAGAGTTTATACTGAAGAATAAAGAAAAAAATCTTTTGCAAAGAGAGGTAAAGGTATAATGAAAGAAGTAAAGGCGAGAGGAATATCCCAAGTCCACACAAGAATTTAATTACTGCGGAATGTCGTTTGATGCCTTTTTCAAAAACAAAAAAATCTTAAATTATTTTATTTTATCTTCTTCTTCGGTCTTCCTCTTCTCTTTAGATCTAGGTGTTACCAGAGATGAAATAAAAATAGTTTTAAGTAAAAATTTAACGAGTTTAATTTTTTGTTTGATAAAAAGTTGACCTTAATTGGAACTATGGACAGATAGATGATGCGCTAAGCTCGCGTAAACGTAAACTTAAAATGTAAAATTGGAATTTTAGGACAGGAAAAAATTCTAACGTCATTATTTTAATGAGACAATAGTACATTACGCGTCGAGAGCGGAAAGTAGCATTTTGCATGCGAGTGTGGAGTTTGCACCCGAGCGATAATAACGAGGGTAGTAAATCCACACGAGCAATGCAAAATGCCGTTTTCCCACGAGTTGCGTACCGTAATTTATCTACGATTGTTACATTTAAATAATAAATACAGAAAAAATAAACTTCCTGTATGCAAGTTCATATTTCTCTTTTGATAAAGATGACATTAATTCACTAGTTGTAAAGTACGTAAAGAATAAAGAATCACTTTCTACGCATCTAAACAGAGATACAATGTTTATATTTCGTAACAATCGTAGATAAACAATTTTTTTAAATAATTTTTTTTAGTAAAACCAACACCGACACTGTTATGAAGAGATAAAGATCGCTAATTTTATTAAAGCGGACCTAAACGTTTAAAGTAAAGAAAACAACGTTTTACCGATATCTTACGTTCTAACGTAACGATTTTAATAAAAATTCATACACATCTTCTAAAGTATAATTGAAACAGGCATATAAAATTTCAACCTGATACAAGCAGAAGTTATTGCATATTAAAGTGATATATTTTATAATACATATTTTAAATGGAGTAATAAATATGCCGGCGGAGTCTGAGGGAACAGTCGTGTTCCGTCACTAAAAGCATCTGCTCTCACTAACTCATCATGATAAACTTTTTTCTCAGTATACTATTCATTATTTATTGCAAAACGCTCGCTTCAATGATAAATAAAAGTGCTTTTCTTTTAATTTTGCCTTAACTCTGCTAAGTACAAATAGTTAGTTACTTTTAATTTTGTCTCTTTCTTAACTCCGCCATGTATAAGTACAGTTAGCATTGTATACTTAGCAGTATGATTTTATTATTTATATTTAATGAAAAGCGTAATGCACTTCGTTCCTAACTGCCCCACGTCACCACCCGTATTTTTTTTTTTTTTTTTTGTTACCATAAATCCCTTTTTCTGAAAGAATTTTTTAATCCTGTATGATTCGGAAATCTGAGGATCAAAAATAAGATTTTTTTTTTTTAAATCTTTTTAACTTATTAGATACGAGTACCTTTTTTTTATATTCTTTTGGATAAAAGCAGGGCGATTTTCTCAGTTGGCTTCGAGCCTTGGGGTTTCGTGAAGGTTGACCGCTTCATTATTCCAACCAACACCGAACCTTTCATTCGTCTTTATTGAAAAAGATTTAAGAGAGATGAAGAAAGAAAGAAAGAAAAAAATCCTGATTCAGCTACTACACTTGAAAACACTTGAGGGTTATGAACTTGAAACTAATTCTGTTTATTTCCCTAAACATCATTACATAAATGAAATATAAACTTCATTTAACTTCAAGTGAACCAGCTTAGATAATAACTAAAAATCAATAATAGAACAAAATTATAAATATTCAGAAGTCAAACCTAAATATATAATAACTAGTAATAAATTATAAACAACTAAAAAAAAAAAATTAAAACAACAACAAAAAAAAGGTAGGTAAATATAAGTTTGGAAGCAAAAAAGATTACCTCCAGTAGCTCTAATTTGAGTGATAATCTATTCAAGTAGTAATCATATACTTAAAACTTTAATTAAAGATGAAAACACAAATCGAAAATGTTATTCGAAATAAAAAACTTGATTATTATTACTGAGAAGAAACAGATAAGTATATTCAATAAGAATGCCTTAGTAATCACGAAACTGTATGCAAATTATAATGTTTTTTCGTCCAAACCAACTTTAACATAGGGTCATTTAAGGGGTTTATATAAGGCACTCTTGGTCTATACTCTTAAAAATGTATTTTACAGGATATACCTAATTATACACATCATTCCAATAGCTTATAATTTTTTACTAGTTTAGTATAATTTGGTTTATTAAGATGTTTAACAACTGTACTTTTGCCCATTACAGGGCTGCCCTTAGGGGTTGAGGCTCCGGGTCAAAGACACAAGCCCCCCCCCCCCCCTTCTACTGCCAAATTCAACAAGTAATTGAAGGAAATATTGGGCACTGTATCGCTTAAATTGACAGACACAGGACGAGCGACAGCCGAATAAAATACCCCGAATAAAAACTCAATTTTTTCTACTGTTCTTATCGAAACCTTTACAGTGATACTTCGTTTGCATATTATTTTCAACTTTTTCGACGAAAAATTTCACAGGAAAAATCCAAAATGCCATGTAATTTTAGGCTGACATTTTTAAGGAAACATTTTTGAATACTTTTTCTTTCATATGATGAATCGGGAGTTGTCTGTTAGCTTCGCCATTAGTCAAATTGAGCTCAGTATTATCCTTTTCATTTAAAATAGTAAAAAATTGAATTTATTAGTGATGTTTTAATGAAATGTGTGTCTTTAAGAATTACAGTTTTTTTTGGTGATGTTTCTAAGTAAATCGGACTATTAGAAGCGATGTTATGAATATTTTATAATAATTACATATTTATATTTTTTTTAACATAAAATTAAATTAATGTTATCTGTAAAATACTCGGTTGAGAAGATCGAGTATCCAGGTAGTACTACATAAAAATGCCTCACACCAGCGAGAATAGAACCAATATCCCCAAGAGATTATCAGCAATGCTCTAACTATAAGTATACGTGTAATGCCTTCGTCCTAGCTATTCCTACATGTCTTTTTAATTTTAAGCATAGATTGCCACAAATTTCAACTTCCCTATATTATCTTAATAAATTAATAATAGTCATTCACCATCTTCATATTTCATACGGATTTTAACAAACCCTGATAAAGCAAGGATCGTTATCAATAAATGCAAAAAGAAAAACTGGATTACAAGTTATATTAGTCCAGGAGATAGAGTCCAAAAAAGTGTCTAACTAACATCAAGCTAAAATTTTGTGTATAAGTAAATCTTTTGGTGCTTTTAAAGAATATATGGTCGGCTAAGTTCGTCTGCGGGACATAGTTAAGCAATAGGCATTCGAAAAAAACAAACCAGTGGAGAGAGGCCAATTCCCGCCCTTGTTGGTGGACAATCTGATTTTCATGATCCTGAGTACGATCTTAGTTAGTAGACCAATAATCAAGTTGATCTTAGTTTGTCACTTAATAAGTGACCTCTTTGATTTAGAGTAATACTTGACTAACAAACCTATTAAGTGACAAACTACCATCAACTTGATTATTGGTCTACTAACTAAGATCGTACTCAGGATCATTAAAATCACATTATCAACTAACAAGGGTAGGACATGGCCGCTCTCCACAGGTTTTTTTTTTCAAATCCCTATTGCCAAGCTATGTCCCGCAGACGAACTTAGCCGACCACATATTCTTATAAGGCACCAAAAGATTTACTTATACACAAAATTCTAGCTTTATGTGAGTCTAACACATTTTGCACGCTATCTCCTGTACTATAAAATATCAAAGATTAAAAATGTATATTTTAATATTTATTCTTCTAGTCTAGGAGGATATCCTCGACACTTTATCTATATAGAAGTGTTCTCATGGAACAGGATCTCCTGGACTATATGAACATTTCATGCTTTTTATTCAATAAAATATAATTTAAATTTAAATTATACCAAGAGTTTTAATATAAAGTTTGTCGTCTAAAACTCTACAAGACTCTCGTTTAAATGTTAAAAAGAATCTTAGAACTTAAATACTAGAGCTTGTCTAATTTGAGTCAGCTTGGGTTCACTCCAAGAGATTTACTTCAAATTAAAACAGATTTCCATGCTTTCATTTTTTCCTTTTAATTATCCAAGCCGTCTTGGATACAGAGTTGCCGAACTGGAATTTATTCGAAACTCTTGAGCAATTCATGCCAAACACAGATGCGTCGGCGGCTTCCTTCTTTCAAATGAGCAACACCTTGTCGATCTAGAACGAGTGCTAATTTCGATCTAAAAGCCTTATGCAATTCTTGAAGCCGTTTAATATTCAAATCTATCACGGTGACCATAACTCATTCAAAGCGGTAGTGATGTAAACAGTCTGAAGCATAATAGCTTTGAAAAGTGTTATTTAAGTTCATAGTTTATAAATAATAAAGTTTAATTTAATACCTCGATAGAATACAGGATACCTGCATATAGACTTATCTTAAAAGCAAATTGCTAGTAAAACATTTCGTAACTCAAACCGTAATGTAGATCCATTACAACTTACATTATACATATATTACAAATTAGAATTGATCGAACCTTTAAATAAGTGAAGTAGTTTACCTTCCAGTTTTGAAAATGACCAAGGACTAAATAAGTTTAATATTGAAGCTCAAATGAGACGATTTAAGTTAACATTCCACAACTAGTAAACCAGATTAGTTAATTGTAAAACCATTAGCGTTTATAAAATCGAGTAGTGTCCCGACGAAGCACCTCGAAATGATTTTTTGTTATTACTAAGCTAAGAGTTGAGCTAAGCTAAGTTATTGCTTTTCCAATAAAAATGAAATTTGCTTTGATTTGTTGGTCTTTAAATAGTCTTTAGATAGACAACTTATCTAAATTAATTCACATAACTATGCTTCTTTTCCAAATAAAAAATTAAGCTTCACGGCTCGTTTAGAATAAACCAATATTCGTATATATCATATATAAAATGAAGCACGTTGCTATTGGCCTAAGGACTCTTATGAAAATGAAGTAGCTTTGTCTAATTGGCCAGGCTAACAAATGAACACCTATTCTCAGGTGATGATAAGTAAGGGGTTGTAAGATTAAATTTTATTAAGTCTCACAACTCTTGAGATTCATAGCATAAAAATTCAGCAAATAAGAGGAGAAATACAAAAGTAGTCTGTCAATTAGTGTGGCACATAGCTTTCTCGCGTCCACAACTCTTCTCACAAGCTTTCTCAAGTCTCACAACTCTTGAGATTCATAGCATAAAAATTCAGCAAATAAGAGGAGAAATACAAAAGTAGTCTGTCAATTAGTGTGGCACATAGCTTTCTCGCGTCCAAATATTGTGATCTCACAGATAAATAAAAGTGTGGTGGACCTGCTTCGATTCCCATTGGGACAACCTTTATTTTTATTCAATATTACATGTACGCAGAAGGTTGAAATTGATATGGTGGGCTACTTTCAAAGTGCCATTCAAATTTCTTCAAAAGCAGTTAAGCATTTAAAAAAATATGGCGTTCCAAAAAATTTCGACTGATACACAGACTCTAGAACAAAAAATCTCTTATGTCGAAACGTATTTATATCTAGGAATTTTTGAATTTTGAGACAACATTTTTGACATTTTCATGTTAAGGCTGTGCTACATAACTCGAAAAGCGTTACTAAAAAACGTTACCCGGTGTATCACAGAGTTAGAAAGGTATAGGAGGTGTGCACAGTCTGTCTCCAGCTGTTGGGCCACACTCCACCGCACGTTATAGGGCCGAAGAAAGTCGAAAAGATTTATACGTGTGACAGGGAGTTAGGAAAGTACAGGAGGTTGCCATCAACTCTCAGTCCTCTCGACCTACCTAGTATGAAGGCATATTAACAATTCGTAGAAGGCGGGCCGCCGCCTTTGAATTCAGTCGTTTGTAATCAAGCCGCGGCAGTGCCGGTGTTTTGATTTTAGACAGTAAATTACCCGTGTTACTAAATATCAATAATAAGAGTATGTCAGTCGTTAATAATAAAGAAACAGGGTATGAATTCTATAAGAGTGACCAAAGAATCAACAAATCAAGAAATGTTGTGCAAATACACTCAGGAATGTGAAATTATCATTAAAAGTTATAGGTATAGTCTTGCAAGAGAAGCTGAATTTCCAAATAAGTATGTTGTAGATACATATATAAATTAGTATGGAGGAAATGATTTCAACTAAATGCGAAAAACTAATCAGAATTTTAATAACTTTAATTAAAGATCGTTTTACGTCAGTTGAAATTCCCCTCTATCAACATGGTAACAAGGTATGCACAGCGCACAAACTACCGAGTAACATTCCTTAAAATTAATAACACTTAGTAAAACTGCTCTAGTTCAAGATATTATTATATTGCAGAATCAATCACACCAAATATGTACTTAGGATTAAATCGTACCAGGAAGCATTCTTTTTTAAATGTAGTATGCAGTTTGAGGGTCGTAGACTAAGAGTTGTTTACTCTTCCTCAATTAAAATCATCCATATTCAAATAAAAGTAGGTATTGAGACGTGATGTAGCTCCAGGAAGCTATCTGACTTAGGTCTCACTGTGGAAGTACGTGAGTTACCTACATGTAAGTTGTAGTTCCATACCCTCTTCAACTGAAAGTTGTGTAAAAGTTCATGATAAAATCATTTTCGAAATGTTTAGAGTTATGAAGCTACGACGAAATTTGTTTTTTCGATTAGTTAAAAAAAAACGATGAACATAGTTTCAAAATATAAACAGTCTTCATCAATCTTAAAAAGTTAAGGAACGCCGGAAGAAGTTAGAAGTAACAGGTTATAATGGTCGTGAAGCATTCTTTTAAACGGGAGACGAGTTAGAATGGCATCACACTTGGCGCACAGTTTAAAACCTAGTGGGTGCCATTAAATTGAAGAGTGGCAGTAGATCGTGAGTTGAAACCCAAGGCATGCTAAGTTTACAGTGTCAGGCCGCTGCCATGTGTACAAGTCCTAACTCAGACAGACTGACTCGTCCGACCGGTCCTGCCTTGCCGAACCAGGCCTGCAACATCCCTCTACCAAACCCCGCCCTCTCTTACAGACTCTTATAAAAACAAGACACTTCTTTAAAGTCTTTCAAGTCCACAAGTCAAAAGACCATTAAAGCTCCTTTATACACGCTCCAGTTAGGCCATCTTCCTTTCAATATTGCTTTTTCTTCATCCGCATCACTACAGATTATTCACTTTTTTTCTTCGTCTCGAGTTTTAAAATAGAAAATGGAAAAAATGGGGGGAAAAACGTGGCACATTCTTCGCTATTACTTACTTTATACTGTACCTTTAAAACAGAAAACCAATAACAATAAAACGAAAACATAATATTACGCTTCCAGTCTTTATAATAGTACATTACGCATCTAGTGCGGAAAGTAGCATTTGGCTTGCGAGTGTGGAGTTTGCTGCCGAGCGATAGCGAGAGTATAGTAAAACCACACGAGCAAAGCAAAATGAAGTTGCACGAGTTGCGTACCCTACTTTATCTACGATTGTTGGATTTTAATAATAAATACAGAAAAAAATATTTAATAAACTTCCTGCATGTAAGTTCGTATTTATGTTTTGATAAAGATGACATTAATTCATTAGTTGTATTTTGTGCCGAATTAATTATTTCAGGAGGCGTATTATTCTCCTCATTTTTGTCATGATGACATAAATCAATCATTGTTTTTCTCTAAAAACTCGATATAAACCGTTACTTTAATTAAACAAACAGCAAATTAGTTTTGTTAAATGTAAACAAACTCTAATCGTGCGTTAAGGTTAAGAATTCTTCTTTTTTACCGCACTAGGGCGGAAAAAAGAGGAAATATGTAACGCGCATGCGCAATGAATACGAGTACGTAAAGAAT
Organism: Gerris lacustris; assembly: GCA_951217055.1. Taxonomy (NCBI): domain Eukaryota; kingdom Metazoa; phylum Arthropoda; class Insecta; order Hemiptera; family Gerridae; genus Gerris; species Gerris lacustris. The sequence goes on along the minus strand of OX578279.1, from coordinate 16,960,850 downwards.
CACTTTCTTCGCATCTAAACAGAGATACAATGTTTATATTTCGTATCAATCATAGATAAACATATTATGGTTCATTTTCTTTAAGACAGAATTAAATACGAATTACTCATTGAATGAGTACTGCAGTTTAACAAGGGGTCCTGCATCTTAGCAAATTATAACTAAAATAAATTCATTGAAATGAAATGAGTAAAGAGTTACTAGTAAATAGCTAAACATATACAAAGCCATATGCAACAGTTAGAAGAACGACGTAAGATCTTATTAAATGCTAAAATATAACAAGCAGTTTGCAACAAATCATTCTAATTTGTTGTATAACACCCTTGTAACAATAATCTTTTGCAGGATTTAAAGATTGGAACAACGCACTTAAATAACCATGTCAAAAAGCTCGACTAATGGAGCATAAATTTACACTAGTTGCAAACCAGATGCGGGTGCGAACATAATTAACCTTCAAACTTTGAAAACATCTGGATGTTACCATTATATGTAATCATACACCAGGAAAGAACGTTTATTTTGTTTATATTTGCGCACGTATAACTAGTTATTTACATCTTGATTGCTGACCAAAAAAACGAAGAATTTTAAAAGCTCAGTCAAAAATACCAGTTGAAGGAAGTTATTATTCCAACAGATTTGTACGAGTAGGCGTTCCGATTCCATCATCATCTTCTATATTGCTTATTTACTCTCGGTTAGTTAAACAATAATTTTCGGTTGTTTAGTTTCCGTGGTTCATAAAGGCTGTTAGTAAAGTACTGATTCATATCCTTGACCTTGGCAAAGCTCGGATAGAGGTTGCGCGTGGGACAACAAAGCCGATAGACACAATACCAATAAATTTTCTATTTCTTTATTCTTATTCGTCATTGTTTTTGTTCTTTTATTATTCGTCACTACTTATTTTTATTATGCTATTGATAAATGGATCGAGTCTGTATCTTTATAACGGAATAACAGATGTTGTTAATTTGATGATATTTTCTTTTCTTCGTTCAAGAAACAATGAAGGAATAGACGTAGATTCTCGGTTTGAGTAGAGGACACAAGAAATATTTTAAGTCCACGAACGCAAGAGGAGCAGAAATAATTTCTACCATAGAAGAGCAACTCATACAATAGTGTAAAATTAAGTTTTTCCATTGACAAATTTAACGGAAGGATAGATAAGACAATAAGCATTAACAGCATTTGGGTATTAAAAGCTCTTAATAAATACTTAATAGAGATTGTAAAAGAAAATTTCTCAATCTACTGAAAAAACAAAACAAATAAATTCTTAACCTATCGTAGATGATTTAAACCTAATTAATTCGGCACTTCTTTAGATTGTTACTCCCCATATAAAAAAACAGAGGTGAGTAACAATCTAAAGAAGGTGTACGGAGTGTTCTTCTTCAGACTGCTACTCCCCTTATAAAATCAGAAGTGTAATATTCCTTTGTCCCAAAGTAAATTGGACTTAACATAGTCTAGTAAGGAAGTAACAATCTAAATTATCCAGCAATCAAATTATTGCTAAATAATTCAATTCAATTTTGAAAAAGTATGAGCATATTCAACGAATCTGTAAAGCATTAGTGAACTAATAATCTAAGGGAAAATGAGGTCTCTTTAATTTACGAGAACAAATGGAAAAAATCTTTAAAACAATGCAAAGAAAAAAGAAAGGTCTATTCAAATTATAATTAAATCAAGAGAAAACGCCCAAATATTTGGTTATCGAGTCAGATCTTAAGAATTATTAATCGAACGAGAATTGGATCCTTCTTAATCAACGTATATCAGTGATGATTCCTAGACAATTTATTCAATACATCTCAAAATAATTAATTCCAAATCAATATGCAGTGCCTAAAGCTTTCTGAAAAGAATGAAATAAATAACTATTAAGCTTATTGATTGAAAGCAAAGAAAACAGATTAATCTGGCACGAGATAGAGAGATTAATCTAAAGTGAGATTGTAAAAGGGTTGTGAAAACAAAACACACTGCAATAGATATCCTAACCTTCATCAAATGGTGTGAACTTTCCTTGACGTAAGAGGGTTAGTTGAGATTGACACTAGGGTAAGAATTAATAATATATTGGTATCTTAGCTTTCTTGCTTATCATTCCCTGGCAACCTATCTACTTCAAGTTCCAAAGGAGCTTTCAGTTCAATGAGAATTTTGTAGAATTAAAGGTTATATGCTGTTACAGCAGTTAGAATCTTTGGTGTTCGCAAAAAAAGAACTCTTCTGCATTTGATGAAGTGACAATTCTCTTTTCGTCGTCAATAAAGACTTTTTATCGACCTTATAATAGACGATGGCAGATATGTATTACAAAATGGATTTCATTGTTTATAGATTACAAAATACAAAAGATAAGAAGCTTGAAAGTTAGGAATAATAAATATGTAACCTTATTCTATGTAACTGAGTTCTAATATTTCATTTCATTCTCGACTGGATACATTGTCAGAAGAAGTAAATTTATATATGTAGACGAATGTTCAAAGGTTCTTAGGAAATTTATTTCTGTCTATAGTTATTTTTCGCTTTACATCCCCTTTAATTTTTACTATGACACTAAAGAAGACTCACGACAGGTTGATCCCGGTCCCTCAGGTGTTCTAGTGGGAGTCACGACACGACGCTGTGCACAGGTTAGCCAGCTTAATAAAAAGAAAAAGAAGAGAGAACACTCGGTATAATAATGTACTGCTAAAAACTCCCGAGAGCGTGTCGTGGTTGCCATGCAGTGTAGCCTACGGTGCAATGCTTAATACTTAAGTATCAAGCGCTGGTACACAATGCACTTCTATAGAATATAATACAAGCAAAGGCAACACTGTGGAGAACCCTATCCAATCATGTACGTGACTCCCTTCCTTCGGATCCCGGCCTTCTATTAGAGAATACAGTTAACTTATTGTCGAGGCAAGGAAGGAGTAACTGACAATAAGTTCTTCCAACTCGTTCTACCGCCGGAGAAGGAGGCGCTCCGTCCGCTCCTCGGGCCAAGTCCTCCGAGACATGACAATGGCACACCCTCTGACTTAATAACTAATCTCTGTTGGGAAGGACATTCCTGTCTCTACTCCTCCACAGGATCGCGCCAGATAGAAAACAATGAACGGAGGGTTCGCAACTTGTCAACTGCGACCTCACCCACCGGGTGATTAAGTCCAACTGTTTTGGAAAGGTCGAACAGATCATAGTTGGAATTGTGACAGGAGGTCAAAAGCAAGATGAGACAATGAGCCAATACAGCTGAGGTTCATTCTAATTAAACCAGGGACTTCAAAGTATTTTAAATTTATAATTCGCAACCTCAATTAAGTTAACTTTTTTAAAAAAATGATTAAAATAGTAATATACTGTACGTCATATTTAATTAAAGATTATGAAAATTTAAAAAAAAAAGTTATTAAAAGGGGAAAATATCAATAATGTATTATTAATAGGGAAAAAGCAAAATAAAAATTAACTGATAAAAACACATTAAAACAAAAAATTCATCAGAGAGATATTTAATAATTATTAAAAAAGATAGCCATTACTCGTAGAAAATCATCTATGAAGGAATCGTGAAAGCGAATAAAAGAGGAAATTGAAATTTCCTTACAGACAAAAATCAATAAGAGAAAGGCAATGAAACGATGCAAGTAAAAAAAAAAAGAAAACGTTTATAGAATAGAAAAAAATAGAGCATCAAGCAAGATGGTCTCCACTCGAGCGAATCTAAAATACACAGAGACAAACCTAGTTTCAATTAAATGTATATAATAATAAGGAAACAAGTAGGAACAAAAAATAAATAGAAATACCCTCCAGGGGATGGAGAGGGGAAAAAAGGGAAAGTCAATGGGAAAGGTTTCTGTGTCGGTCTATCGAAAAAGGATCGGAATGAAACCTACATATATATACATGTATATATAATAAAATTGAAGTCGGTTGTGTATACGGGGGTAAGAGTGACGCAAGAAGGCGGTGCAGAGGGAATCGTGAAAGTGAGGCGAGGTCAAGGAGGCTGACCCTTGGAGTGGCGAAGCAGCATACTTCCTCACCTTCACCGTAAGGGCCAGCAGAGCAATGGCAACAACCACTCGGCAGACCGACCCATAACCGCCAGATGCAAACGGCAATTACATTAAATAGGATGCCGATGACATCACATACGGTGGTGTACAATGTCGCAATCCACTTCCAACTAGTCTGGGATAGGTAACTAACTAGAAGCTAAATCACATAAAGCAATCTATCTTACTGGAATGATGAAAATAGGTGGCAATTTGACATAATTTGTCCTTGCATACTGGTTGACAACGTTTCTTATTAATCAATTTATTTAATTTTCCCCCGTTTTTTAAATCTGTCAAAATTGTTTCGACTTTAATACATGTAAAAATAGCTTCCGTTACCTTCGGTAAGCTCGGAAGCAAAACAAAAACATGTTTTACAAATCAATAAAGCTGGGGCAATCTGCAGGCTACTTTCGACAAACCATACAAATTTAAAAGAACTCAGATGAGTACTTTAGAAGATATAGGTGTAAATAAATGTGTTTGTGCGCACGTTGAAGAGAAACAAATGGGCACAAACTGTTGAAACTTATATGGGACCCACAATGGGCTAATATGTTACCATCCACATTTTAATCAAATCAAACGAGTATACTTTTTAAGATATATTGTTTCGCAAACATTGAGCGACAGACTGACAGAAAGACACGGAACCAAAAATGTTCGCTGATGTCTGAAACGGATTTCTGTCTTGGAATTTTTTAAATCGGAGACCTAAAATTGTTTCGTTCTTCAGAACGATCACATAGCTTCCGTTACTTTCGGTAAGCTCGGAAGCAAAATCTTTCGGATTTCATATTTAGGTCAACATATTAGGACAGGTTCAACACATATATTAGGTTCAACACAGGACAGTTGAAACAAGTAGAAGGATAAATTTCGATTGAGGAAAACCGGCAGTTTAATTTGGTTTCGAAATTTAAATCCCACGAGTACCGAATTTATTTCACTCCAAAAATTGGCAAACCAAAAAAGGTTTATACAAACCAGAAATAAAGCCAACTTCTTGTATGCAAACTTGAACATAAATAGAGAATAACTGACACATTATTGCATCAATTTCTAACAAATAAAATTGATCTAATAGAAAACAAGTTTATAGATAAATCACTTATCTACCACATAAACATAGATTATATCGTTTCAAGTCATGCAGCATTTTACTCCAATCCCACCGACCCTGAAGAAGGCTAATACTAGAAATTAATTAAATACAAATAATAACTAGCAACAGATTAAATTGCAGAACATACTTCAGGTAAACTACCAAACTGCTGTTTAAGTTTATATTATTTTAACGAGGAAATGTTTTTAATCTTCAAGCATATTATATTGGAGCTCCTATTAAAGAAGTCAAATGAAAACTAAGAGAACTATAAACGACAAATTATTTAAGTACATAATAAATAAATGTAATTAAATTTATCATAAGGTCACTAAAATAGAGTAAAAATCATTTTTTTATTAATTTGTTTAATTGTTTTAAGAATAAAAAGATAAATTAAAGGTTATCAACCTCAAAATTAAGGATATAAATTTATTTAATCAAAGATTCAACAGCCACTCCAATTATTCCTTGTAGAGATAAAAATGTTGCAATAGAATCTTGGGATTTATTGAGAGTCGACGGATGACCTTGCAAGGCTAAAATGGTTCATCCCATTAAACCAGACGTGGAATGGGGATAACAAGGAGGAGAAAGTAGGTGGGTAACTTGGAAATGACAAATTGTTTACGTCAAATTCTCTTTAAAGATAATCTATTACTACAAGAGGTCACGTGTTGATCCGCGGATAAAAGAATCTTGAAGGATTCCAGCTGATCATCTTTAGGTTGGTACGACGCGTAGTCTCAACGAATCCATAACCTAGAGGAGACTGTGTCGAGTCAGCGAGAAGCAATTTTCGTTCGCCAAGGGGAAGGCTGCGCGGGTGTCGAAGCAGAAAGGTTCAAAGGAACCGACTCCCGACTCTTTAGAGTTCCGCTACCCACGTGACTGCCCACCGAAGAAAACGCAACGCAGAGACACAAAAAAACTACTACTACTAAGACAGTGTTTCGAACTCGGGACGGTAACTAACTCCAATCTAGTCATCCACCCATAGGGACAAATTACCTTGAGGCCAAAGAAGAAAAAGAAAACCAATTCACCGCTATAGATAGCGGAATGACATAGAAAGGGGCGTGCATTAGGAATAACGTCTTGTCCTTGCCATTCGACTACGGTTTTTGATTAGGTCAAAAGAAAAAACTATTGAACTATTGATTGAAACATTCAATAAACTGAAAAAAAAAAAAAATCTATTCTATCAGTGCACTAACCAAAGAGGAAAAATACATTTCTCCGCGTTTGAATGCAGCTATATACACATAGAAATAGTTAAAAATCCAAGTATGCTTATTACAGTTGCAGTTGAGTCTTGAACATCTTTCGAAATTCTTAAAATAATATTGAGTATTTTAAAATTCTAAATTATTACACTTGTAAATTTGATGCACATATAGGTTGAATATATTAACTGTTTTATCATTTAAATGATTTTGTTGCCCCAAACCTAGTAAGACAGGGAAGATATTTTGCTGATGGTGCAATAAAAAAATAGCTATATATGAATAAATCCGTCGTGTGAAACAAACGAGAATGAATAACGTGATTAAAACGGTTTAGAAGACGATCAAGGGAAATAAAAAAGATTTTACAGGACGTTGCATGCAATATTTCCTCTGCAAACGACACCTTCAAGGCTCTGAGTTGAAGGAATGAGGAGTTACAACCATTAGAACGGCAAGATAGGTTCATTACGGAGTTTAAAGGTTCGAATTCACTCGGCGAAATATTTCGCTTGACGCCGAGTCCCAAAGGATTATAACGGAATAGCCACGGCAGGATGGATAGCCTCGGCGATGACTCGACCGTTGTCCGGCCCGAGTAGCCCCGGGGTCCTGTAGCGTGATATAATAAACACACCTTATGATCTTGCTTTGTGCACGGGGCCAAGACCTATCGTCTATCTCTAGCGGCAGATGGTCCATCTCGGTATACAGTATACAACCTCCCTCATTACCAGACACCCTTATTGAGTGGGTCATCATCTGCGCCACGCGGTTTTAACAGAATGGTTCCTTCTTCAATAGATGTAATAGGCCCATGGAATTCACGAATCGTGCCGCGCCTTAGATACGGAAATAAAGTGCTTGGAATGCTTCTGACGTCATAATCAACAATCACTGGTGGGTTGTTGAGTAGATTTCGATCAAAGTGTGCAATTACATTGTATCATCGGGTCACGAGTGTGAATCAAATACCGATCCAGTTTCCTTCACTTGTATTCAACATTCAAAACTTTGTTTCAACACTTTTTAGCACATCTTCTTAATGTAAGCCTAGTGCTCCAGCTTACCTGGAACAATTTAAATCCTATCACTTACCATTATCATTTAACATGGATTGGCGTGTGATCCTGGTATTAAAGCCAACACAAGAAAAACCTTCTTAAACCTTTTTATACAGGATAAACTTTCAGACTGGAATAAGAAAAAGTCTTCTTTTGCAATTTGTATCTACTTTAGTAACATTATTTTACTCCCCTTCATATTTGGAATTAATATCTTAATCCTAATTAAATCCTTAAATCCTCATTCTCTCCCTCTTTCTTTCCAGCATAATTTAAAAAACACTTCTAAAAATTAACAAATAATAGTATAGTTAATAAATAAGGTGAGCTCGAACAGAAATACAAAAATATTGAAGTAGTATAAGTAATTACGTTATTTAGTCATTTAAGCTAATGAACCAAACGAAGATTATAACGCAAAACCTGTTAATGTACATGGTAAAAATATAATTATAAAAAGAAAAAATTTCATAAAAATAAAATTCAGGCTATTCAGTATGTATGACAATTCATAACTTGGACATTTAAATAATTCAATAATTATGAAAGAGAAAAGAGAAAGAAAACCGATAAAATGTACTTTACCAACAGGTAATTGAACCATGAATCTCTATAGTTTTACGCACTGAATTTAATTGGAGTGATTTAATTCCCGATGGTGCATCTTTATCTGCCTATTCTTCTTTCCTCTTTAATGGAAAAAAATAACAGAATCAATTTTTCTAACAAGCAGAGTTTTGTTTAACGATGTACGAAAAACACAAAAAACAATTTTTATGGTCCTCAGTTTACTACATCTTGGTTTTGACGATCTTCAAGAAAAAAAAAATCTTGAAGTTCGCCTTAAAATGAGTTATCTTGAAGCGGCATAGCTTAAGCTTTATTATAAAAGAAGAATACTTGAGATATAACTTCAAATATAAACTTCTATCTATTCTCGATTGAAGCGGAACATAACAAAACACTTCTTTATATACATCCAGTAAAAAAAAAGCGTCAAGAGTAAAACATTTTTAAGTGTCCTTAAAAAAAATAAAAATAAAATCCCATAAAACATAAAACAACCTTGACTTTCTCGGCGGAGTTTGTTAAATAAAAATATTTGATAACAGAAGTAAACGATAACAAGGAGACGAGAAAATCATTTTTTTCCCCTCCGAAGTTATAACCGTTGTGAAAACCCATTTATTTCCTCTCAACCAAAAACTTGTTTATTATTTTAAGGACGAGCTGACGTCTATTGAATACGCAAGGGTTCCCAACAATAAAAATGCTTCGCGAAAAAAAAGGGGAATTTTTGGAGAAAATATGAAAATAAGAGAGGGAAAACATGTTGAAGAGATAGCGCTAGCATATTTAATAAATATCGTCCAAGAAAAAAACAAACAAAAAAACAATCCGTCCAACAAACTTTAACAAAGCTTTATCATATTCGTAGCGATATTGAATTTAATTCCCATAACACCGCATTTAATTAATTTATGAATTAAACAAATTTATAATTATGTTCAACAGGTGGTTGTTTAGTTTAAATTTTTTGTTTAGTTCGTGGACAAATTTATATTTATCAATATCTCAGAAACTAGATTTCTCCTCGAAAACACTAGTTATATATGGTAAAATTAATTACGAATTTTGATTGGTATTTTAGAATTAGTAAAACGTCGAAATATTATTCCACATAGGAGTGAGAGGGGTGGATACTATCATACTTTTAATTTAAAGACCCCTATGCACGATCAACTATGATTTGATGGAGTATGGCATGGATTGACTCTTTCCATAACTGTTTGGAACAAATTTGTCCACACGGAAGTGGCAAACCCTCAGCCAATGTTGATATGTTTGATGTGTATGGCAATGCTTGACGATATTTGGCCGATGAAAGACCTCATCCCGTGCGATTCCCATAGCCGGATGACAAAATGTCCGTTGAAATCAATTTTTTTTTCTAGTAACAAGCGAAATAGTTAAAACAAATTATATTTCTATTAATTTAACATCTCATAGCAATATGACATGACTGATCAACTAACATCAAAAGACAAATATCTTCACAAAACACACAATTTGTCAACAGAGGTAAACACACAATTTGTCATTTAAATAGCAGGCCAGAGAGTTTGGTGACACGAATTTCACCCGGTGTTACCCCCACCAGAGCGGCTGGATAAACCAAATGGACAATGGACCGTATTTCCGGGACCTGATAAGAGGGCTTCTACTATAATTCGATCTTTTTGTTGGGAATTAGTTCTGTACCTTAATGTGCCAATGTCCAAAGTTAACGATTTTATGATATGCCTACCATTGATCTAATCTCTATAAGTTCTATTAGATGAAAAAGACATCCCCTTCCCCTTCCTCCACTTTATCCTAAGAGTTAGAGTTTATTAAAAGAGACCAATGTGATATAACACTTAGAAGTAACAAAGCTATAAGCAGTGCATCGCATGCATGCATATTGGTGGATATATTATAAAATCGTAAAAGTTGGACTTGGGCCCTTTTACTTCCAAGTTTCCAAGGTACAGAGTTCTTCATCGTCTTGATTCTCAGAGTACGCTACTGCCTTTTTCCCCTAAGCCATAAGCCTTCCAAGAAGGAACTTAAATATCTTTCCATTTATAATCTGTGCGATGATTATTATGGCATTAACAAATAGTAACAATAAAGAATTCTGGAGTGAGTTTATCGCAGCTTATAATATGAGCTGAAAAAGTTTAAGCTCTGCTACTAAACTGTCATAGCTAAAGTAACTCCTTCTCTTCAACGATTCCTTCACCCGGGGTCCTCTGCTTTCTTTTGATTTTTCGTTTTGATTATATTTCATTTCTTTCAAACAAGCAATGACTATCTTCGGCGCAAGCAGCTATCACGCAAGAAACCTTCTGTCCACGAATTTCACAAAATGAACTGAGGTTTGTAAAAGCCATTGAAACGTGTATTTATCAAAGTTTGGGCAAAATGTTTGATCGTGTGTAGTAACCTTAATACTGACTTCTAATCAGGGATCTCAGCTTTACGTCCAAATGCTCAAAAAGGAGGATACCTAACTGAGTGATTAGAAAATGATGTAGCAAACACAGGGATTTTTATCAGTCTTCCTCCCTTCGTCTTTTATATTAATACTAATGATAATAAATACATACTTTTATATTAATAGTAATAAAAAATAAATAAAATATTTATCAATAAAAATTATGAGACAATATAGATAAAATAAATATAATATACAGCTGTTAAATAGCGATTAAAATATAATACACCTTCATAATATAAGTTATAAATTATAAATACGTGTGCAATGAAATATTGCTCCATTCGTATCACTGACACTGATTATTATCATAACTCACGAAGAAAAAACTTTACTAATTACACACGTATATAAAAATGAAGATATTTAGTTTAATGAATGAAAAAGTAAATAAATAATGAATCATATACATTTACTTTTAACGACACTGATTAATTAATGCGTTTTATATTATTTAAAGTGTTGAAATTTAGTCATTTGGAATTTTAATTAGGCGAGTTAATATTGAACTGGAATTAATAAAACAATGGACTTTTTGAGATTAAAAAGATAATGGTTAAAAAAAGGTCAATACAAGAGGTTACATGTAGCGGTGTACACGCATGTACCCCTAAACTTATATATATATGATGTACTTGATTCTTACATACCTGCAAGTAAGCAGTATATCTCGTTATAGCAGATATAGGTCAGGTAAGTAAAGTTGGGCGTACAAGTTTGAAATCGTAAGGGTTGGCTAAGTCTTAGAACTCTTAGGATTTATCGGGGTCAAATAAGTGAGATCATGAGCCTGGTTAATCCACCCAGGACTTGCGAGATGAAGAGGGGGGTAAAGTCATAAGCCCAAGTACAAACAACTGTACATTATTAAGTCTTAGACGTAGGGAGTTAACTTAGTAGATGCAATGAATGTGCCAGATATTAACTACGACCAGGCAATCAACTCTAGATTATTCCACTCCTTCCAGATTAGTTTCTTCTCCGCCATATTGATTAGTTTCTTAAGATAAAATATGCTTTTAAAATTAGTGAAAAAATGGTTATTTTTCCAAAAAATAGTGGAGTATAGGCAGACATTTTTTAAAAACAACATTTTTAAACTCACGAGAACTTAAAACGTGTAAATTCGAAAAAATCTGAAAATCAAACTTTGGGCCCTCACAATATATTCTCTCTAACATATACAACTTATATGGGAAAGTAAAAATAGGGATAATATCTGGGTTTAATACATGGATAGTTTATATAGTTATAAATGCATGTACTGTACATATATATATTAGTATATATAGTAGTACATATATATAGTACATTTATATAGGTTACAGAACCTTGTGCTTTCTTTCTATTCGTATTTGAAAAAGTAAAAACTCTTCCAAAAACCATTTATCATTTCGAATGAATGGCATACAGATTTTTTATTTGTTTTTCATATAAATTATGCAACATCTTTAGATTGTTACTCCCTTGTGTTTTTTAAGATATAAATGACCGACTAAATAACTATTAAGACAAGGGGATATTTAATCCAATGTACTTTGGGACAAGGGAATATCACACTTCAGTTTATAAAGGGAATAACAGTGTAAAAAAAGAACATTCCGTACACCTTCTTGAGATTGTTACTCCCCTCTGTTTTGTTTTATAAGGGGAGTAATAATACAATCTAAAGAATTGCCTAAATTATTTTAATTTCAATAATTTTCTTTATATATATATATATATATATATATATATATATATATATATATATATATATATATATATATATATATATATATATATATATATATATATATATAAAATTTATATGAATTCTAGGTGTCTAACTTTAAAGCTATAGTTAAGTATATAATCATTAAAAAAAAAAAAAAAAAAAATAGATTTAAATGCTAAGAAATTTGATAAGGGAACGTCCAAGATTGTTATTCTCAACTAAGAAACTGATTGTGTTGTGGATTTCGAAGGAATTGAAATTTGCAGGAAGAATTAAACTAACGATTTCTAAGAATATCCTTCATATCTTTAGGTAAAAACTTGCTACTTCGCGTGCTCCATACTCAATAATGAATTTATTTAGCACTTATTCAGACGAAAATGTTTCAAAGCATTATAAAAATAAGCCATATGTGCATCAATTCAGGACATCATAAAGGATTCACGTAAAATTATTATTTTATTTTAAAGTAGCTTAAGGTTTTTAAAAGATTGTCATAGGAACAGAAAAAAATAAATAGGGTTATTTAAAATGAAAAATCTCAAAAAGATTTTTGTGTTTCTTCAACATAATGATCTCACACATTGAGCATAATGTAAGTAAGTCAACATAAGCCACTCATTAAGCAACACTCTTAATAATCTTATCTCGCCAAAAACAAAGAGGTCTATCTAAACTAGCTAATACAAGAAGAAATACTATTATCTCAGGCTATTCCTACAAAACCAGAAGATAGAAATAAAATAAGGAACTAAACAAAAAAAATTGTTTAGGGTTTTAATTTATTTTTTTATTATTTCTTATTTTTACTTAAGTTTTCCCTTCATAAAAGTGCATTTCCTACAGAACATTTTCAAATATTCGTAGGAAAAAGTATAAAAAACCTACAAAAAGCGTTGTAGGTTTCGATTTGTTGCGTTCTACAATTTTTACGAACTAAAGGATTTTTTAGGGCGTTGGGTTTTATGCCTACCCTTTTTTTCTTCCTAATATGAATAATTTAATATTGGCTTTTTTTAAACTGAGTAAGAAATTGAAAAAAAGTTTTTTTTTTTTTTCAGAATAAATAAAAAAAAAGTTGCTTCTTTCCCTTATTTTTCCAATAAACAATAAGGAAAATATGGTGAACACGAAAAAATAAATAGATCTATGTACATAATATACTATTATTTTTTTCGTATACACCATATTTTCCTCTTTGTTAATTATTGTTTTATTATTATTATATCAAGTTTACATATTGTGTTATTTGAGGAATTTCAATAATAATAGGATTCGAGAAATTTGTTCGTGGGTTTCACCATCTAATTTCATTACGATCACGAGCAACCCTTGCATCCTCAAGAATAAGCAATGGCAACTACACAACCCTAAAGTTAGTAGCTAATGACTTCAGTAACTAACTTACTAGAACTAGAACCAATTAGATTTAGAAGCGTCCTTAAAGCAACCTTAAAGAAATAACACAAATTGTCTCCCCACTTAAATTGAAATTTGTTTATTTAAAAAAGAAACTTTCAGCCTTCTTAAGAGTGTATTTTCATCAATGAATCTTATGACAGGTATCAAGGAAGAAATGAAGTTTTTTTTTTTTTTTTTTTAAACAAATTCTTTATTGGCATGAGTAACAAAAAAAATATTTGTGTTCACCGGAGCCATAATGTTATTTTGAGAGGGGTTATTTTGTGCCTTTTTATAATTTTGATATTTTGTAAGGGATTGGAGCATTTTAATCAAATTTGGGGAAGGGTATAATGGACAATTTTGGAGTATATATTTATATTTTTTTATTTTTCTAAACGGAAGTTTTTGATTGGATTTTTGTTAGGGTTGTTTGCAGGTATGAAATGAAGTTATATTAATGAATCAATTAGTGAAAGGTAAGTCTACTCCAGGAGATCAATGTGAGAAGTAAAATATGCTATATATTACGTTTTGCTACTGAAGCATTGCGATCATACTGAAGCATTGTGATCATACTGAATCATTGTGATCATAATGAAGCATTGTGATCCCACATTGTGAACCATTGTGATCATACTGAAGCATTGTGATCCCACATTGTGAACCATTGTGATCATACTGAAGCATTGTGATCATACTGAAGCATTATGGACTATTGTGATCATACTGAAGCATTGTGAACCATTGTGATACTACTGAACCATTGTGATCATATTGAAGCATTGTGATCCCACATAGTGAACCATTGTGATCATACTGAACCATTGTGATCATACTGAAGCATTGAGATCATACTAAAGCATTGTGACCATTCTTAAGAACGATTTTCTTATGTCTCCAAATTTAAAATTCCAAATCAGCAATACGTTTCAGGTTGGTCTCGTTCCTGTCTCCTGGTCTATCTATGGTTCAACATTTTTGTGAACAATTAATGAAATTTATTTGGTAGGCTGTAATTGGCAGTCCATTGTTAGTCTCATATTAGTTCCAACCTTCTGCGCCTATTGGTTTCTTTTCCACATGCGCGCAGACTTTTTGTGTCACTCATTTACTTGGTTACCCCTCCCAAATTCTTAATGTGCTAATATTTCCTTGTTTTAATAGTTAATTAGGCAGCACACATTTACTTATACTAATGCTTATTACTAAAATGCAAATATTCTTTTGTTTTAATGGTTAATTAGACGGCACTCATTTACTCTGTTTCCTACCCCAAATTACTTTAATGTGCACATATTCCCTTGTTTTAATACTTAATTAGACGGCACTCATTTACTACCCTTCTTTATAAACCCCAATCTTTATTAAAAGTACTAATCCAAATTTATAAATTTGTATGGTTTGTCGAGGCCCAATTTAAACCATTAGCACACAGTAAATACTGCTAAATTAGGTCGTGAAAGTAAAACATCATTAAAGTACACGATAGGAAGCAAGGAAGGTATGTGCCACACTATTTGAAAGATTAAATTTGTCTGCTGTCATTGATCTATTTACTCTTTACTTTTTCTTTTGTTAGTACAAGACCGGCTTGTTTGATGTTGCTGCAACTCTTTATGATTTAGTATATTATAGTTTCACTAACATCTTAGTCGGCAACCAACGTTTAGTGTAAAAGTTAACCTTTCATACAACTCTTCTAACTAATAATAAATTATCTTAAATATATTAAAACTTTAAAAAAAAATATACACCTATATATTTTTATTTCAAAAGTTCCACCTACACAGTTAGAATAGTGAAGAGTTAATTTCGTAAGAATACTACTAGAAGCAGTTCGTCTTTCAAACCGATGTTAAAAGCCTCGTAAAATATATATCCCATCTAATCTATTTTCTTACACAAAGGACTAATTGAAACATTCTGTAACGGTTGGCTTGTTTCTTATGCAACTCAGGAGGCATTCTTCTATCTTATTTTAAGAAACTTCTTAAATAAAACTATTTTTTTTTTAAGTTATAAATAATATTTCGTAATGTAGTTCTTTTCTTTGTAATAGAACTCCTCTTCTATGCTAAGAGGTCAAGCAAAGTTTGTCTTATTGTAAAGTTAACTTATATATTGTGTTAGATATTCTTGAGTAGTGAGAAATGAGTGCCGAAATAGACTAGACTCGCCTTAAAGCCTTATTGCCAATTTCTTTTCACAAATGCATATTACATCATTGACATTTTTCACTGAAAAATCGTTTTGTACTTTGTCAGTGTTAATTCTTTTTTTCTTATAGCTTGCTTTCTTCTCATATATTTGTCGTTGTATACGAGCTTAACATTTCATCAAAAGTTTAGCAAGTTTGATCAAAAGTTTGTCAAGTAAGTTGGACGCTCTGTGTACAGTAAGGCCCACATACACGATGAAGCTTGTTTGACAAGCAAGTTTGATTAAAAGTTTTTCAAGTAAGTTTGATCAAAAGTATGTCCAGTAAGTTTGATCAAAAGTTTGTCAAGTAAGTTGGACGCTCTGTGTACAGTAAGGCCCACATACACGATCAAGCTTGTTTGAATAGCAAGTTTGATCAAAAGTTTGTCAAGTAAGTTGGACGCTCTGTGTACAGTAAGGCCCACATACACGATCAAGCTTGTTTGAATAGCAAGTTTGATCAAAAGTTTGTCAAGTAAGTTTGACGCCCTCTTTACACCACATTAAGCCTTCCAACTCACATACTTTACCTATGTACCGTCAAACTTACTTGGTATATCTGCATCAAGCCACCCAACTCACTAACTTCACCCATACACCGTCAGATTTACTTGTCAAACTGGCTTGACAAGCCAAATTCGGTCGTGTATGTGGGCCTTTTATATTCTCTTTTTATGCTATTATTTCAATGTCAGTTTTTGTAAAATTTGTTATGGAAATGTGTGTCCGATTATATTTAATTTCAGCAAAAAAAAAGAGCATTTATTATAACTAATCATTTAAGTTTGAAAGTAAAACAGATTGTAAAATCATCGACTCGGTACTAATAATTATACTTTAGGGATTAAAAGGAAGTACTGTAGAGAATTGAGATCAAGAAGGTAGTATGAAAATTAGCAAACGGTATTCTATGTAAAATATGATAAAAATTAAGTTAACACTTTTGGTCTAGATCGACACTACTAACCTCTTAATTCCCAACCCATCGTTCAGAATAAATATTGATTATAATATTATGTTAATTTAGTGTTAGAGTCATGCGAAGTCTAATAAGATTTCCCACTTTAATTAATTACTTGAAACTAGAAAATAATATTATTATTAATATCGTAGAAGTTAACACGACTTATAGCGCACTAGTCTACGTCAATCCTGAGTTTAATCACGTCATTTTCTTTTCACATAACTCTGTCTAGACACTCATCAAATTGAGAGTTATTCAATTATAAGGTGGAAGGTATATAAGTTAATATCAAGGAATTTAACAGAGTAAGCTACATTAACCAGATTTTCTAGCTTGAAATATCACAGCGCGTATAAACCATCTGAAATTGACGTCTAGGATTTCCACGAGTAACCTTCTATTAATCAAGAGTCGAATTAAATCCTAAAAACGGACAATCCTGCAATCCAAGTCACTATATACCCTAGACAAAAATAAATCGAATTTGACTTTTATTTATAACAATTCTTAATAAATCTTTTTTTGTATTCAGCTCTTGAATGTACCAGGAAAACTAAAAGAGACATTTATAAAGAGGTCTTAAAGAAAAATTTAATTAAATACTTATACAATTTACTTTAATATTAAAAGCTACAATAAACTACAGTATACAATTCCTAGTCGATATGAATGTCGGATCTAAAATTATAATTTATTTCATACATCAACGCAAAATAAGCTGAAGGTAAGAAGCTTATTTAGAAATGATTTAACTTAACTGTGATTTTCTGGCTGATTGTCAAACCACATTTTCTTGGTAAAGATTTAAATCCTATTACGACTATTTCAGTTGGTCTTTTACTGTTTACTAATCAATTATCCAGAGGTTCTTAACTGTAAACAAAATTAAATTTGCAATTCACTTTTGCACAATTTTACTTTACGTGCTTTCTTTACTATAAGTAAGTTCCATAGAATCATAACAAGGAATAATTTTCTTTCTAAATTGGAATAATATTAAAAGTTAAACCAATATATTTTTACCATTTTTATGCAAAGAAAAGTACACATAATTTTAGCTAAAACACTATCTTTCCACAATAAATAACTTATAACAAACAAAAAAAGCAAATTTAATTACTTACATAGACTAGGTTTTAAATAGCCACATAGATGCACATTTATTCTTACCTGAAAAAAAAAAAAAAAAAAAAAAAAAAAAAAATTAGTAAACCATTAAAAATAGAACAAAAAAAGGAGAAATCTTGGTTGATATGGTATATCATCTGGGCATATTTTAAGGATATAGGTTTACCGTAAGTCTACGGAAATGATGAAAAATTCAATAATTTTATTTTATTTTATTATTTTGGAAATAATGCAATAATGCTCTACTATATTATTAACTTTTTAACGATCCTCACAATAGCCAATTAGAAGGTATGCGTTAAACATTAGTAGATTTAGCTAAGTATTGTTACGATGTTTGGTGTTTTTGTCGTAAGAAAATTATTATTTTTGTAGGCTCGAAAATGGCAGGTAATACCGAAACGTTACCACTCAATAAAAAAATCTGAGTACGATTTTTTATTACCCTAAAAGGCACAACTGACACGAAATAATGCTGTTCAAAGCTTGGATATAATTAAACGGTATTTACGTAAATCGCTGGAATTGTATGCTTTCTGTATAGATTACCATAATTTATTATTATTAATTAATATTTAATAATTAATATTTATTATTAATTATTATACTTTTCACCATTACGAATAGATTAATTAAATCACAGCACATTGAGCGAAAATATTTCTCTAACATCCAGGATCCTAAGGATTGCTAAAGCTTATATTTAATTGACATATTTGAGCTCATTTGAAAGATCCATTTAAAAAGTCTTCTATCCGTGATTCGATTCTTGGCGTGTATTTTTATATTTTTCTTCCTTCCACTTAAATTATACTACAAATAATTTGAATCTCAAGATATGAATTGACAATCATTTAAACTTTTTCAACCCACTATAATATTCAAGGTCTCCTCACTAGAAGATAAATACTAATATCAAAATAACAATGAAAAAATATTTTCTTTTTAGGGTGAAATTGACATTGCAATGTTCATCATTACACGAGAATTCTCAGGAGGTACGTCGTACTTAACATGCTCTAAGATGAAAAACCTAAATTGTTATATTTTTTATTTTAGACGAAATATTTTTTAATCCCAAGTTCCTTCTTCATATTTATTTTGGTTCTATGTCGTTCATGATTCACTTGTCAATCTTAGGACCGAAGTTAAACCTCCCTTCTACAAGTCTCTAATCCTCAAGAGAGAGAGAGAGTGAGGGGGGGGGGAACGAAGGGTTTTCATATTCGTTCCTAAATGGAGAAATAGATTGAAGAGGAGGAAAAAGGAGAGAATGATGCAGAAGACTAGAGTAGAAAGAAGATGAAGATAGTATTCTCATCAAGATAAGAGGTTTGCTCCTTACGAGGATTCAAGAGATAAGAGCAACCAAACAGAACAAGAATCTCTTTAAGAGATAGCAAGAAAATTGGGCTGGAAATATCCGTTCCACAATACAACCAATCAAAACACACCATGGACAAACACTAACAATAAACCTTTTAATCTATTAAGTATTAAAACAACAAGATTACAAGAATTGTCAGATAAACAAAATATCAACTATAATAACTCAATAAACACAAACATTTAATTTCATTTTTGACCAAGTGACTCTTTATAAGGAACAAAAAAACCTTTACTTTTACCACGCTTGAGAGCAATTCTGTAAACTGGTTAGTTAAACCTTTCCTTCAATCATTTTAAAGCTAAATATATACTAGATCTCTACAGAACAACAAACAGGTCAAGTGTGTGCTAGTCAGCACAAACGAGGGGCGAGGGGCCGTAGGCAACCCTGTATAGTTTAAGTAGTACCCTATTGATGGTGTTTTTTAAAATGCTAAAAAGCTTACTTTGAACTATCCTATGGGTCTGATATTCTCAAAACACATAAACTAATTTCTGATAAAGTATTTATTTGCCACTGAACCGGACTACAACCATACAAATACATCGAACAGACCATAGTTTAAAAAAAACGGATTTTGTTAATACTTTTGGTCGAAGAATGTTCAGGAGTGTTTTCAGATTTTTTGCACTTCACATAAGCGAGATAGAGGGGGGAGGGGACACGTTTCACACCCAATTCAAACTTGTCTACGCTCGCCCTATCACAGTTATAACCAAAGAATTATATATTTTTGTAATCAGCTCGACGTAACCTTTCATATTATACCCGTCACGGTGTCGAAAAAAAAAAAAAAAATGTAACCCTTAATTTTTTTGAATTATTTTTTTTTTAAGTCTATATTTTTAAAATATGAGGGAAGGTACAAGACACATACATGCCAAATTTCAAAGTGATCGGACGAAAGGTGTAACCGTGAGAGCAGGCGACCGGACGGACGGACAGACACACGCAGGAAAATATAAGGGTCCTTGGTTTAGCCTACGGACCCTATAAATTGCTTTACTTACCAATTCAATGCAAATTCATTAATGTGGAAATTAATATATTTATCTGGGAATTTAAAAAAATTGGATAGTGGGTTTGGTGTTTCAACACAATCATAAACTTAACTTAAAATTGATCAATCAAGAGCACAGGTGAACAAGGCAGCAACCAGGCTGCGGTTTTTAAATAATTTCAACGAGTTGCGAACTTCAATTCATAATTAATCGATTAATTCAAAAGGTAGTTTATATACTCTAGTCTATGTACCTACGCGTAATTACGTTTTTTAAAATTCCTCATATATATATATATATATATATATATATATATATATATATATATATATATATATATATATATATATATATATATATATATATATATATATATTTATATAAAATATATATATGCGTACAAATTAAAAATCGTATTTATCTAAAATCATTATCCAACTACAAAATAATTTATTATTATTTATATTATTATATTTTTTATACATGTGGGTTCAAGTATATATATATATATATATATATATATATATATATATATATATATATATATATATATATATATATATATATATATATATATATATATAAAAACAAAGTTCAAGTTAATTAAAAAAATAAATGAGGTAAATAATCAGTAAATCTAAAGAATCTAATTCGAAGCAGAATGCAAGGAGTATAATGGCGGAGAGTAAGATAGATCAAGTCTATAAGGCTAGTTGATTAAGCCCACCTCCTGTAAAGCCCTTGCAAGCAACTTCATTAAATCCTTGCGTTTCTAGCCTTATTAATTACCGAGACAAGGACAAGAGAGTAGGTGTCGAAAATTGGATCCTTCAACCAACTCCTTACTTATAAATTATTAATTATCTTGTGTTAACCATGCTCTGTGTATACTTTAACTAAACCTTTTACACTTATATCTCGACACAAACATGAACATGATTAATTATATTGATTAACTTGAAACTTATTAATCTTTGGTAAATATATCGTTGATTAAAAAAAAACAAAAAACAACATAGCATTAACTTCAAGTGTAATCATTTATCAGTTGAAAACTAATTTTTCTCCTTAAAAGATAAAATAAGTATTGTTGTTTATTAATCCGTAAATATAAGAAGTCAGGTATGCAAGAGGTAGGCACTTACGTGAAACACTAATAATAATTAGAACGAACAAAATAATAATCATATTAAAAGATGTAAAAAGTAGATCATCTGACAGTCAGGGTAAATAGCAGCAACTGCTTTTATTAAAACTGAATAAAATAGTTTGGTTCGTTCCAACCCGTCCAAAATCCTAAATCTCAATCTTCTCCTAGAGAGAGGGTGAAAAAGAAAAAAACTAATCGTACAAGAAAGAATTTTGACTGTGGTGTAAAAAAAGTGTATAGATAAAGTTTAAAATACATTTCAAAACAATCATATAACGAGTTTAACTATATTTAAAACAAAATTTATTCATCATTATGGCAAAAGTTACTTAAAATAAAAAAAAATGTAAAACCTGTAATTTTAAAATGTGATAAAATATGTAACTAGACAGGCAATCGTACTTTAAATCAAGTATATGTAATTTTAATCTAATTTTCTCTTATTAGAGGTTAATTGTCTGAAACAGAATCATCTGTAATAGATGTTTTATGTACGCAGAAGGATTACTTGAACATCAGGAAGCCCATATAATTAGGCATGCCTAGTAATTACACACATTGTTAATAATTTCATTATTGTTAATATTTACACACAGAGTTAATCATTACTTTATAAATTACAGGCTTAGTTAATAATTATTAGGCCTTAACACTATAAACCCTACCTAACTTTAATTCCAAGATAATTTTTATTTTGTATTTTACAGCGTTCTGCAAGGATCAGAAGGATCAGGTGCAAGTAGTAAGGCATATAAAGCAACTACAGTAAAGTCATTGACAAGTTGACCAGCATTAATAAGCACATATTTTGAAGGATGTGACTTAAAAAGTTATTATTTCGTCGACAGAAGTGTTCATAAAATAGAAAATAGGGATCAGAATGAGTTGGATGGAACCAAAATCCATACAAATACCATTAAAAATGGGTAATATCTGGGTTTAATGCTCGGGGAGTTAATATTTCCTATAGTTATAAATGCACGAACGGATTTCAGAATTTAGTGTTTTTTAACAATTCGGGAGTAATGGCAACTAACTTCACTATATATGCATTTATAACCAATTTGTTGACGAGGATATAAATAAAGAAAGAGCAGATAAAATCGAACAGTCAAAATTGTTTAGGTTATAGAAATATTTTGATATTTTTTATTAGTTTATTTGGATTGATTGTTATCAATAAAAATACTCTGACAATTAGTGTGGCTTTTTTACATGAATTAAAGTATCAATTTAGCAAAATTTAAAGAGCGTAGACGGTTGAAATTAATCTGGGGCTATCTGTGAGCTACTTTTGACAAAACATCAAAATTTCATAAAAAATCATATGAGTACTTTTGAAGATACAGGTATAAATAAATAAATGTATATTTGTTCGCATGTGGAAGAGAAACAAATGGGCGCATAAGGTTGAAACTGATATGGGACCAACAATGGGCTAATATGGCCTACCATCCAAATTTCAATAAAATCGGACGAGTGTAAGAGATAAGATATGTTGGTTCACAAAAATTGACCGATAGGCAGACAAGCAGAAACAGAACCAAAAATGTTCCCTGATGTCACATAGCTCATAACCTTCGGTTAGCTCGGAAGCAAAATCTATATTGAAATTGAAAAAAGCATCTCTACTCTAAAGTAGTAACTTTCAGTGGCAGGGAAATAGAAGAAATACAAATGAAAAAGACTCGGTGTAAACGAATATTTTAAATATTATCTTCTTTATTAAAATTATTGTTAGAATTTATTACTTTATGTCCAGGTGGTTTGATAATAAAATAAAATATTATATTCAAATTGAGTTAGTCCCATAAAATCTATGTCGAAATAACTAAAGGAATCCCGCATATTTACATTATGCTCGTGTATAACGGAATATAACATTTGCAATTTGCAAATATACTATTTATCATTCAGTTATTCATTCAATATGACAAAAATTAATGATGGAGCAGATGTTGAGAAGTTTAATAGAATGCTAGAAACAGTAGAGTTAGTGTTTATGATAAGCAGTAGAATTGCCTCGTGTCCCAAGCATTTGAGACACTAGATATTGGCGCCCAACGTGGGTAGTACGGTAAGTTACAGAGTATAATGTAGATGCATGCATGCCACTCCTTTAATTTAACTCCGCACCTTTTTTCACCTATTTGCTATTAATGATCCTTTGATATAAATTATACTATTTATAGAAGGGTAATATGCAGTGGCGTTTATTGTATCCTGTACTTAATAAATCAATAGTCTTCTAAAACTCTAAATAAATGTATTCAACTAGTATCATCGTTTAGCCACACGGATAGATTGCTAAATCAAGGTACATACAAGCCCGAGAAGAGTTACCGTACTAATTATCATACTGATAATGTAAAGTGGCTGACAACTATAGCTCATAATTAACCTCACTGGTAGAAATCCTGTGCAGATGGTAAAATGAAGACAATTTAATATAGATTAGAGAGTTTAAATAATTATACAAGATAAAAAGAACTTTTTATATACTACGTTTTTAAATTTTCTGTTGAAACATGTGTAATGTTGATAATATAATTGTCAATGTTATAATATAATGTTAGTGAAAAAAAATTGTGTTGCATTGTCATCGTGTTCTGAGCTATCCTAAAAGTTTTAAATGTCTAGCTATTCGGGAAGTTAGTTAGAAATCGATTGCCAGATTTGTACCAGACAAACAAACAAACAAACAAACAAACAAGAAAGCAAGCTAATAAAAACGTAGTAAAAAGGTGGTACGACAACAGTGTCTGATTAAAGTATCACGTCTTTTCACTTTACGACAATTTTATACGTGCGCAAGCGCAGTAGGTTTGACCTGGGTAAGACGTATGACATTAATTGCACTTCACGTAAACTCTCTATTATCTACAATAAATTTACTACAAAATGATTTATTAATTAGTTGTTTTTGTAGGAGCATTAAGGGAAAACTCAAAATAAATGAAATATTATGGTAAACAAATATTTAAATTATCTATTTTTTTAACAAGGAAAGCTATGTTTTCTTCTTCAAATCAAAACCACAAACAAATGATACCACATTGTGTAATTATTTACAAATATTTTTACTTCGATGAATCGTCTAAAATTACAATCGATGATGCAATATAAACATATATAAATATGAGAATTAAATTCTCCTTGTGAGTCATAAAAGTCTGGAATGACACAGACTTATTGGTAAGGATGTTACTTAAAGAAACTATATGCTGTCTATGGAAATTCGTCCTTGCGTATCCTTGGCACGTACATAGCTAGCGGCGGCATGTGTGCACTTCGGTATCTGTACAGAGCCGTTTATATTATGACACGCGCCGCAAAGCATCTTCCTTTCTTAGTAAAACCCGACGAGTCATACAAGCAAAATTAGACATACAAGGTGAAATAATTCTTAACAAGACAAGTCACTACATCCGAATGAACTTTCCCAATTCCAAAAAGAAGGAACTCTTAACTTTAAATTCCAGGTAGACGAAACTACTCATTCTTCAATTATATGAAAAAAAATGACAACCGGTTTTTGGACGATTATTTTCAACGATTAAAAAAATACCCATAAACAAGATACGCGAATAATTCAAGTAATTTTCGAGGTCTCGTGAAAGTGATCCGGTACAAGATTCCGGTAGCTCTTAAATTTCCTGTAAAATATTCTAAAGTATGAATAATTACTTATCTAACCAGTGTTGTTTTTTTTTCGCAAGAGCTTAATTTGCATCTAAATAAAGCCTCAGAGTTCCAAGTAGATCGACCCGTTTAAAAAATACCTTATTTCAAGGTGTGTGCCACGTAATACTCGAACATTAGAATTTTCAGACAACCTGTTTTTCGACCGATATTATTATATATTTTTTTTAATTTAGTCCTCTAACTATTACCTAATTTCTCTCAAAATTCCAACGTGTAAGACTCATGCTGTTTTTTATTCGGAAGCTAATTACATTTTCGTTCGTAACAATTTCTTCTATATATAAAGTTACAAGAAAAAAAAAAAACACTTCATAGAATCTAAAAGTTTTTTCACCTCTTTACTTGTTAAATATTATAAACTGTATTCTCACCCTCTAAATTGTGTTTCACGAATTTCATAGAATTTAGAATAAAGTAGAGAAATTATTCCACGAAATGTTTTTTAAAAAAATAAATATTTTACCCCAACTTAATAAATCTGAGTCATTTCATGACTCGACATTTTTTTTTTTTTTTGTTTTTAACTAGCATAATATTGCTAAAAATGGCGACATTTCGGGGAAAATAAAATTAATTAATAGGTTAAAATAAAAAAATAAAAATAATAAAATAAAAAAATGAGTTCCTTTTTTCCAAAACCAAAATGTTTTAAAAGATAAGTCAACCGTGAATCAAGAAAACTAAATATACTGTATTAATAATAATTTTGTGACAGTTTGAAGGTTATTAGGTGTTTTTAGTGATTTGTTTTTGAACATAAAAAAACAGATAGCTATGATGCCTTTGGGCTTAGAAGTCTGCTCACTGTAATTACACACTACATATTATTTTGTTGAAATTATAAAAAATAATTTTTTTATCAAGGAAAAACTATGAATCGTGGATATGTTTTTGGGCGTTGTATTCGAAATATCGACATTTCAATATTTTTCCATCAAATGAAGAAAACATACATTTGTAAAATTGATATAGTAGATGGATCTTAAGGTGTGAAATTATGAAACATTAATCCATTTTGATTAACATTTGGTCCGCTAGGAGCTCTGATATCATTTTATATAAAATTTAGAACTTCTATCGGCAAAATATAGTACTACAGTACAAAGAATACAAACCGATTTAACTCCTATAATATGTAATATTTATAAAGCGTCAGATTTTGCAAGTCATTTATTGAAACATCAGCACGCCTATCAACAAAACATTATACTATAAATGATAACCTATTAACCTCCTGTTAACTACTACTTTCCAAGCACGATATTTAAACACATTTTTTATGTCGTTTTTTGCGTTACAGATATTTCTACTGAACCCTAGAGCTAAAACTTATCCGGTACTTCTTTAGATTGTTACTCCCCTTTTGTTTTTTTGTAATATAAATGACTTTGTCTAAATAACTATTAAGACAAAGGGATGTTTGGTCCAATGTACTTTGGGACAAAGGAATATCACACTTCTCTTTTTATAAGGGGAGTAACAGTCTAAAGAAGAACATTCCGTACACCTTCATTAGATTATTACTCCCTTTTCTTTCTTTATAAGAGGAGTAACAATCTAAAGAAGTGCTACATATGTATATGTGTTAAAAAAAATCACTAAGAAAGGTCTAACCTTTGATAAACTGTAATACTAACATTAAAATACATACTTAAACATACTATGGGATTATATAATAAAATCGGTCTACAGATTATAAGACAACGAAAAAAATTAGGTTCATAAGGCAAGGTTATATTATGAAATTTGTGAGTTATGTTGGTATGAAAGATGACAGAAAACCGGTAGGGTTAAACTACTCATATTTCTCGGTAGGTGGACTGTAAGGACGAGGCTACTGGAATCCTAAGATCCTACTAAACTATAAGGCAAGGGGGGAAAAAAATGAACAAGGTCAGAGAGCGTGTGGTAAAGAAAAGATGAAAGGAAAGAGAAGAAAAACACATAGAAGACAAGAAGGGAGTCTTGTTGGTTGGATGTCAGTGACCTCCTTGATCCTTAAGCAGTAGCCCGGGTTAAGGAGGCGAGATGAAGGTGTCCTCAACACGCCTCCCTCTCGAGTATAATCCTAAAGGCTTTTTATTAGGCAGACCAAGCTTGGAGTCAGGTCCTGAAAGCAACTTTGCATATTGGACCCGACTTGGAACGGTTCACCTCCTCCATCTAACGCCCCATCTAGAAACCCCAATGCTATAAACTCGAATCATACTAGAACCAAAGAGACTATATAAATAGTCAATTAAAAAATAAAGTCACCGTTGTTTAAGCAACAGACCCAGACACATTAGAAACTCGCATACCAAGTATATAATCCAGTTGGTATTTCAATCCATGGCGAAATCATCCATTAAAATACCAAAGATAATTATACATTAAGGAAAAATACAACATTGGACACACGACAGAAACCAATTCGAAATTAATTTGGTCATCAAATCTTGAATAATTACTGAGGCCAAAAAAAATTCAGTGATAACATATTTCGTGATGACATAAAAATTATGAAACATTAATCGATATTATATATATATCAAATTAATAGTAAAGACCAAGAAAAAGGTAATCAATAAATTATTGCAAACAATTGTTGAATACCCGGTAGCAATATTTTTACTTTTCCTCACTACCTAGAGTAGAAAAAGTACTGTTTTCCCAAAAAAAAAAATGTTTTTCGAGATTTCAACGGAATTATCCATTTTAGATGTTTTTAAGACCTCCTGAGTGGTTTTCAGCATGACGTCTGTACGTATGTGTGTATGTATGTGTGTGTGTATGCATGTGTGTGTGTGTGTTATCATCGTAGCGCCCAAGGTATTTAACCTAGAACCTAGAGAGTTGAAACTCATCATTAAAGTTATCAATTTTTGATTTTTTAAACTTTGACGGTTAATAATACCGAAAGTATAAATAGGGTTTTGACGATATCGTTGGAACCGGAAAAAATTAAGGAACAAATATAAAAAACCCCGATGAAATTCCATTAATTAGTTTAAAAGTTATAAGCAAATATAATTATTTATTAGTGCGATAATTTTGATGACGTTTAAGTTTGTTTACATCTGTCAAAATACCGCCAAACTTCAAATAATTAAATAAAATATAGGTATTAAAAATAAGGTTTTTTTGAAGAATGATAATAAATCAGTTGGTTCAGAACGGTCACCCATCCAAGTACTGACCACGTCCAATGCTGCTTCCTCCTGCTGCGAAACAGCACTAGTGGCCTCTGACGTGAGGAAAAGTTCCGAGGTACCCTGTACCCGATTTTTTTTTTTTTTTTATCTCTTATTCAAATCTATGAAAAAGTATGGTCAATTAACAGGAATTATTGTATATTTAAGCAAGTCCCAACTTTATCTTAACATCGAGAGTAGTCTGGAGGAACCACAAACTAAGTCATAGTAACATATAGATAACTTAAAGTACATTAAACTTTAAGTAAATTTTGCTCCTAGTGCTATAATCACCTTTTGAGATTATATCCTGTGCAGTGTTGAACCAAAGACAAATTGAAGTTTTTTTTTTTTTTTGAAAATGTATCTCAATTGAGCAAATAGCGATAATTGGACATGAATATAGTTAGGATTATTTAATAGCTTCAAGTATACATCAGGACACTAAACATGCAGGGAGTTGTTTATAGCATTGGAAGTGAAGTATAAAACTTAAAATCTTTTGAGATTCTGTTCTCACAGAAAAATAACTTGGATAGTCATAATGATGATGCGGCTAAATTTAGAGTCTGAAAGGGAGACTTATAATATAATCCTGTTGAATAATTTGACGAGATGCAGTTACTACGGTGTATAAATGGAAGGGGTTTTAATAAGATCCGCACCGGCTCTGCGTCTTTATATTACCAAGAGGTAAAATTAGAGAAATATTCTCACTAACGAAGCTTGCGGTGGGGTTCTCCAAGCAAACGAATGCACTATCATTAGAAAAAGCCTGACGAACCTCGAGGATTTTCATCTTCCCCAGGTACTTCTCTAGATAGTTTGGGTACGAAGTTTTTAGTTGATGCGGTTCTAGAGGATAATGTCTGAGGAGGTAATGTTTAAGAGAATCTTCGAGTTTCTCGACGGACTTTAGAATAGTACTTCTCCTTCCCTCCTTTTTATCGTGGTCTTAGAACCTCACGAGGAAGCTTCTCTTCTCTACTCATTAAGAACCACTTGAAATGTTTGAACACGAACCTCATTTGGATAGAAGCACTCGGATGCAAAGAAGGAGTTAAGGGAGTTTGTATATGAGGAGGCCGTATCGTTTTCATGCCCTCGCACTCGACACACAACACAGCCCCGGTTCTAATATAACGCTCTCGACCTCCCTAGCACAATAACTTCCCTTTTCCCCAAATTAATTCCGAGCAATCTCTTAACAAAACATTTATAAACGAACAAACAGAGCGAGAAACTACGATAAACATGTCAAGAGAATTAATTCAAATTAAGGCGATAAATTCAGGAAAATTGTCGTAATTTTTTAGAAGTTAAAGCATTTGTAGGTATTTCTTTAGGGCAGTGAAAGTTTTATTTTTCGAGGCGACAGATGAAAGAGTTTTTCAGATTTACCCACATGTCATTATCATACGTCTATCAAATCACCCGCATCTATAAAAGACCAGCATAGATTTCACTAGAGTCTATTTTGATAAGCGCTCTTTCTTTCATTCCAACACTGAGATGTATAACTAAAAAAAAATATGTTATATAAATAATATAATCTACCCGCAAGAAGGTCGCAAAAATATTAAAGTTACTATAAAAACCATTAGTATTTGCTTCCATGCTTACAGAAGGAAACGGAAGATATGTGATCGTTCTGAAGAACGAAAATATTTAATGTCTCCGATTTCAAAAATCCGTTTCAGACATCAGGGAACATTTTTGGTTCCATGTCTGTCTGTCGGTCTGTCCCTCATTTTTTGCGAACCAACATATCTTAAAAACTACACGTCTGATTTTAATGAAATTTGTATTGTAGGTCATAATTAGCTCATTGTTGGTCCTATATATAAGTTTCAACCTTCAGCGCTCATTTGTTTCTCTTTCACATGCGCACAAAAATACATTTATTTACACTTATAGCTTCAAAAGTATTTATCTGATTTGTATGAAACTTTTATAGTCTATTGAAAGTAGATCACACATAGCCACAGATTAATTTTAACCGTCTACACTCTTTAATTTTTGCTAAATTAGTACTTTACTTTATGTCAAAAATTTTGACAGATTAAAAAAACGAATTAGACAATAATGGCACTCGTAATAGGATGCGAGGAAGCTATGTGCCACACCAATTGGCAGTCGATTTTGTTTTATTGGAATCCATTTATTCGGTTACTATTAAGAGTTAAATTACAAAATATAGGAAATAAAAAAAAAAAAATACCAAATGTAAAGATACTGTAGCCTATCACAAACTTAAACTAATATGAGTTGTGGATACACTTAGAATTATTATCTTGATGATTATCCTGGAATATTATGATGGTTCCGGGTAACAAAAAAAACAAAGACTGAAAGATCAACAAACTTCCATCTTCAAGATGAGTGGGCTTCTTCAGAAATCATCAGATGTGTAATGGACCATCAAACTCGGACCTAAGTCATCATGAGATCTTGGAGAACCTCGAAGTACAGGCTGTCCAGAGTAAGCAGGAGTCAAGAGAATATCGTGAAGTCTCGAAAGTTTATATTGTTCACATTAGCACAGCACCGCCCACCTGGCGAACCAACTCCGAGGTACGATTCGGCTCGCATCGGTTCCACTCGTGAAGCATTTCCCATTATTTTCACATTACACATGTAGAAGAACCCCCCTCTAAGAGTAAGGAACTTCAAAAGAAAAAAACAATAAACTCAACTAAATGACTGTAAATGACTTTGGACGGTAAACCCTTGTGATGTAGCAACCAATAAATTACATACACGTGGAGAAAAAAAAACCAATGACCGTCTACGAATACTGACTGGTTTGACAAAGGGAAATCATTTCACGTCGACCAAACATATTTATATCTTATGAGTATAAAGTAAGATACATGAAATAATATATCTTCCATATAAATGTTGTATTTGAAGCTTTACAATTTCCAGTGGGTTTCATTCAATATAACTGTAGACGACCTTACCAAATATAGGTAAATATATTAGATTTATCTTAGGTGAACGTCAAACCTACTATTTTCTTTTTGTTGACATGTTCCATCGATAACACACACAATAAAATCAGATTTTTTATTTAAAAAATGAAAAGTAGTTTAGAATACGGTAAATTTTCTTGAAGTAGAAAATTCAACAATGGTAAATATATTTAGCTTATCTAGAATCTCTGCAGATAAAATATTTATAGCTTTTCTAGAAATATTGATTAATTGTACAAATATATGTTTGCACTCTGAAAATTGCTTTTGAAAATGTTTTATATTATTTCCACTCAAAACTTGCATGTTGATGTTTTCAAACATTAGTTACAATTGTATAAAATGATACGTGATGTCTGAAACGGCATTTCGAACGAGCATTCTAGTGATGTTTGGTTAATGTATTAATAGTGATACTAAAAATGGGTTATTTGCAGTAAAACAATCCTTATAGAAATGTATATAAGATAGAACCATCTTATATGGATATAAGTAGTTATAAGTTTTTGGTTTTAACAAGTTATTGATTGGCATAGGTAACAAAACATGTTTGTGTATAGCGGAGCCACAATGTCATTTTGAGAGGGGATAGTAGTTTGTGCCATTGATAAGTTTTTTGATATTTTGTAAAGAATTAGAGCTTTTTAATTACATTTGTGGAATGGTATACTGAACAATTTCGGAGTAAATATTTTATTATCTTTTAATTTTATTTTTTATTTTTTATTATTATTATTTTTTTTTTTTTTTAAATGGGAATTTTTGATTGCACTTTTGTTAGGATAGTTTGCAGGTGTTTAAATAGGTCTCATAGGCAGTCTGTGGACTGACTTAATGGGGGACCAACCTGGCATTTGCTTAGTAAATTGAGGGAAACCACAGAAAACCTCAATTAGGTTGGGCTGATCGAGTCCTTCACTATGTTTTCCTTAAGTAATTTTTACTACGTTTTTATTAGCTTGCTTTCTTGTTTGTTTGTTTGTTTGTCCGGTACAAATCTGGCAATCGATTTCTAACTAACTTCCCGAATAGCTAGACCTTTGAAACTTTTAGCATAGCTCAGAACACGATGACAATGCATTATTTTAATACTTTTAGCCATCTTTCAGCAGAATTTAATTGGTTTTTAGCAAATTTTGCTGTATGGAAAGTTAGTTCGGAAAAAATCCGCAAGTTATTTTATTCGTTTTGCCATGTCCCATATTTACGCAAATCTTCGTTTCGACGGGTTTCAAATTCGTGATTTTTATAAATAGAGATAAACATTGAATGACAGCAAAATAGGAAATATATCGATTATATTATTTCAAATATATCGATGGCACGGTTTAGATTTGGTGTTGGGGAGATCCGTTGTACAAAGATTTGTCCTTTTATAAGTTTAAGATCAGCTCCCTAGATGGTTGTCATTTATGTGAAGTAAATAAATTCGAAACTATTTTTTTTTTTTTTTTTTTTTTTTTTTATCACGAACATTATATAACAATATATAACATTATATAACAATAACAATTATATTATCAACATTACATACGATTCAACAGAAAATTCAAAACGTAGAATATAAAAAGTTCTTTTTATCTTGAAATTTTACTTCATAGATCTGCATATACAAATAATATAAATTATTAAAAAAATTGCAACACGTAAACAATTTTGAATAATAATTTTATTTATAATTTTATTAATTTATTTTATTTTTAACACACAAGGTATGAAAAAAAAGTGAAGACAGATTTATAAGAAATGCACAAAAGGGACATCGTCCACACAGTGTTAGTTCAATAAGTGAAGCAATAATTTTTACAAAAAGCATGACAAGGACACCAACTTAACAAAAGTGAAAAATAAAATAAAAATAGAGATTCGAGACAGTGCAACTAATTTTTTAAAGCTAACAGTAAAATCTTTATAAACCCAACACAATAGAATAAATAAGCTACAAGTGTCAACATAGATTTAAACAATTACTAATCATACAGACATGCATAAACTCAAAATGAACTACAAAGTATACCGACACGCACTATCATTCGTACATATAAAAAAAAGTTTATATTTATCCTGACGTAAAGGAACAAAATAAAAAGTTTTTAATAATAGAAGACGTTGTATGAAATATGACTCAAAGTTTTGCAACACTCGCATCCACGCTGAACGTGTCAGAACAAAAAAAAACAAAAAAACTATAGATTACTCCACGTATAAAAACTTATTACAAACAATATAAAAACCAAGAGGGAAAATTCTCTGACACTTATTAAATTCCATACAGATCCCTGATAAAGCCGACGTTTAATTTATTATCTCAACTTGTTTTAAGTTTTTAGGAAAAATTTAGACGTTGAAATAATTTTCTTTTTATTAATTTTCAAATTTCCTTATTATTTTTTTTTTTTTTTGTTTTCACGAAAAGGAATTAATTTAGCTTCAAATACTTACTTCTATTTAAGAATAGAAGAGTGGTAATTAAATTAAAAGAAAAATAAAGGTTAAAATGAAATTGGAAATCAAGTTAAATCTATATTAGTCAGATATTATATTGAAGTAATAGATAAACCAATAGTGAATTTGAGTTACTTGCTATTGACGTATACAAGATGTTTATGATTCATTAATATGAACCAGATGTACACGTGATCAAACATTGACCATACCATTCAATCTAAATATCCAAGATCCAGTTTGAGACATACATTTATCAAACATGTTTATACTTATCAACAATACATGTAGAATATTAGAAGCAGTACGTAGAGTAGACAATGCAGTAAAGCTCTTTAATTTATTTAGTTCAGAATACTAAATATACAGTGGTTAAAGATATATTTTCAAGGCACTTTCATAAGACTTTTAAATATTTAATGCTTTTCTAATTAAATTATGTTCTTATTAGTCTAAAATAAATGATTAAAAATGACTTTGTTTAAATATTGACTGTAGAAAGGAAAATAAGTCTTTATAAATAATTAAGCAACTATTAAAACCTAGCGGTCGTAAACTGAATTACAAAACACTGATTACCTTGACTAGACCTCTTAATAGAGTTGCATCGTTCGATTTTATTTTGTTTTAAGGTAAAAGCGAATGCTTCTTTGATTTTAAATAAAACAATTTTTTACTTCAAATAAGAAACTACTTATGTACCTTAATCTTTAATTATTTAAAATATTAATTAACAAATTTTATGTAAGTGTGTTATGTGTGTTTTTATGTGTTAAGTAAAAACATCAATGGTTCACTGATTATGACAGTAGAGTCAAAACTAATCCGTATTCTATAGACACATGACAATGAAATTTGTAAATTATAGTGTTATAAGATATTAATTCAAGTGGCAAATAATAAAAACCATTAGTTTAATTTCAAATTTTAACAATAATTTGATTTTTTTTAAAAAATAAATATTAATTCGTTTTTTATAAATAGTTAATCATTCCAGCATTAATACTCGGTACACACGTGTACCGAGTTTCTTGTCATAGTCGTAACAAGAAATCAAATTGTGTGAAACTTTCGTTCACTTTTGGTGAATAACAAACACGCTACGTAACGTAAAAGAGGTGTAGTTCAATAACCAAACAACGTCTTCACACAGAATGATTGTATTTCAACAATTGACCGGTTTCAGCTGTTCTTCAGAGAATCTATCACACATTGGAAGAAAATACAGGCAAGGACGTTACGTAAGAAAAAAAATTACAGATTTATTTATTTCAATTATACATTGTTTATAAACTGCCATTAATATAGCCATTCATATAAATCAAATCAGAAGTAAGACAGTGTTGAAATTATCTTCACTTTATGGACAAATATTGAATCATGGGTATGTTTTAGGGAATTGAAATCAGTTTAGCGAACAGTTTAGCCAACCTTTACACCCTCCCTCTGAAGACGGTTGCCTCCCTTTATTGAATCATGGATATGTTTTTGAGCATTGAATTCAGAATAGCGAACAGTTAAGCCAACCTTTACACCCCCCTCTGAAGACGGTTGCCTCCCTTTATTGAAGCATGGACATGTTTTTGAGCATTGAATTCAGTATAGCAAACAGTTAAGCCAACCTTTACACCCCACTCTGAAGACGGTTGCTATGGTGCGCTCCTAATGGCGAAATATAGTACTAAAAAGTGAAAACCAAGCTACATCTTGTAATATCCTAACTTTCTGGTACTATAATTATGAGTGGCAGATTTTCAATGTCACTTTTGGCGTGACGGGAATGTTTTCTCCCCAATAAACCATGTTAAACTATAACATACTTAGTAAAACAAAAAAAAAATTATAATTGTCCTAGATCGAACGATTTTCTGACCTGAGATTAATTATGTCACCCAATAAATACAATAGCAGAATAGATATGTATCAGCTTAAAAATGGTAGAAGACCTTGAAAAAAAAAGAATGTTAAAAGAATTATATATAAAGGAAGATCTAACTGGGCAGACTGGTATACTAAGACAAATGGACGAACTGAATTGATATATAGAGGTTGAAAGCATGGGACAATGAGATCGGGGAAGCGAAACAGAGGAAAGGATATTCTGGAAACAGAGTGACTCCCAAGGAGTCTCGAGTACAGAGAGAATAGAGACGAAATACAGCATCAGACTGTGGCCAAGAACAGAGAGCGACGATTCCAAACTGGGGTTATAAATCTCCAGCGAAAACCTTCCACAGCAGAGACTTCTCTGGAAACGTAGCACCCTTACCTAGCAGCAAGCACCAGTAAGAGGAAACGACATCACTTTGTACAAAAATATATACGAGTAAAGTAATAATAAGCAATACAAGGCTAAAACAAGCACCTGGGGTCCCCTGCAAATGCACCGTACCAACTAGGCACGTATTAAATCATAAATATAAATAATAAGCTGACACCGACACGTGTCTCGCTCTCAAATCCTAACCATTTCCTTACTTTCGTCTTCTCTTTTACATATCTAGCAATTCATAACCACTTTCATTCCATACCAAACTTTTCCAACAAAGTAGGGATTTTGTTTTTCCCGACAGATAATCCTAGAGTTGTTGTGGTGTGCTGTAGAGTTGTGACCGTAGTTTCAATGGAAACTTAACAACGTTATAAAAGAATGATTTAATGTTAAAAATAAACAGAAATAGTTAGCAATTTGTGTTGCACATTGCTTCCTCAAGCCTTATTATTAGACGAATGATACCATTAGCTTTAAGCAAATAATAAATGTGCGCAGACGGAACAATAATAATATGGGACTACCTATGGGCTACTTTCAACAAACCATCTGAATTTCTTCAAAATTGGATGAGTACTTTTAAAGATATAGGTGTTAATAAAACAAATTTGTGCGCATGAGGAGGAGAAACCCATGGGCGCAGAAGATAATATGGGACAAGCAATGGGCAAATTATGACCTACCATCTGAATTTTGGTAAACTCGGACGTGTAGTTTTTAAGATAATATGGTGGTACGCAAAAATGTTGAAGGACAGACCGAAATGAGATCAAGTTTTCGGATGTTTGAAACGGATTTCTGTCCAGGAAATTTGGAAAAAATATCGTTCTTCAAAAATAATCACAATGCTTCCATTACCTTCGGTAAGCTCGGAAGAAAAAATACATAATATACATATTCATATTCGTAAAGCCATAAAGCATAGAGCATAAGCATAACACATTATAAATTATATTATATTAGATCATCATGACATGAGATATAACTTGATTGATATTGATTATATTGAGAGTTCGAACAGAAAGATCAATCATTACTATAGAGAGTTCTGATCACATAATTTAGGCACAGAAACAAGGTCTCAAAATAAGCAAACGTTGACCGTGACTCAAACATCTACAAGCATTCAAAAATAGAAAAGTTCTTAAAACAAATTTTGTCAAACATTTGGACCCAAGCCGTCCCTAAATCCGTCACATAAAAAGTAAAAGTATCAAGTTATATTTCCACTGCGGTGATCCCAACAATGTATTTTTAATTTAATACTAAATTGACTACAACATAAATAAGTCATTCAGTGAATATAATTTTTTAACAGCAGATCTAATAATAATGAAGTCGGGATGGAAATTCACACATTTATTTCCAAACCTACCTTCGTGAAATACATAAATTATAATAAAACGGGCTTTTTGTCGACAAAAGAAATGATTGATTTGACACACATTGGGTGGAAAAAATCATAAATCAAGGGCAAAAAAAAGTAAGTTAAATAAAGTGGATCATACTAACAAACAAGCCTGGTAAAACTCATCTTGTTTTTCACCGATGGACAGCGGTTTATTAGCCAACCCCGTTTTCATCAGGTTTTGTGTCCGATGCAAAATACCTTCCATCGGGCCCCAATTTGCATATATTTGAGCCACCTCGTATACCCGATATAACAAACAGCTCTTTATTATCAACAATACAAAAAAAAAAATGACACTTCATATATTATAAAAGTATATAAATATACCATACACATAAATAAGATCAACCAATAATGGTGTTACTGTAAGTATATACTGATTTATGTTTCAGGAAATCTCAAGTTAAAAAAAACACATGTTACATAAATATACAACTTATTGTGCGCAAAAAGCTATTTATATAGTTATTATTTTAAATCCTCCGCATAAAAAGACATTTATGTATTATTTAACAAATCAATCATAGCAGGAAAGGCGTGAAAAAATATATATCATTATAATAATATATAAATGTAGATGTTAAAAAGTGTAAATAAATAATTTATCTCAAAGATATATTACTTAAAAAAACTATATTTTACTAATTTTTTTAACTATATTTTAAATTAAAAATAAAGAAGATTAAATATAAAGTAATAACAGCAACAATTTCTAGAAAATAAATTGGTTCAATACAACTCATACTAAACATTCTCATCTATAAGCACTCGTACATAAGTACTTAATTCCCTTCGTACGGTGTTTTCTATTTGTTAGTTGTTTTGGGGTTTTATGGTTACATATAATAATTATTTATTATTTCGTTATCTAAATTTACCATAAAAATAATTCCATTTTAATATTTTAAACTTTCTTCATTGTTGTTCTTACATTTATTTAAATAAAATGAATAAATTATTATTTACTTTTTACAGCTAAACTGTATTCTTACCAAACTCAAAAAGAGTAACTGCTGGGTACTCTGTTCGTACCAAACATGCCAAGAAGATAAAAAATATTTAAATTTAAAAATAATAAATGTACTTACATATAGATTTGATATAATTTATTCTTTAAGAGGAAGAAGAATGTAACTTTTCTTACCTGAAAAATGTAAAAATGAAAAATTAGTTTATTATAGTAATAAACAAATAAACAAATAAATAAACCAACTAAAATCTTATGAAGTTTGAAAAAAAAATAACTTAGAGAATAATATATCACATTAAATTGTTTTTACCTTACACTAATTAATTAGGAGTAAACTTATAACTTAAACTCTGTGATTAAATATTGAATCATAAAATGCATATGTTGCATAACAGCGATCGAAACCATAAGTTTTTGGGCTCAATAACTTCTTCTAAATAACTCAGGATTAAATATATTTACTACAAGTGTATCGTGTTTGCAATTCTAACCTAAATGTTGATTCAGCGAGATCAAATGAACACGCTGAAAATCTGTGATCAAAGTGACACTCCTCTGGTTCATTTAAATGTAAACTAAAGATTGTATCCGTTCACCACAAAGTTTAATATCACTAAAGGATCAAACAAATACACTTTAAATCTAGCAAGTCAGGACCAACTTAAAAACCTAGATATTATTGCAAATGCATACCCCATCAGACTGTTGACAACTTAAGATCAAAGTATACACAATACAGCAATCTGTTGAAAATCCAAGTAAAATTAATACACACTACTCCTGCCAACTGAAATCCAAGGATTACTAAGCATACACACACCACTGCTCTCTATTCACACACCATGATCATATTTATACACACCACATTGTCACTTGACAGCGAGAGAAATCCATATACACCACAGTGAATTGAAAACCCAGGATCAAATGCGTACCCACCACAGCAGTCTATAGACAACCCAAGTAAACTAATACACACCACTCCTGTCAACTGAAACCTAAAGATCACCATGCATACACACTACCCTGTCACATTACAGCAAAAACCAAATGCATATACACCAGAGCATTTTATTAGCAATCAAGGATCGAATTCATACACAATAAAGCATTCTATTGACAACCCTCAGGATCGAATTTATACACATCAACCTGAGCTTTGACATCCAGGATAAAAATCTTATAAGCTGTAATACTGGTATGACATTAGGGTGTGAAATCAATACCTAACCAACGGTTAGGAACAACAAAAGCAGCGGTAGGGGCAAGTCGGACAGAGAGTGGATTGCACACCTCCTATAATCTCCTAACTCCCTATTACACGTATTAACTCTTTTCGACCTTCTTCGGCCCAACGAAGCGCGGTAGAGGGTGGCCCTATAGCTGGAGACAGACTGTGCACATCTCCTATATCTTTCTAACTCTTTGTTATACCGGGTATTATTTTTGGCGTTGATTTTTAGTAACGCTTTTCGAGTTATGTAGCACAGCCAAGACATGAAAATGTCAAAACGGATTTCATTACTGTCCATTTCAATTAAATGTTTTTTGAAGAGATATATATATATATATATACGAGTACATATTACGTGTACTTTACTCCTAAAAAAACTTAACTACTGTGGTTAAATTATTGAAATCTTGCATCAACTATTAAAACCATTAGTACTTCAATTTCTTTCGCATCTCAAAGACTTATTATTTATGAAAAAGAAACAATAAAACAAACATGATATATGGGTTCAACCCCATATCTTTTACGCTATAAATGTTACGCCCCAAAAAAAAATAGTAAGAAATACATCATAAAGTCCTTTTGTTAAATAGGTCAATAAAATATTAATAGAAAAAGGTTTTATATAAAAATAAAAAAAAACAGCTGCACTTTAAAGAAATGCAATAGTTATTATAAAAAAAACGCCAAACTAAAGAAATGATATAAAATAAATCTAGCGAAAAATAGAGCAGTGCAACTAACAAAAAAATAATAAATTATAGAAAATAAAGTTAACGGGTAATTATTTTCAGAATTTCATGTCCTCGGGCTCTGAATTACATAAGAATAAAATATAAAAACCCAACTCTCTACAAATTAAAGTTCAAAAATAATTGTAACAAAGAGAAATTATATGTACCTATAAAAAAAAACTAGACAATATATTATAGAAAAATAAAATAAAATATCACGTTAATTATTTAAAAAAAAGCAAATAGTGTAAACGAATATAAAAAAAATGTAATTTGAAAGATAAAATATGATTAAACTATTAAAATATATATTTATCCTACTTTTTGATAAAACGACTAAAATAATGCTAACTTTAGTTATTATTCGAGATTATTGTGATACAAATAAATTGTATTTATGTAAAAGTACAAGTGAGAATACATTATGTATTCAAAAAGCGTACTGCGTGAAGTTATATAATATGTAATAATGTATAAGTTAGAAAGCTAAGTTCTGTTTAAAGTTCAAAATGTTATGGTTTATGGTTCGAATCTCAAAGCAACCTCAATGTAGAACTGACATCTAGCAAATAAAAGATGAACTAAAAAAGGGTTATCTAGTTAGATTATCTATGACTAATTTCTTGTTTGAATGTGAAATTTATAGTAACTTTAAATTAAAGAAAAAAAAATGGTTGAGCCAGTTCAAACACACAAATAAAAATCACAGGGAAGTACTTGCGTCCAAGTACTTTTTAGGGTTTTGTAGAAGATTAAGCATGCCCGTTATGTAATTATGATTTTATTCTTCGATCTAAAGGGTCCGGGTTCGATCCACCGGGGGGTCACAATGGTTTTCATCGGTAATAACGACTAGAAAAATTCATTTTTTTCAGACCATTTCTATCATTTCACCATAAGGTATAACCATGAATTATTTCGACAACTTTATTTACTGACAACTACTATTATTTACTGACAACTACAACTTAAATAAATTTACAGGCATGTTGTCGTTGGACGTAGAGAAAGCTTTTGATTGTGTGTGGCATGAGGGCCTTCTATATAAACTAATAACAGAACTGCAATTACCAAGGTATTTAGTTATAGTACTGAGAAGTTATCTTGTAAACCGCAAATTTTTTATACATAACAATAATACTTGCTCGAAAGATTATAGTATGTCCTCCGGCTTGCCCCAGGGTTCAATATTGGCACCGAACCTCTACAATATAATCATGTCGGGTATCCCAAATACTGAAAATGTTGATATTTCGATTTTCGCTGATGACACTGCAATATACTGTAGCTCGTGGCGTCTAGATACGATTGTCAATAGACTAAATAAAGCTTTTAATAAAATTACAAGTTACTTTAAAAAATGGAGAATTAAAGTGAACCAGACTAAAACAGAAGCGATAATATTTACCAGACGTCGCCCCCACCTACCTGAACCCCTCAACTTTGAAGGAGCCGTTATAGAATGGAAAGATCAAATCAAATACCTAGGTTTGACTCTCGATAAAAAACTAAATTTTTCCAGACATATTAAAACAAACCTCAATAAAATTCAACACACATTATTTAGTCTCTACCCTATATTTAGCAAACGGTCACAACTAAACCAAAACAATAAATTAATAATCTATAAACAATTAATAAGACCCGCCCTTACGTACGCCTGTCCAGTCTGGAGCTCCGTGTCTAAATCAAACTATAGGTCCCTACAAGTACTACAAAATAAATGCTGTCGAATAATTGGTAATTTCCCAATATTCACAAGAATCAAAGAAATGCACGCCAAGCTAAATCTTCCTGACATTCAACAATTTATTTTTCAGCTAACCCAAAAATTTTTCAGGCAGTGTCAAGACAACCAGGCTAACCAACTAATCAAAAATATAGGCA
This sequence comes from Gerris lacustris, assembly GCA_951217055.1. NCBI lineage: Eukaryota > Metazoa > Arthropoda > Insecta > Hemiptera > Gerridae > Gerris > Gerris lacustris. The sequence continues at coordinate 16,918,577 of OX578279.1, read as the reverse complement.
ACTACAATATCAGTGATCTAAGAAATAGGTACAAAAAATACAAACATAAAAGAATCAAACATATACTTCTAGATAGCATATAATATGTGTTAATTACAATATTATTTATTTTTAATCTCAGATATATCTAATCATTGTTATCAAACCATTTGTTATTGTTATACTTCAGTTTATCTATATGTTCTATTAACCTTCACCATAGTTACCATTAAGTTAGAGGGTTTTTGTTATTTTTTCCCCCCTTTTTGTTACTGTTGTTATTGTTATCTAAAGTATTATTGTATCTTCTATTTAAATCTTGCAGGCCGAGGAAAAAACAAACTATGTTTGATACTGGCTCTGATAAAATCAAAACGAAAAATGTTCATTGTAAATATGTCTTAATAAAATTATTTATTTATTATATTATTTATTTCGAAATTTTAGGACCACCCGTTATATAGTGATGGGGAGGGGGGACATTTTTGGGGGTATATTTTGACTTAAAAAATTAATAAAGAATGAAAAATTTAAAAAAGCAAATATATATTTGAATATATAGTGGTTGGGGGGGGGGGAATTTTTTTTGGGCATATTTTGATTTTTTTACCCAATAAGGAATGCAAAATTTACAAAAGGTTATATATATTTGCGTCTTACTCTTCAGCAGCTTTCATTTGATACCCCACTCGAAATTAAAAAAAAATATAAATTTTTGAGTTTACAACATTTTTGCGAATTGCGCATGCGCATATTTAATTGAACTTCTGTATATTTTTCCTGTGGTTGGGTCAAAAAGTTGCACGGACAGACGGACACATCACCCTCGGCATAAGGGTTTTGAGAAGAATCTACAAAACCCTAAAAACTAGACGCAGTATATAAACAAAACAAAATGTAATGTAAAATTAGCTATCACAAATATGTTAGTTTAAATTATCTCAACAAGATGGCAGCACTTATTTAAAAATCCAATGCATGCGATTAAGGAACTTAAAAACATATTAAATAGGGTATTTAATCAAAATGAATTATTAAATTAATTAAAAAGTAGGTACAAGCCAAATGAAACACATTTGCTTCTAATACAATAATTATTATATTTATAAATAATATGATATCAAATATCAAAGCTAAAATAAAAAGGCAAAACAATAGATCACCTCATATTTAATTTATCTATTCTCCACCAGATGTCAGTTAATTAGCTTCGATAAGTAAATACATCTGTTTACTTTATTTCAACACATGTCTATTTACGTAATAACGAGTCTATTACTTATTATTTCATATTAATCTTATCTTATATTTTCTTTTATAAAATATTATAAGTCTACATGGAAATAAACAATACTAATTTATCTAGTAAAAAAAAAAATACACTGCCAATTAGTGTGGCACATAGCTTCCTCGCATCCTATCATGTACTTTATTGTTATATTAACATTAAAGTTTTATTACTTTATTGTTTATTGTGTAAGAACAATTAACATTTTTTAGCGATCTTTAACACTTTATAGGGGTGTCGCTGTAGGTTTTACTAAAAAATTGTATTTGAAAAAAATGTTCGTCTCATTGAATAGATAAGGTTTGATTTTTTTCCCGACCGAAAATTCCAATTTTAAATTTGAAGTTCACGTTTACGCGAGCGCTGCGCGTGAACGCTTGAATGGATAACGTTGTCCAACGAACTCGACCTGAGCATTGGTAAAATAAACATGTCTACCAAATATCATCAAAATCGGGCAACATTTACTCAAGTTATCGTCGCACGTTTCACGATTCGCGGACACACAGACCGACAGACAGACAGACAGACAGACAGACAGACAGACAGACAGACAGACAGACAGACAGACACAGAACCAAAAATGTTCCCTGATGCCTGAAACGGATTTCTGTCTTGGAATTTTTGAAATCGGAGGCATAAAACTTTTTTGTTCTCGAAAGTGAACACAATGCTTCCGTTACCTTCGGTAAGCTCGGAAGCAAAATAATATAAAATAAAAATAATAGCTATATGCCTTTAGAATATTTATTTTATCTATAGCTAATCTATATTTTTAAATATAAGAGCCATTAACCTTTATTTAAAAAAATAAAAAAATCATACAATAATAAGCTATAAAAAAAACTATCTTAATTTAAAATGCACGATAGATACCGTTAAACTATTTTTCTTTTTTTTAATATATGATAAATATGTTATAAAAAATAGATAGGTTATTTTTTTTTTTTTGTCTTTTTTCCTTTGAACAATAAAGTCAGTGAACGCAAAGCCATACATAGAGTAATAATTCAATTTGTGGCCTGAATAATCCTTTAGGTTTGCATACTGATATGCTAAGATGGTTGGAGGCACAATCGGGCCTGAAGAATGAATACCATATAGCGTATTACGAGTACTTAGCAGTGTCGGACTCCAAGGAGCATTATATGCTAAATACTCTCCTAGTCACTAGAACAACTGAGCAAGGTCGAGTCAGCTCAACTTAGAAAATGAGGTTGCTTCATCTCTATTTAGATTTTGATTTTTTTTCAAAAGGATTGTTCGGACAATGGTTATATATATTGCTGTCGAGTAGAGAAAATAATGTATAGTGTAGTAAAGCATATTGCATAGTACAATGTACCACTTAATCTTCATCATAATCTTATTAAAACCATATGAAGTAAATTTAAAAGATTTTAGTCGAGAAAGTTTCGTAATATGATCTACATTTAGTTAGTTAAGTCATGTAGTGATTATTGTAAAATGAATTATGAACCGAATACTGTTATTGTGTTATTACAATTATTATTAAATTTAAAATTTATCTTCACACTAATCATACACATTTTAAAACAATGTTTTCTGGAAAATTATATATAAACATACTATTTTAAAGCGATAACTAATTATTTAAGACAGTGAGCTAGATCACACATCCTTTGCAAACCAAGATTACTAGAAATATTACTATTAGATTTAACACTTTATTTTCAGAGCCAGCTTAGCCAGACAAATAATCTAATTAATTAAGATGGTGACATAGAAGATCACACATCCTTTGCAAACCAAGATTACTAGAAATATTACTATTAGATTTAACACTTTATTTTCAGAGCCAGCTTAGCCAGACAAATAATCTAATTAATTAAGATGGTGACATGGAAGATCACACATCCTTTGCAAACCAAGATTACTAGAAATATTACTATTAGATTTATCACTGTATTTTCAGAGCCAGCTTAGCCAGACAAATAATTATGTACGGTTCTCTACAGGGATTTAGTAAGATGGAGTAAATTATACAAAGTTAAGACATTTATCAGGGAATTACAGAGATAAGAATTAGGTAAGACTCTACTCTTAGATTTGAGAATAGAGAATTATTCCTGTCATAAAATCGATATTTTAAAAAGATTCTAGCCTTAATTCTTAGAAATAGAAATATTCAAACCTCAAAGTTGAGAATGTGAACAGAGTGAAGATTATGGATAGATTCTAGAATTTGATTTGGTAAAGATAATGTTACGATTCTAGCCTCATAGTTGAGAGTATGGATAGCTTGTAACCTTAACGATGAGAATATGGATATATTAGGGACTCTAGAAGTTGTGAATTGGTTAGAGTTTAGTGTCTAAGTTCAGAATATGAATAAAATCTAGTCTTAGAGTAAAGAATATGGATACATCTAGCTTCAATAATATTGATGGACTAGCTTTGTAGTTTAAAACCTAAAAAATCCTTTTAATTCTCGCACAGCTGTTATTACTCTTTAGGGGCGTCTTTAGATTGTTACTCCCCTTATAAAACAAAACAGAGGGGAGTAACAATCTAAAAAAGGTGTAAGGAGTGTTCTTTTTTAGACTGTTACCTCCTTTATAAAAATAGAAGTGTGATATTCCTTTTTCCCAAAGTACATTGGACTAAACATAAACATTCCTTTATCTTAATAGTTATTTAGCCAATGTCATTTACATTATAAAAATAAAAACACAGAGGAGTAACAATCTAAAGTACCACTATTTTCATATTTGACTCTGCCTCATACTGGAATATGGATAGATTCTGATATAAAATTGTATCCAATATTACTTGAATAATGTTATAGGTAATTTCTAAATAAAACATAGTTTTCTATAAAGAAGAAGCTGTTGTATATCATAAACTCAAGTCTCACAAAATATCAAACGAAGAAACTAAAAACTCTAGTAATGATCAGATAACACATTATCTAACACTGTTTGCCCAAAGGATAACCCAAAGGATAAAGGGTATGTAAGATAAATCTGGAGAATGTCAACGTGGTTAGTTAAGACCAGAGACTCTAATCAGTTGTTTCCTGTTATCAAACATGAGGGGATGTGGCTTTTGTACAAACTAAAACCAATCGCAACCAAATCCCAAAATGTTCTTCTATAACTAAACTTTTCCCTTTAAAAATAGCCTACCAATTAGTGCGTAAAATAACATTCAAACACACGGAGTAAGAAGAAGCGGACTCAAAACAATAGTCAGCAACCAATGGACAGGGGACTGAAATTTATTCGAGTGAATTTAGTTTGAGTCAAAAGAGAATAAACCACGGTAAATTACGGATTTCGTCTGACCTTATCTGACCCGATATAGATCGAAACCATTTAATGAAGATTGGCATGAAGCACTCGAGTACCTGACTAAACCATTAGACAAACCTACCACGAGTGTCACTCTTAACTCGTGCGAAACTGCCTACTACTATATATAATTTTAGAGACATGGGCCCAAGAGAACTAAGCCATCAAATATGCAAGCCCTCGGGTTTTTCATACGTCATATTTTGCACTAAAATTAAATTTGTTGTTAACATTTCAAATAAATGCATAGCTGCTCTAGGTTAGTTATCAATAAAATAGAAGTATGTTTATTAAAAAATTGTTGAATATATAAAAAAAATATTAAAGCTACTGAATTTAGTTTCTTTATTGTTATCATAACAATAAAAGAACAGAACTACGAATGATTTTGGTCTTAATTCCACCGAAAATAAACTTCCTCAATTTTTCTAAAGATGGAGTTCCTTATTCTGAAAAGATGAACACTTAGGAAGGAAGTATAAAGCTAACCGTTGAAAAGACACACAAGGAGAAGCATCTAGATGTAAGTATTTGTAACCATCTACGGTATGAAAATGTAATTTATGAGTAAGATGAAGATTGTAGATGCACGATTAGCATCTCGAGTTGCAGCAGACAGGCTGTAGAGAACTATTTAAATACGGCAATCGATTAATCTGCATTACACTATCTCACACTGCTTATTTAATCACACCTTTTGAAATAAAAGTTGATTTAAAACACAGATTCAACACACAAACTTTCCTTACAGTCAAAGATAACGAAAGAACAAATTGCCACCCCTTCCAAAAAGGCAGAACAAGAAAGTGCCCTAAAAATTATTCACATTGATATATTCATATAAAAATTAACGAAATCTTACTTTTTTATAATCTGCATCGTGTAACCTTCCTCTTCTTAAAAAAAAATTCCCCACTTCATGGAAAAATATTGAATGTTTATTAACTTCCATGTATTGGAAATGTTGTTCTAGTCACCCCTAGTGGCGAAATATAGTACTAAAGTGAAAACAAAGCTACCTCCTGTCGTGTTCCAACTTCCTAATGCTATATTCAAAGGCGTCACATTTTTCATGTCGTTTTTTGCTTCCCCAACCCAAACAAGGACAAAATCTTTATAAATTTAGATCTTAAAGATATTTTATATATTATATCTATTAGGTGATGCTGTTAACATTGGTTAAATCCCTTAAATATTAATACGAGATCATCCTCAAAATATATGTTAATTGTAAATTAATTATATTTATAATCAAAGTATATTTACCAACTCATTTCCATATTAATTAAAATCTTCTAGCAATAAAATATGTATATTCAATTAAGTGCTTTGTTTTCTAAAGTGAGTAATAATGTATTGAAAAATGTATTACATATATAAATACCTATGAAATGGTTTTATAATTATATATCATGCGAATGCAGGAAAGAATGCGTTTTAAATCCAAAAATGATGATCGTATAGATATTTAAGTATTAATAGAAAATAGAAATGCTAAAAGAAATTAAAAACATGCATAAATGTAAAAAACCATAAATGGAATTATATTCTATCCTTTTACTAATAATTTGAACGGTTATCCGTCATTTGAGGTGGAGTCATATTATGTTATTAAATGACTAAATTCCGTCGAGATTTATAATTTTAAACTTTTTCAGATTATCCAGAACGTTTAATAGCTTAGCTTAAAATTGAGTTAAATAATAAGAGTTATAACAATAATCAAATTGTAATAGATATACCTAGTATATCACGAAACATTTAATATACCTGATATCCAAGTTAAATACCAACAAAAAATAAAAAACTTTCACTTCAGCTAAAAATAAAAAGTCAAGAATCCAATTTCATCATGAAGTTCCTCGTGAATTCAATATTCAACACAAAAAATAAATAAATGTTTATTTTATATCAAAAGCTATCAGATTCCAATAATCCAGTTCTCAAAAATACATGGATAATTCAAACGGACTACTTGGAAAACATTCAGACAATTTGTATGATAAGTTAACGAAATATTAGAACTATTGTCGTCTCGAGATGCAATTTCCTGTGAATTCGGGTGGTCTGATATCATATATACAATGAGTTTACATTGTCTATTGTATAGTGAAAGAAAAAAAAAAGTAAGTATAGATTCTGAGTCCTAGATATTCTAGATCGGACATGTCAAAGCTGTGAGTCACACAATTCGATCCAAGTCAGACTGACTTAAAGTCCTGAGGGGACGGACCATCCAACAATGTCTCGGTCATATTTGTCTTGCTTTAAAGATCTCCTAGACACACCATTCATATTAAAATCAAGGAAGGACTTCTTCAGCATAAGAGAGAAAGGATTTTTAAAATATATACATACATATGTATATGATAGAAAGAGATAAACCATACAAACGTCCCCAAGTTCAATAGCTGACGAAAAAACACGTGGGAGGGCATAAAAATACGTGAGTCGAAACCAAAACACGCTAGCTACACCAATAAACATTACCTCATTTATCAAACTCCAAAATTTCCTATTTGTAAAAACTATGAAATGTAGAAAAAAATAGTCCCTCGTAGTAGCCAACCCAAAATTTCATATCACGTCCAAATTTACTTAATGTCATATCATACTCAATGTAGTCAGTTTAACTAAACATAGTGAGTAATGAGCGCACATTCAATTCTCAAGTCACCAAAACCTAAAGATCGAATGTTCGAATCCCTGAGTGGCGAGACATTTTTCCCACTGATCATTATGTGTTATGTGAGATTGCTGATTCCCAGTAAGAAACTAATGTAGGGTTGATTGGGATGTATAGTATACCGCTGAACACTTATATTAGCTTCTTAAAGAACAAGCAAGTTTTCGATGTATGTCTGCATGTATTTATAGGGTTTCGTAGACACTTCTCAAAACCCTTATGCCGAAGCTGCTGAATAGTAGGTTACAAATATACAGGGTGGGCAAAAAAAAAACAGCAATCGTAGTAATCGTTATCTCATCATTATAGTTTAGATAGAATAAATTACCATAAGGGAGAGGGAGAGGGGGGGGGGGTTCTTATAGGTAAGGGGGAGGAGTCCCTCAGTGTTATAACAAACATTGAAGATGTGTTAAGCACAATGTTGCCTGAAGTCTGGGCAATTCTCTTGCAAGTATTGAATTGTTTGCAAGGAGCGATAGGACGGGGCACCATCTTGCATAAACGTGTAATTTAGCGTTTGATCTTCATTTTCAGGCAACATTGTGCTTAACCTTAAAACATCTTCAATGTTTGTTATAACAAACGCCCACAGGACCCGTAGGGACTCATCCCCCCCCCCCCCTCCTCTCCCTTATGGTAATTTATTCTATCAAAACTATAATATCAGATAACGATTACTACTCGGACAACGACATTTTTTAAGACCCTATTTCAAACCGTCATTTCATGGCTTTCACCCAATAGTTTTTTAAGTTATAGATATGAAATTGAAAGTAGAAGAATGTAGTTTTTAGATCCCGCAAACCCCATATCTCTATCTATTACAGAAGCTGAGCTATAAGTGTTAAAAAAAAGTGCGGGTTTTTGCATTCTTTACCTGTTATATGAGTTGGAATATACAACAAAAAAATCCCCCCCCCCCTAACCACTATATAACGGCTGGTCCTAAAATTTTGAAATAATTCACGGTAATACCTTATTGTGAGGCGATGAAAATTTCCTGAAAAAAATTAATTTACCTTGTCGTAATTACCGATAAAAAACATTGTGACCCCACGGGGGAGCGAACCAAAAAAAATCGTAATTATACAACGGGAATGTTTAATCATTTACGAAACCCTAAAAAGTAATTGGACCTTGGACGCAAGTACTTCGCTATGATTGTTTTTAAAAAAAAATATTATTCAAGACAAATAAGTCGAGTCTTGAAACAAAATTCTCAACACGAAATAACTACATTCGATGCCCAGATAGGTAAGACATGCTCAGTAATATTTATTGATACTTAAAGTGGCTCTAATGTTTTATTATTTAATGCAAAAACAAGTATTGCTACTGAATTTAATTTCTATATTGTCATCATAATAATAAAATAATAGAACTACGAATGATTTGTTAGATATAGGAGCGTCTATGGAGGTCATCTTAGAGGAATAACATCAATTGTCACTCCATGTAAACTTAAACTGGTTTATTAAATAAAGCAGCTTTCAGCCTTCATAAGGCCATCATCAGTGCCGCCATCAGTGCCATCATAAGGCCATCATCAGTGCCGTCATCAGTGCCACTTGAGAAAGAAATGAGTTAAATTAATAAATAAAAGCCTTCCTCAATGGGCACTGATGATGGCCTTATGAAGGCTGAAAGCTGCTTTATTTAATAAACCAGTTTGAATTTACGTGAAGAGACTATTTTATTCCTTTACGAATGATTTATTGGAATTAACATTCTGGTCTTAAGCCCTCCGTGAATAAACTTCCTCAATTTCCTTAAGATTTCCTTAAGGACTTCCTAATTCTACAAACATCGACACTAATAAGAAGGAAGTAAAATACATACATTAAAGTGGTTCTAATGTTTTATTAGAAGCATTACTTATGTAAAAAAAGCTCAATGCCCCAGAGAGGCGAGAGATAAGGCACGCTGTCACTATTTTTTATGTAAACTAGCTTGATTTATCGGCTCTACACTCTACAGTGGTTGCTTTGGAACGAAAGTACAGAAGGAAAAAATACAAAAAAAACCGATTCTAAAAAGAGAAAGAGTTTTTTTGCTCAATTATAACAATCGTCCTCGAAAAAATTTCACACCATAAGTTTATAGAGTTCAAGGATAAAATTAAAAATTAAAATGTAAGTAGGCGCATAAAAAAACCAACAACAATAATTTAAAATCTGACACAATTAAAGTTCAGTAGCAGCTAGATCCATATCTAAATCTAATTATTTATTTTTATACTCAAGCGAATGATAATCCAATAAAAGAGAAACCAACTCAGTGGGTTAAAACAATGTGTTAATAATATACGCGCACTTAATTATGCAAATAACTAGTTTAATTATACGAACCAAACATTATAAACACATAAACACAAATCTCCAACCAAATACCATTTAAATACCTACACGAATAAATATAACGTTAAGTGTAGGCTAAATACTTATACATACATAAATATAACAATCAGATTTTTTACTTTAAAAATATAAATAAATAAAATAAAATTATAATAAAAGATTACTTAAATAAAAGTGCATAAATCTAAAGTATAACGAGTATCCGTTAAATAATACAATAATTTTAAATATTATCAAGGTCAAATCAGGATAATTTAAATTCGTTTATGCAAATAATTTAGAAATTAAAGATGTAAATATAAATTTATAGTTTGCCAAGGAAAAAAACCTTAAGTATAAATGTTACAATGTTGTGGATTATTCATAATTTATAATAACCATCTATCCTTTATTTAAAAAGTTAGCTATTAGTATGTTTTTTTGACTAGAAGAAGGGTAAAAGCCAGGCACTTATAAAAAGGCACTTATATTGTTACTCCCCTTATAAAAAAGAGGGGAGTAACAATATAAAAAATATGTAAGGAATGTTCTTCTTTAGACTGTTACTCTCCTTATAAAAAAAGAAGTGTGATTTTTCTTTGACCCAAAGAACATTGGACTAAACATCCCTTAGTCTCCTAAGTAACCATAATACTTAGTCAAAATAATTTATATTCTAAAAATAAAATAAAAAAACACAGGGGAGTAACAATCTAAGGAAGTATCAAAAATGTTTGAGAATTGGTATGAGTATGTATGAGATTGGTTCAATACTTAAAAAAAGTGAGTTTTTCTATAATATTTTTTATACTAACAAGAAGGTTTAAAGGTTAACGAGAACTTAACTCTTTTTACAATTAGTATTAACTTATGACAGCGCGGGAAATTCAAAAAATTTGGAGGGGAGCCAATGAGAGCACTGGATTTTGAATTCGAGACAGTCGGGCCAACTGGACAAATAAAAATTACACTACCCCCACCCCTTCCACTGGCCTAGTGGCTTTATTTCTTTTCCTCATATATGTTGGCTAATCTGAGTGTTAAAAGTTAATACTAATTGTAAAAAGATTTTAATAGATTAATTAGAATAACAGTATTTTACCACGATCCGTTTCTAATCAGTATTTAGCTATAGCTATTTTATTTAAGAGTGTTTCAAGAAATGTAAACTTTTTTGAGTTTGTCCACATTATTAGCAATAGAAAGTATTTAAGAGCCAATTTATAATGCAATAAATATGAAATAAAAATGTCAAGATGGAAATAGGTTAAATTCTTATTCATTCTAATTCACGATGAAATTTATGTCTACAAGATAACAATATGTGTTATAGGTCAGAAACTTAACAGTATCATTTACATAGGGCTTTCTTACTATACAGCATTACTTGAATGTAAGTACAAAGTCCCAAGTACCATAAAGTAACAGAGAACACGTGTAAGCCATATTTCAAAGTAACCCAACAAATAACACTTGCATAACTGCAAATTACAAATGCAAAAATAAAAAAAAAATACCGTAGCATGTGATTTATGGCTTGTGGGTTATTTAGTAGACGCGTTTTTACACACTAAAGCTATTTATAACATGCGTACACGTGAATAAGCCTCTTGGAACAATTGCACAACGCTAAGAGTCAATTTTCTACTCTCCTTTAACAAAGTTATGCGTTGAAAAGTAGAATCAGGGTCGGATCGAGGACGCTGAATAGTCCCAGCCTATTAAAATGCCTTGCAGAGAGAAGAAAGTAAAAAATAAATAAATTAAATAATGTCGGCAAACTATGTTACTTTATATAAAATTGAATTTGAAGGTTAATAGATGTAGAAATATAATATAATGTATTTAAATTTAATTCTTAAAGAAATATATATATTGAGGCCTTATAATTACTTATTCCTATTCTTCTGTAGTGCATTCTAGCAAATTAATATTTTGAGGAATTCCCAATTTGCATTTCGAGAGAATCACAATCATCACTGTTATCATAACAGTCAATGTCAAGATTGTATCTAAAAAGCTAAATTGATAAGAGTTAAAAAAATGCTAAATATCAAATAGATAAAGTGCAAAAAAGTGTCTGACAAATATAACTTTTTGAATAAATTTTGTGTAAAAGTTATTCATTTGGCTTTAGTAAAAATGTGGTCGGCTAAGTTTGTCTGCGGGACATAGCTTGGCAATAGGCATTTGAAAAAAGCAAACTGGTGGTGTCCCGCCAATTTTGGTGGAAAACTGTGATTTTCGTGATCCTGAGTTCAAAATTCGTTATACAGTAGACCCAAATTCAAGTTGATGTTAGTTTGTCACTTGATAGGTAACCACTTTGATTTTGAGCAATATTTAAATAACTAACCTCATCAAGTGACATTCTAATACCAACTTGATTTTTGGTCTGCTACCTAATGTTTTAAAAAATCACGAAAATCACAAATGGAAGAGACGTGGACGCTCTCCACAGGATTTTTTTTAAAATACCTATTGCCGAATTATGTCCCACAGACGCACATATGTCAACCACATATTCATAAAAGGCACTAAAAAATTAACTTATATCCAAATTTTAGGTAGATGTTAGTCAGACACTTTTTTGCCCAGTCTCCTGGACTAAGAGGATATCATTTCATAAATAAAAATAAATAAATTGATGAAGATTTTAAATAAATATAGAAATTCTAAGCTATTATAATAACGAGCATAACAAATACCTAATACCACCGTATAATAACCAATATAACAGCAATATAAGCTAACTTAATGACTGTAATATTCTAAGCCGAATAATACCAACGTTATATTAAAATCCTGGAATTAAAAGCTCACACAATTCACCGAATTAAAACTGGGATCAAATAAATAGAATCCACATTGAACACTCAAAGAAACTTAAAAGTCCAAATCAAACGTGAGACGATCATTAAAATTAGGGAAAATAAAAAAGGAATTAAAATTGTTTTCCCTCTTTTTCTTCTGATGATTTAAATGAGATTATTTTTTTATTTTCTTTAAACGAATTAAATCAAGTTACAAGTTACCGTTACACTTATGTTTTAAAAATAAAAAAACATTTACTTCATGAATAGTGAAGGCAAGCAGTCATAAAATATTAGAAATGGAAAAAGTTTAATAGCAAAAAATCAACCTTAATAATATGCAGAACAGATTACAGAAATTGACTCGTAAAGCTTGGGACCGCATTACAAAAACAACACTGGGATTATGTTCGGGATGTCTTCAGTTTTACAGGCCTGCCCCTGTTTTGCATTAGAGAGCAATCAACGACTTCAAAATGGCCGCCGCTTCTCAGAGAATAAGCCTCTAATATTATTATACGTACCTACTTCGTTTATATATACAAAGCAACTTCTAAGCCTTCTTTAAAAAAAAAACAACTAACATATATTATCTACGAAAGAAAGGTAAAAAATTGTTTAAAAAGATCTTTAAACAAAACTCATGTCATGGGCGTGCTTGAAAAAATTATTAGTCCGCTATCTTGTGCTGTCCGCCATATTGAATTTAGAATGACGTCTCTTAACTAACAATGCATTGTCATCCAAACTAAACGTGTATGCAAAATTTCAATTCAATCGGTTGAGGATAACTGCTTTAAAATTCAGTTGCATGATTTGTCCCGAACATACACACATACATACATACATACAAACATTGCAAGTTAAATAAAAGCTTATAAAAAAGTTTAAACAAAATTGTAAATGAGCTGTCGTTTACAATTTGGTAACAAGCTTAAAATTTCAGTCCTAGGATTGAGACAAAATATATATGTACATGTAAATGAGTATTTTATGTAGAATCAACTTACAAACATAGGTTTATCACACAAAAAAAAAAAGATCAATTTTATTTGTATTTTCCTATATAAATGGGAAAACAAAACAAGCGATCGGGCATGATACCTTCCAGACAGTAAACAATGAATAAACAACATCCTATAAACAGCTGTTTAAAATTAACCAGCACACCGTAAAGCTGTAACACAGTCATGATCTAAGATTAAGATTAGCTTGGAAGGTTTATTAACAGACAAAGATAAATCATAACCTTCGTATGGTTATTCACCTGTACTGCAACAATAATTTTTGCTGAGACAAAAAATCAATACAAAAATATAACCACCTCTACAGCAAGAATTTACATTTCTTTGCAATACAAATAAATTCTAAAATGAACTAATTATCAGGGGAGCCAATCTAGGGAAAAGGAAAAGAGAAATGTACAGTAAACTTTACTTAATTCCAATGGAGAATAGAGCTATTAAGTTTGCTCCTTTTTTAAAACTTCCAATTAATAATCGCTCCATATCATACCCTCTCTAGCAAAATTGGAGCCAAAAACAACTTCTAGTTCTCATCAAATAATATCTGTAGTTGTCAAATGGTTGGTAATATCTGTAAATAATTTTCGGACTAAATTTACCGCCGTATGTATACGTAGATTTAATGTATCAGCTTATTTATCTTCGCAAGTTTCGAGCTGGGATGATATGATAAGTAACCAAAAATGTTTAACACTAAGTTAAATTTTTTAATATTTTAATTTTTAGGTATTTGAGTAATTAAAAATTAGAGATGAGATTTTTTTAAAATAACAAATTTTTTTCAATCAATGTAAATAAGTCAAAATGCCCAGTAAAAAATGCGAAAAAGACTTATTTGTCTGGTCGTAAGTAGTGGCTAAAGTTTGTCAATTTACCACTGAATCACATACACTTTTCATCAAAACATTCATCAACAGCGCTAAAACAAGCGAAAGGATGCTTACTTTTAAACATGCGATATAACTACTCACATACAAAAACTTTCAATATTAATTTTCTTCTCTAAAACACTATACATTTTTACTTTATCATATAAAGAGAAAGTATTGCGACGGAGCGAAAATTCCCCCCAAATACACTTAAAAAACTGAACAAAAAAATTACTTCTCGAAAACGGTTCCGACGATTTTGATTAAAAATTCTAAAATGTATTCCATTTAAATACGAATCTAATAATATGTCGTTTACCCGGGAAAAATCAAGTTCCTGAGAAAATAGCTATAAACGCGGACAGAGAGAGGCCAGGTTCGATTCCCCGCCATCAATAACAATTAAATGTACCTACGAATACTCACAAACTAATAAATGGAAAACACTGGGCTAAGTAATTATGAACTCGTATATGAGAAAGTTTGTCTGACCGATTTTTGTATGTTTTTCAAATAAAAATATTATTTTACTGAAATTTGCAACAACTAAGTAATAATATAATAATAGTTTATTTTTTAACCAATAAATTAAATACAATATGAACATTTTTAACAATAAGATAGGCTTGGTCAGTGTACAGTTAGGCGAGCAACAATTAAGTACATTCTGTGTAGGTCTGATTACCGAGTTGCAACAACAAAATGATCTATTTATACAGTTCGGTTACTTATGTAAACATATCCTTATATAGGTATCATAAATTTAAATTTGGCTTCTTTCGTAAGTCATTTCCACATCAATTTATGACCCTACCTTCATTAACAGTATAATTACAGTAACATTACATATTTAGCTCGTATGCAAACGAGAGCATTAAGGAATTACAACACTCGACATGCAATTTACAACTTTCAACGAATATATCGACAAGTGAAAAGAAAAAAATCAGTTTACAATCGATCATCCGTGTCTGGTTAGGTCGGGATCGATTATTTGTATGAGATCGAAACGGGTAAGGTAAGTCGATCCATCATACATCCGGAAGTAAATGTAAAGTTGGCCCGAGGGAGGACTTGATCCCAACTTACCTGTAATGTACAGTTGAAGCTCGTCAAGCTCACCCGTTACCTGCTTACAGAACACCCTCGGGCTTCAAATCACGATCGCAACGTTATTTTAACAACTTATCAAAACTAACCTTTTGCTCCAGAATGACGGACCTTTTAACTTGGACAACCATCCTTTCCAACTGTCCCGCTCATAAAAAATCATTATCCCAAATTTTACAGTCTCAACATTTAAGAATGATAATGCTTTCCTTTTCTTTTAGTAAATTAAAGGCACTCCTTGCAGTCGAATATTACCTAAGATATTCAACAAATTTTACTTGCAAATTCTAGCTCTTACTAAGCCTCCCACACCTAAAACCTTCATAAAATAATTCATCTGAAGTTTCATCAATGATATAAGTATTTAGGTATCCTAGTTCCGATGAATTCCACCTCTTCACAAAGTTATTGTAGAGTTACTCATTTATTTCAGTCAAGTTACTCAATCATTCATATTTTATTTTTTAATTTTTTGCAGTTTACCGTAATTTATAATCAACTGCAGCAGTGCACGCAGCTTAATGCAATTATACGGTTAATGTCATCAGCCACTAGCGTTATCAAAATGACTCGGAACAAGCCCACGCAATACTAATATATTTCAAATGTTTCGTTTATTGGGATTAAAGTGAAGATCGTTGGAACTTTCCTGTCATTATTCTCGGGAAAACGACTGGAGGCACTGGTGATTCGGTGAACATCTCAGAATGTCAATGGCTCACCCCCCCCCCCCCCCTCATTTACTACAAAGGACCACAGACAGAACTCAGAAATCCGTGTGTTCTAGTCTTTCACTGATTCATATAAGTTCATCAACAAATTTGACAAAGTTCGAAGTTGATTTACTAAAAACCAAAAAATATTCTTTTTTTATTTCCTAATGTATCATCACATCGCTCATTGCACGTAATAAACGCAGTATTGTATATAATTTTGTTTTGTTTTGATTTTTGCTTCCTCTGGTAACACCTTTAGCTTATTATGCATCAGTCGGTTAATAAATTACATTAAGCGGTGTGCACGTACTACCAGTTAATAGCTCAAAGAAAAAGAAACCGTTACTACGTTTCCATGAGTTCTCAAAAAGTTTTGAAAACTGTTTTGGTTTCAAACCTAAAGTGTTTCCATGAGGAGTTTCCTTAACAGTTTTCACAACAATTTTGAAAATTATAAACTCCCAGACTAGTTATAGTTAAGTCAGGTTATCAAAACTTTGTTCATCATACCTACTGCCCATGTCTCAATTCAATACACATTTCCAAGCTATTTTTTAAATACAGTTTCAATAAAAACCATAATTTGCTGTTGTGACCTTGAAATCAAAACGTTTTGAAATCACCGTTTCAATGGGGTTTGATTTACCAAAACCGTTTTCAAAACGGTTTTGAAAATTCGTGGAAACGTAGTATATGTATATAAATAATCTGTAACACATGACCACATGACTACTGGTTTTTGTATTAATATTTAAAAAATAAATTTGAAACTTTTTCAAATCGAATATTTCAATTGTGCCTAGACAAAGATCAGAATTACGACTTTTGACGGTAAAATAAATATACATAAAAAATATACATTTTACTACAATCTTTTTTTCTACATTATAAAATACACTGCCAATTAGTGTGGCACATAGCTTCCTCGCATCCTATCATGTATTGTTTTATTACTTTATTGTTATATTGTTTATTGTGTAAGAGCAATTAACATTTTTTAGAATCTTTAACACTTTATAGGGGTGTCGCTGTAGGTTTTACTAAAAAATTGTATTTAAAAAAAATGTTCGTCTCATTGAATAGATAAGGTATGATTTTTTTCCCGACCGGAAATTCCAATTTTAAATTTGAAGTTCACGTTTACGCGAGCGTTGCGCGTGAACGCTTGAACGGATAACGTTGTCCAACGAACTCGACCTGAGCATTGGTAAAATAAACATTTCTACCAAATTTCATCAAAATCGGGCAACATTTACTCAAGTTATCGTCGCACGTTTCATAATTCGCGGACACACAGACCGACAGACAGACAGACAGACAGACAGACACGGAACCAAAAATGTTCCCTGATGTCTGAAACGGATTTCTGTCTTGGAATTTTTAAAATCGGAGGCTTAAAACTTTTTTGTTCTCAAAAGTGAACACAATGCTTCCGCTACCTTCGGTAAGCTCGGAAGCAATAATTAAATAATGTTTCACTGGAAATCATTTCAATAACGCGATAAAAAGCCGTTATTGTTTAAAACATTTTTTGCATTAAATAAAAACTTAATTTTAAATATAAATATCCCACTTTATTGTTTTTTTCGCGTTAAGTTTTTCTTTTTATTTTCCAATTCGTCCAGACCGGATATTGAGTCGTGATAGTTGCACATAACTAAGCTTTAAAATAAAAAACCTTCTACAACATTGAGTGGATTTTTAAATCTGTTCTGAGAAGTGGCTGGTTCCAAAGTATCTTGAGAGGCAGGTGTTGTTCATCGTCATCATCCCACCATATTAAATACTTTCTTCCTGGAAATATCTCTCTCCGTTTAACAATGTTTATCTCGCTATTTGTTGACCATCTCGCCTTTTTTTCTTAGTCGGATTTATTCTTCATCTAAATACTCTTAACTCAGTCTCTATTTAAAAATTACATTGCGCGCTTTTTTAAAATTCTTAAGACAGTTTACATTCACAATTTGTAATCATACCTCAATCGACAAATCAATATTGCATTTAAAGAATTTTGTTTTCACTGATAAGATATCACAATACTCATTCTAACGCATTCTACAATATCTCATGACCCAATTTAAACTTAACTTCTATTCCAGCTAATTTGACATAGCGTAATACTATATTTAAGACTTTACTTCCAACTCCTTGTAATGTAGAGGATATCATCTCAATGTTCCATTTCAAATCAAACTGCTAACCCATTCTAAGAACACATGGGTCGGAACGTATTACTATGTCTCATACCCTTATCTTCCCACTCTTTCTACGGTAGAGGTCAACTCATTGCACTACTTACTCTGAACTTCTAACTCTTTCTAACGTAGAGGTTGTCTCAATACTGTACTTAAACCCTTAACTTCTTCCTTTAACCGCACTCACATATTCTAATGCGCAGTACTTAAGGTATCTCCTACTTACAGACTCTACTTACCCTTACCTTCGCACTCACTTAAGGGTAGAGGTCAACTCATTACTCTATTTACCCTTAGCTTCTCACTCATTCTAGGGTAGAGAACAACTCATTACTCTACTTACCCTTAACTTCTCCCTCACTTTATGGTAGAGGTCAACTCAATACTCTACTTACCCTTAACTTCTCACTCATTCTAGGGTATAGAACAACTCATTACTCTACTTACCCTTAACTTCTCCCTCACTTTATGGTAGAGGTCAACTCATTACTCTACTTACCCTTAACTTCTCACTCATTCTAGGGTATAGAACAACTCATTACTCTACTTACCCTTAACTTCTCACTCACTTTAGGGTAGAGGTCAACTCATTACTCTACTTAACCTTAACTTCTTACTCATTCTAGGGTAGAGGTCAACTCATTACTCTACTTACCCTTTCTGGTCATGGACACCCATCTGGGGCCCACTCTTAGACGTCCGTTTTAGGGGCTTTTTCGGGGGCGTGTATCTTTTTTTCTATTCACTTTAAAAAAAAAAAAACTATTTTCTCCCTTTTTGCGAGACCTACAAAAAAGGTCCTTTGCGTCGGACCGCTGCGGTCGACCGTATTCGAGTTATGAAGAAAAAGTTTTCTTTTTCCAACTTCTCACTCATTCTAGGGTAGAGGTCAACTAATTACTCTACTTACCCTTAACTTCTCACTCAATCTAGGGTAGAGGTCAACTCATTACTCTACTTACCCTTAACTTCTAACTCATTCTAACAAAGAAGTTGTCTCAATACTCAACTTATACCCTTAATTTCTTCCCTTAACCCTAACCTCACTTATTCTAATGCACAGTACTTAAGGTATCCCCTACTTTTTTTTACTATAAACCTATCCATTTATAATTAATACGTCGCACATACGTGTAACGAAACTTATGCCTTAGATAAGTATCGTAAAACAGGACATCAAATTTGGTACTTATATTCTTAACACATTCTAATACAAAAATCTTAATTGAAAGCTAACGTATTATTTTATTCTAATATGTACGTATAATATAGATGTCTATCCACTCTTTACGCCAAACTAAAAGAAAAAAATTCCGGGAATAAAAGAAGAAGAAAATCCCACTCATAACATTTAAAACGATTACATTAACTATAGAGTTGTTTCAACCATCTTCATGTGTAAAAACAAAACAATTACCAAAGGGACACAAAAAAGAGACGTTAAATTTCTGGGAAGTCTACAAAGTACTTTATATTTCAGTTCGCCTGCATTATAACCATCCTATTAAACATCACAACAAGCAGTAACCTCTAATGTAGACACAAAACTTCTGGGAAAATATTTAATCGACGACAGGTTTTGAATATCAAATCAACTACAAATGAAAAGGTCAAACAATTTGCCAAAAGCGAAAACCTTCAATTAAACATCAATGACCCATACAGTCGAGAAACAATAGAAATTAAATACGAATGAGGAATTAATAGAGGGTAATAAATAAATATTGATTATTATATCTTGAGTTCAAGCTAGTAAATATGAGTTTCCAAAGATTAATCAAGGACAAAACCTCTATTGGTGTGGCACATAGCTTCCTCGCATTCTATCACTTAATTGATTTTATGCTTTTTGTCTAATATGTTTAATTGTTTACCCCGTTTTTTAATCTGTCGACATTGTTTTGATTTTTATATCAATCAAAGTATCAATTTAGCAAAAGTTAAAAAGCGCAGACGGTTCAAATTAATCTGGTGCTATCTGCGGGTTACATTCGATAAACTATAAAAGTTTCATTCTAATCAGATAAGTACTTTTAAAGCTACAGGTGTAAATGAGCGCAGAAAGTTGAAAATTATATGGGACCAACTATGAGCTAATTATGTTATGACCTACTTATCAAAATTTTATAAATCGGACGTGTAGTTTCCTTCGCAAAAATTGAGCGACAGACCGGCAGCTAGACACGGAACCAAAAATGTTACCAGAAACAGAACCACTATTATTAATTACCCCTGACAATTACTAACCACTACTAACACCATAAATAAAATAAAATCACAATAGTTAATAAATTTGAATATACGCACAAAGGTCCATCACTTCGATAAATGTACATCAATTAC
The DNA here is from genome assembly GCA_951217055.1 of Gerris lacustris. NCBI lineage: Eukaryota > Metazoa > Arthropoda > Insecta > Hemiptera > Gerridae > Gerris > Gerris lacustris. The sequence continues at coordinate 16,897,900 of OX578279.1, read as the reverse complement.
AAGTAATATCCACATACCTGGAACAAACAAGAAAAAAATATAATTAGCAAAACAAATAATAAATAAATAAAATTAAAAACAAATAAATAATATGAATAATAAGTGAAATATGAATAGCCTAGATAAATATTTTTCCTTAAAAATATACTGTTGATACCGCTGTTATTTAGACGCTATCGTGTTACAACAACTTTTTTTCCCCCACACTATACAAAACTATCTTAAGAGAGTTAAATAAATCTATGATAGTAAATAATCCTTCGCACTAAAGGCTTTGGAGAGCTTAGACCTACCTAAAGGCTAAAAGATTACAAAAACTATATAAACTTAAATGTATAAAGACCTCAAAGATACTACTGGAGGAAATAAGATACTACAAAAGTAAACATACAATGTAAATTAGTATTTTTATTTCCAGAACTCAATTTCCCTTTCCTGCATTCTTTCTTCAGGTGCCATCACATTGACTGAGAAATGTTTATAAACCTCTTTCTAAAAGTAAAGCTACAAAGATAAGTTATCACTTTTAGAAAGAGAACTCCCACTCTTAAATGAAATAATAACTCCGCGTGCGTAGATACTTTACTTTCCAAATGTGTTACGATTCTGTATTCAAGCCTCGGTTAATAGGTTGAAAGTAAAAGTCCTGACTGTTTGTGTTTTTCCCTTACTTGGTTGCACGTCTACCAGAGAGTATTTATAAGTGTTTAAGTCCCACCTATCTAAGGACGTCTTTTGTTATTTTTTCTATATTGTCTTCACAACTCCAAATTAAGGACTTGTTGCCGACTTGAACAAAAGCTCTACAACTTCACGGTAGTAAAATCGTACAATTAAATAAACCTTAACTCGTTTTCACTTTTCATTGTTATTTTTTAAATGTTAAAAGTAAAAATATTTCTTAAAAGATATACATTTAACTGGATTGAACTACAATAAAGTAACAGTTATTTAACTAATAAAACCCCCGCGACAAGGAAGCAGCCGACCTACTACAGCAATAATTGACACCTACACTTTTGTTTCTTATAATTATTTATTGCTTTTTTTCGATTACATTATTTTTATTATTTAAATCGAATTGCCTTATTTCCATCTTAAACAGTTTAATACAAACAAATTTAAATTAGAGTTGCATGGACTAATCAAAGAGGCTCTAAACTTCTTGATGTTTGAGTTAATATACGAAATAAAACGTATTTAACATCTGAGAGAATTGAATCCAGATTATTGCTTGTTAGTCTTTGGGTAAAGGAGAGCCTTATGACTCTTAAATAAACTACACCCTGAAATTTAAAACTAACGATAACTGATTAATTCAAATGAAATATACTACACCCTGAAACTTAATACTAACGATAACTGATTAAGTCAAACGAAATATTCTTCACCCTGAAACCTTATACTGACGATAACTGATTAAGTTAAACAAAATATTTAGTACGGAACTACAATTATTCATATTCAATACTTAAAGCCACGTTAATTAAAATCAAACAAAGCTATTTTGAACTAAATCAACATTGTTAGACATGAGAGCGTATGTAGAGGTTATTTTGGAATAATAAAACTAATTCATTTCATCTTATTAATTGGGCTTTTATTTTATTTGTTATATTATTTTGTTATTTATTTTGCTTCCGAGCTTACCGAAGGTAACGGAAGCATTGTGTTCACTTTTGAGAACGAAAAACTTTTATGCCTCCGATTTAAAAAATTCTAAGACAGAAATCCGTTTCAGACATTAGAGAACATTTTTGGTCGTATCTGTCTGTCTGTCGGTCTGTGTGTCCGCGAATTATGAAACGTGTGACGATAACTTGAGTAAATATCGACCGATTTTGATGAAATTTGGTAGATATGTTCATTTTACCAACGCCCAGGACGAGTTCGTTGGACAACGTTATCCGTTCAAGCGTTCACGAGCAACGTTCGCGTAAAAGTGAACTTCAAATTTAAAATTGGAATTTTAGGTTGGGAAAAAAAAAATCTAATTTCATCTATTCAATGAGACAAACATTTTTTCAAATACAATTTTTTAGTGAAACCAACAGCGACACCGCTATGAAGTGTTAAAGATCGCAATAACTATTAATAGTTCTTTCACAATAAACAATATAACAATAAATTAATATAACAATAATTTTAATGTTAATATAACAATAAAGTACATGATAGGATGCGAGGAAGCTATGTGCCACACTAATTGGCTTGTTCAGCAAATTTACTTGTCATTTTTATTTTATTTAGTTTTTATTATTTTATTTTATTACTTACTTAATTTAATTTCTTGTTCAGTTTTTTACTGCATTATCTAATTTTATTTTGACTTATGTTACTTATTTTATTAATTGTTAACCTTCATTCACCTTAATGTGTTTTTTTTATCGATTTAGTTTGTATTTTAATTTGTTTATAGTTTGCCATTATTACCTGGTTTACCACCTACTGTTTGTTCTTAGGCACTGATGATGGCCTTTATAAAGGTGAAAGCTACTTTGGCTAGTAAAATGTTTAAATTTACGTGGAAAAACAATTTTATTTTTCTTTAAATTAACGTTGACTTTCATTATATTAATGCATTTTTCATGATGGCGGCCAATATGGCGGGTGACTAAAAAAAAGTTTTTTTACTCACCATAACATGTTATTGTTATACATCAATTTAAACGTCTTGAAGTGTAGAGAAAGAATATGCAACTATTAAAATTTAAAACTTAATAATTTTAACTTAATCGTACAGAAACCGGCGATTATTATCTCACGTATACATACGTGAAGCGCGCCTTACTAGTTTAAGATACATTATTACATTCTATTTGCCACACTAAGTGTTTAAAACACTTTAAAGTGCAAGATTGACAAAGTACAACCGTAAAACTGTCCAGTCTACTGATTATAACTTGACCTACATAGATAAAGAAAATTACTGACTACTTTACTATCTTCGGTTCCTACAGTTCAATGAACCGTAACATTTCCACTAACGAGTAGCAAATATAACTTTATAAAGGAATAAAGTTTTTCTAAAGAAACTCGATCGAAACCAAATAAATATTATAGTCTGGTATAAAATAGAAAAGAAGGAAAATTTATTGACTTGGTTGGTTTAAATTGCTTCTCAATTAATTTACCTTCACCTAATCAGCAATTTGCTGAGTAGGTGAATGCACACGCATAAAATATTATCAAATACGAGTAATTAAATTAAATTATGCTAATTAGTTATTTTCAGCAATATTTGAACTCACTCAAGAGGAATCAAAAGAGCAAAGATGATAAATTGGACGTAACAAAGAGAAACATTTAAAATAGCAAATGTTCAATACAGAATGTTTTCGACCACTTATAAGTTGAACTGAGGATGTCTTTTGCACAATCTTATACCACAGCGATGAGGTCATATAGATGTTTAATCATCCCAATACCTGGTTCAATTTTTTTTTTTTTCAAAAACAACCGTTTAAAAGATCAAAACTTATGAAATCAAAGTTACCGTTATAACTTAATTGGTTAATACAGTCCCCTCTGTATAGGAGATCCGGGTTCGTGACCCAGTGGCAACACCGAGATTTTTAACAGCTTCTTTCCACTGGGTGGCAACGGAATTAAAATTATTGATTATATCGATGTATTTTGTTATTATTAACTTTGATGAAAATTATAAAATTGGTAATATGTTAAACATATGTGTTTGCTATTTTTTTCACTCACTGAAAATATACAAATAATAGACTACTACTGCTATCAATAATGTGTATTTGTTATTAAAGAAACAATTCGTCTCCTGAAGAGAACTTGATTCCTCTTGTGAAGGTCGAAAACTAAATCATGGAGGTAGTACAACCTTTATAAACGTACACAAACAAAAAAATGTATGTCAATTTGTGTGGCCCCATCGCTTCCTCGCGCCAAATTATTAAATGGGTCATAAGAGATTCGGACTTGTTTCGATTCCTAATAGGGTCAAACTTATTTTAAACAATATAAAATTTGTGCAGACGGTTAAAATTAATGACCTACCATCCAAATTTCATTAAAATCGGACGAGTATTTATAAAGATATAGTGTTCGCAAAAATGCCGAAGGATGGACTTGACCGAAAGACAGACTCAAGACCACAAATGTACCTTGATGTCTGAAACAGATTTCTATCTACATGAATTTTCAAAATCGGAGAAATAAAGACTGCCAATTGGTGTAGCAAATAGCTTACTCGCATCCTATCCACGTACTTTATTGATATCATGCTTTTACAAGCCATTATTATCTAATTGGTTTAATCGTTTGCCCCGTTTTTTCTAATCTGTCAACATTGTTTTGAGTTTTTGCACGAGTTAAAGTATCAATTTAGCAAAAGTTAAAGAGCGCAGACGGTTCATATTAATCTGGGGCTATCTGCGGGTAACTTTCGATAAACTACAAAAGTTTTATTCAAATCGAATAAGTACTTTTGAAGCTATAGGTGTAAATAAATGTATGTTTGTGCGCATAAGAAAAATAGGCGCAGAAGGTTAAAACTTATATGGGACCAACAGTGGGCTAATTATGACCTACCACCCAAATTTCATTAAAATATGACGTGTAGTTTTAAAGATATGTTTGTTAGCAAAAATTGAACGACAGACAGACACGGAACCGAAAATGATCCCTGATGTCTGAAACGGACTTTCTGTCTTGGAATTTTTGAAATCGAAGACTTAAAATTTTTTCGTTCTTCAGAACGATCATCACATAGCTTCCGTTACCTTCGGTAAGCTCGGAAGCAAAAATGTTCTTCAAACTGATCATAAATCCTCTAGTTACGTTCGGTAAGCCCGAAAGAAAAATTACATGCATGCTTAATTTATATTACTAGATTAAATTGTTAAACTGCAAAATTTTGTTATGAATTAATTATTAAACCAAAATTTCCCTTTAAATAAACAAATATTTGAGTAATATTAAAGTCAAACTCTGTAATATCTTAATATACCGTAAGCTCTAAAGTTTGAAAAGGAATATTGTAAATATTAATAAGTAAATATTTGTATAACCTTTGGTATGAACGATTAATTACATGATACATGATACTACGAGTAATTATAAGTAAATAACATCCTTCCTCATACATCTGAATTTATATTTAAGGGTTTAACAGGTTTGATTAATATAAAGCTCGGTTATTTCTTGATAATCTTAGGCATTCTAGTGATAAGTTACAAGATTTAACCTCGGTAGATTATTTTAATAAAATATACTTTTAGTTCAGGCTTTGCAAAAAGGTAAAATCTATTTTTTTCTTAACCAGAATAACTTGTATATAATAACTAAATTACATTGAATTGAATTGGTTAATGGAAAATTAAAAACCACTAACCAACTTATTAAATTAAGGTAAAGACATGCGTATGAAGTATTTAAAACTATGACACATTATAATACCAGTAGACAAGGTTAACATAGAAGCATTGAATTTGATAATGTTGGACAAAATATTAGACAATATTGCACCATCAAAATTGTCAAAAAAATATTAGACAACATTGCACCCTCAAAATTGTCAAAAAAAAATATTAGACAACATTGCACCATCAAAATTGTCAAAAAAATATTAGACAACATTGCACCATCAAAATTGTCAAAAAATATTAGACAACATTGCACCATCAAAATTGTCAAAAAAATATTAGACAACATTGCACCATCAAAATTGTCAAAAAATATTAGACAACATTGCACCATCAAAATTGTCAAAAAAATATTTGCGTCATTACAATACCTTCTCATTATAATAGGAAGTAAAAATAAACCGCCAATGAAATGGTTCATAAAAAGATCTTATGTGGAATTAATAATTTTTTTTAAAAATGTGAAGAGGCAACTAGCAATTTTTAATATCAACTATTAAATGTTTATATTCTAGACATTAATTTGCTATGTACTTTAAAATGTTATTTTTTTTATGACAAGTTTCAGACTCTATATATACGAATATAGTCTAAACGTAGTACATAGTGTATTTATTCACAATTATAAAAAGTAAACGAATCATAAGCATTAAAAATGATTCATAGAATAAAACATTTAAAATACACTTCAAACTTAGCAAGTATATAAAAAACATTTGAAAGCGTAATAGAACTAAATAATATATTAGTAAGACTCTCCTCTTAGTAAACACAATAGCTAGGAAGGTCGCATGATTCATGAGGATGAACTCAACTAACAAATGAAAATAAATAGCGAAAACACTATAAAAGCGTGCTTTGAATATTTATAAATTAAAATTCTCAAGTAGAACCACTTTAAATCGTTCTAGTAAAAAACAAAACCTAGAATTGAAAACCAAACTCCGACTTAATAAACACGAGAGATAAATTGCAATCGAAATGAATTTATTTTTCCCCCTATTAAAAAAAAAACAACAAGAAGAATAGGAAAATTAACAGTGGAAAAACAGCATTTAATTGGCACCGAGCTACATCAAGTAATGAGACATTAACAGGCAAATAGGCTACAATTTAAATTTTAAGTTGAAAATAGTCGAGAAGAATAATAAGGGTAATTTATTAAACACTATTTTATACTTCTCAAACTATAACTTTAATATACTCGTATATATAATATATATATATATATATATATATATATATATATATATATATATATATATAATCGAGAATGAAAAAAATAATACACGAAATAAAACAGAGAAAAATAGATAAATATACAATTTCATGAAACCTTAGAGCTTCTTATAGTATTTTATTAGTCTATTTAATACTTATTTAAAGTTTCAAATTATTTAACATAGCTTAAACATAAATTTAACATTAGGTGAGCTTAACTGAATAAATTTTAATAAATAAAGGTAAGAAAACTTTAAATTGGATATTTATAAAAAATTATTTATCACATAAAAAGTAAAATAAGAGACGGTTAAATTTTTATTATATAGCATTTTCAGCATTACATGTTATACTTTGTTGTATCAAGTTATATTGTTGTGGCAAAATTCCAAGAGTTAGGTATTTTTATTTATTTGTATTTTTTTAAATTCTTTTGAATTATGTCAGTCATTTAAGATTATAAATAGAACAATAACAACTCTGCAGAATATTATTATACTTGTAAAGGCGAAGTAAATGATACATGAAACATGAAGGTGAATACTATGATATTGAACTGGAAAATAATGGTCCGAAGGACGCGAAAAGATTATTATAAATTGGCCCAAGTAAGTGCACTCAGCACACTCAAAGGGTTCGTAGGCAATTTAACCAATAGGACAGATCATTAACAAACATAATTTACCCAGTCATATCAAGATGGTGGCCATATAAAAGTTTGTTTTAGCTTAATAACTTGTGAACTATTTATTATAATGAAGTGAAGCAAACGCGCCTATATTTGCATTTTTATTGTGCAAACGCAATGAAACTACTATGAAGTGTCTAGCCCAATCCGTTCTCGAGATAATACATTTTTAAGATTTGAGGGGAGGGGGAGAACTTTTGTTCTCACTAAATATGCGATGCATGAAAAATTCCAAAAGAATCGTTTTTTCTTTTGCTTTTCGGAAAAGAATATCTACGATTTGTTTAAAAGATTTTTCCGTTGATTTGTTTAAAATTTAAGGGGGGGGGGTTATTCAGTACTCAGGGCGTCTCCCTCTTTTATTTAACATCCCACATGATGAATTTCCAATAAAAAAAATCTCTGCCAATTAGTGTGGCACATAGCTTCCTCCCGTTCTATTTTGAACGCGTTAATATTTTTTGCATTTGAAACCTATAATTAACCTCAAAATTTTAAGAGCGAAGACTGTTGAAAATAATCTGGGATTATCTACGGGCCTCTTTCGACGAATCATCAACATTTCATAAAAATCAGATAAGTACTTTTGAAGATATAGGTGTAAATAAATATACATTTGTTCGCACGTGGAAGAGAAATAAATTAGCGCAGAAGGTTGAAACTTATATGGGACCAACAATGGGCTAATTATGACCTACCATCCAAATTTCAATAAAATCGGACGAGTAGTTTTTAAGATATATGGGTTCGCAAAAATTGATGGACAGACCGACAGACACAGAATCAAAAATGTTCCCTAATGTCTAGCACGGATTTCTGTCTAGGAAGTTTTGAAATCGGAGATATAAAATATTTTCGATTTTCAGGACGATTACATAGCTTCCGTTACGTTCGATAAGCGCGGAAGCAAAAATTCTTTACATTGATTTGACAAATAATAATTGTTAAGTATACATATTCGTAACAAATGGTTATCGCAGTTAAAAGTAAAAGTCCACGAAAGTATGTATCTCTGAAGGTGTTGATATTTCAACTTATTATTTACTTTAGAAAATGGTATCGATTAGGTAACAATATATATAAAATATAGTATAACCTTATTAACAAAAACATCGGTCAAAAACAAAGAACTTAACTCAATAAATAAACCATATATAGGTGAAAGTGTCACAGAACAAAATATGAACTAGAAAGACAAAACACAATGATATCATTTAAAATATAAAGCTATAGTAAAAACGATTTAATGCTATGTTCATTTTTTTCGCAATATTCTGGAACATGTCATAAAAAAATTTTGAAGTACACATAGCGGTTATGTCACGTGGATATAATAAATTACTGTAGTTGTTATTCAATACATATGATCCTCACAAACACACGTATGAAACTAATACTGTGCCTACAAAGAACATAGTTCAATGGGACTTAAAACGTTCTTATAATGTTATGAATTCGCCCACACTAAACGCGACAAATGCCGCACCCTTTCCATCTTAGATACGCGCCAAAGGGACTAAACTACAAATAATATAACAAAAATAATAATAAAAAAAAAAAGAACATCTAACAAAGTTAAGAAACCTGTCCGATTAATCACTGTTCCAACTGATAACAGCGTTTTGTACAAGATGTAACCGACCAAAAAAAAAAAATTTTTTTTTATTAATCTGTCAAATGTTATAATGAATAGAAGCTTTAATGTTAAAATGTTAGTTTTTATCAAAGAGAACAAAATAAAGAAAAACAAATGTTACTTCATATTAGTCTAATTTATTACAGGAAGAGAAATAGAAGTAGGTGGTCTTGTTCCATCAACTGATATTGAAAATGAAAAATTTATTTCTTAATCTTGTTTTGTAAAAGCATCTTTCAGTTTGAAGATAATTTACATATTCAATATTTTAATTATATTTTCCTTTGTGTGATATGTGATATCTTCATATTGGGAGTTAACACAGGAAGTTACTGGCTCAATCTCAATTAATTACGTTTCCTATAATTAAATATTATACATTAAAACCCTGGCGGAACAGCTTACGGGAAGCTGATCCAACCCACATCAGGCTCTTTATTAGAAACTCTTTAGAACTTAATTAGAAACTCTTATAAACTTAATTAGAAACTCTTTAGAACTTAATTAGAAACTCTATTGAAACGGGACATTTCTGCACTCAGAAGACCATAAGAAACATAATATATATTGATTTGAAATATTCAATTTAAATATACACACTGTAATCACAGGTAAGGCAGATTACTCTTAAAAAATGTACATACACTGTTAGTATGGACGAAATATTCTATATACTCCGAAAATGTATAAATTAAAATGACAGTAAAGCCGTTCTTTTTTTTTTTATAAAAAAAGACATCTCAGATTAATTTTCTCAAATAATCTCAGTCCCAAATGCCAGACTCTTTTTATTTTGATATCGTTAGATTCGTATTTAAATAGACTAAATTTTAAACAGTTTTCAAGAAATACATTTTCTCACGTTTCTTTAAGTATCATCACAATAAGAAATAAAATTAATAATAATCTAGGCGTCGATAAATAACTATAATGACATTAATAATCGACAAGTTGATTCGACCTTTAATTATCTAATCTTCATAAAGATTACTATAGTAATTTTTGTTTATAATTCGGATACAAGGTGCTCAAGTTATCTGTGTTCTCAAAGATAGTTATGACCGGATGAACAAACTAAAAATCAGTCCGAGAAAACTCAGACAAACTTTCTCATATTGTTGAAACTGTAGTTAAATTCCATAATACATCATTTAATTTTTTTTTAAATAAAAAAATTAAAACATTTAAAAAGCATTTAACAGGTGGTTCTTTAGTTTTTGTTTTCGATTTTCAACAAAATTAGATTTATTTTCATCAATATCTCGGAGACTAGATTTTTCCCGGGAAAACGGAAAACGGCTAATATCGTTAGATTCGTACTTAAATAATATACATTTATGTTTTAATCAAAATCGTCGAAACAATTTTTTTTCTCGTTTGTTAGGGGTTTTGGGGGATCCCCAAATTTGGAGCTAAAATCGTCATTTTTCGATTTCGCCTAGATGTATGATTTTACGATATGCCAAATTTTGTCAAAATCGGCCCAGTAGTTAAGGCTCCACTCGTCTGCAAAGACGACAGACAAGATACAGATTTCGTTTAGTTTAAAAAAAAAAAAAAAAACCCTCTTTCTTCGACTAATGGGACCTCAAAAGGTATAATTCCATAAAAAAAAATGTTAAAATCGAATTCGTGCCATCGCAATACTTCCTCTCTATATTATGAGAAAGTAAAAATAAATAGTAGGTACGATAAGTAACAGCTGAATTTCTTCAGTTAATTACTAAATAAAATAGCAATGAGATCAATGAATTTGTATACAAGATAGATCTATTTCTTACCAAATCTTACAGAAGTATACACTAATATGCATTACATTATTAATATACCTGCTGGTAAATCGGTCTAATCCGTGGAGAATTGTAAATATGAATAAACCCGAATACTTTTAGTTTAAATGTAATTTACATTGAAACGCAGTAAGAAAACGCGTTAAAAAAAGAAAAAGCGTTAAATCAGCAAATAACACGCGTCATCAATTAAATTATTTAAAATAAAAGAAATAAATTTACATTCAGTTATCAAATGCAATTACTACGTGCATGTCAAACAACGAATAACGAAAACGAACGAAAGTTAACATGCATTACAAAACATGAAATGCATTAAATAAAAAATATTTCCATATCAACTTTTACTTTTTGAAACAAGCAGCTGGATGTAAATGCAGAAAAGAATTTCAAAAAGCTTTTCCCTAATGATAATAAAAACCCTATGTTATTATATCCGTGGACAATTTTACATTCTTTGAACGCATTTAGGAACGTTGACAACCAATTACCTATTAATCAATGCATCATAGATATCAAACGCATGCAGCGCTATTGCCGTTCACCTTTTACTTTCTAAACAAACAAGCTTGCAATGAGATACATGAGCGCTTTTAAAAATGTAAACAAGTCTTCAAATATCCATAATTGCATGTGTGTTGGCACACGAAGCGACGTTAACTTGTTATACTAAGAAACATTCATGGATGAGTTGGGCCTTTAACAAGAGATTATCATGCTAACAAAAAGATTATTAATTTTTTATTGTGCAACAAAATTATCACATCAACACCTTAAATTACCAAATGAGTAAAGATTCACTAATTCAACTATATTATATAAAACGAAAAGCGTACCACGATATTATGCATAACACACATTATAAAAACAGATATAACACAGCTTTTACTGTTTATTTAAGAGAATATGTATTATTTTAAAATGCTACAATAGCAAAAAAAAAAAAAAAATTGAGTTTAAAATGCTGGTACAATTGAGGATATTTTGACTTGTTTTAAGATGCATTTATTACATAGTTAACTTTTAAATTTATTTAAGAATGTAAGCATTTTTACATAAAGTAAATTCTACGACAAAATTGACAGGAAATAACTTTAAAATTAAATCAAAGAATGTAAAAAGGAAAGGGGGGGGGGGGGGATTCGTTTCTCTCGTATGACTAATAAGAAGTAATTTGCTTTAAAAAAAGTCGTTTCAAATAAGAGTTCTCAGTATAGTGAAACGTGTAACTATAATTATCATACTTTGTATGGTAATAAAATTAACACTAATATATTAAGGATTCACAGAAGAATTGAAATCACCCCAACATTACATGAAATGAAAAACATAACGCCACGCATAACACATTGTAAATGATTGTGCAAAAAATTGAGTGTTAATCTAATAACAAACAACATGGTATGCAACATGCTGAAGTAAATGTTCATACTTGACAAACCGTTAAAATTTAAGTGAATTATTGATTGATAAAAAAATCCTCATGTTTCGTTGGCACTACAGGCCAGAGGTCCCTGGTCTGACGAACTTGCTAGTTCCAAATCGTCTGATCTTCTGTCCCCTCATGCCCTCCTTCATGCCCATCTGCATCTTCATCTTCTGCCTTCATGCCTTCTTCAACGCATCCCTCCACCCAAGCCCTTCCATCCTAAAAGAGGGCGATCAGGAGGACGTATGAATTCCATTGGTCTTCAGTCGAAGGTCCCTTTTGCCATTCTGGTCCTATCCTTTCTCCTTACGTGCACATACCACTAGAGTCACGTAATTTTTATATATAATGAAAGTGAAGGCTCCACAAAGCTGCACAAATAACGAATGGAAGATCCGCACCAACCAGAAGATTTATAGCCTCTATCAAGAACTAAATTTGGCCACAGAAATTAAGCGAGAGCGATTAAGATGGCTTGGACATGCAGAGAGAATGCCGGTAGAGAGAGCAGTCAGCAACATCCATCGACTCAAGCCTGAAGTAAGGCGACTAAGGGGCCAACCACGCAAGAGATGGCTGGATGATGATGAGGACTTGATGTTGCAGAGACTTTAAGTGAGGCAATGGAGAAGCAAGACGTCTCAAGCAAGAGGATCATAGAGGAGGCTGGAGCTCTTTAAGGCCTGTAGCGCCGCGGAGAAGAAAATGCTCCACAAACAACTCCCCCCCAGCTCTTGGTTTGTTCGCGTTCTCTTCTCTTCCCGAACCCTGGGACCAAAGATTCGCCTCAAGACTCCCCTCCTTTCGCAGATGTCTAACCTACAGCGGAAATCATGGGCTAGGGTCTATTCGTCGCTACCATAGGTAACCACTGGGCGGATCAACGTTTTATACAACAGAATCTTTGTTACCCTAGTCAGGTTCTAGCTTCTCTCAAGCTTGCTAATTCCAAAATATATATGTATTAAAAGGTTGTGGTATTTATTTTTATTTTTAAAGTTACATATTGATGGTTGTAATGATATCTTATCTAGAAAGAATCGACATCAACAAGTATGGGTGAGACTCAAAAGATTCACTGGATTATATAAAAGAAAAAAAGAAAAACACGATACACGAATAGTACATACATACATTTAAAATCATTATGCAAAATAGATTCGGTGCTTAGTTTATTTACGAATACATACAATTGAGTATAGACAAGACAATCGACGACATTTATATTTATTTAATAGTACGAACAATTGACGACAGACACGACAGGAAATGCTTTTTAAAATAACATTAAACGAGATAAATAAAAAACTGGGGGTACATCTTTCTCCTTTTTCTTTTCGCTTTGAATAACGAGTGTGGTAAATTGTTAAAACTACAATAAGACAGAGAAAGAAACCCATTAAAAATTCTTTTTTTCTTAAAAAAAAAATCATGAGCGCGTGCACAATCAAATATATATATACTGGCGCGTGGGCACACATGGAGAGCGCGTGACCTTGCATGGAGGCACAAAACATTAGATGTGAACTTTCTCCTCGCCAGGGCTGGGTATATAATAAGCCGGAGTTCTGTCCCTTGGATCTCGACCCATACTGCGCGCACTGCAGCTGTACAGCTAAACAGAGCCCGAGGCGTTACATCACACACCGTATACATATACCAACCGTAAGAAATACTTGCACAATTCACTCAGACAAGGAATCAACAGTCAATGTTAACCCTATTTTTTATTTTTTTGATTGCATCAATATATAATGTGTCGATATAGCCAGCCTTTGGACTAATTAGATATATAGATACCTTAACTGTTTTCGGTTCAGACCATAGAGCGGATTTATAAAGAAGCATAACGCAATTTTTAATGTATGTACGTTTTATCTTGACCTCAACTTGAAAAGAAGAAGTTGTTTATATAGTAAACAACTATACAACCGTCATAAATGAACGTATCGTAAATTTCAGTTTTAACTTTTTATTTTTCTTTATTTCATTATATTATTAGCCATCTCGCGGCTCTACCTGATGTTCTTTTATGTACGCTTCAAACTATAATATATATATATATATATTTATGTCACTAAAGATCGACTAATGAGATTACACTAAAATCCGAAGTAAAGTATTTCAGTTACATTTAACTAGAATGAATGATTGGACGCGTCACTATGACTATGAGAAACCATAGCTACCCTAAGTTTTAAGGTCACTAAAGATCGACTAATAACCAAATTAAAGCATATTAGTGACAACATTTAACTAATATGAATGATTGGATGCCACAATAAGAATCCATAGTTACCAGATTTCTTAAGTTTTTACCCTAAAAACCAAGAAGTAAAGCATATTAGTGACAACATTTAACTAGTATGAATGATTGGATGTCACAATAAGAATCCATAGTTACCAAATTTCTTAGGTTTTTACCCTAAAAACCAAGAAGTAAAGCATATTTGTGACAACATTTTACTAGTATGAATGATTGGATGTCACAATAAGAATCCATAGTTACCAAATTTCTTAGGTTTTTACCCTAAAAACCAAGAAGTAAAGCATATTAGTGACAAAATTTAACTAGTATGAATGATTGGACGTCACAGTTAGAATTCATAGCTACCCAATTTCTTAGGTCACTAAAGATCGACTAATGAGTTTAGTGACCTAAAAATTTAAGGTAGCTATGGATTCTCATTGTGACGTCCAATCATTCATATACCAGTTAAATTTTGTAATACTTCACGTTGGCTTTTAGTGTAAAAAACCGAAGACACTTAAATGAGTTAAATAATAAATAACAAAAGACATCCAAGTTATAAAATATAAAAAAGGAATATTTAAAAAACTAAAATAAATTAAGGACACAGAAATTTATTTTAAAAATGTCAATATTTCTTCAAATCTATTACTCTAAATCTAAAAGGGACTTCAATTATACAATTTCTCTGAAAGAATTTCGATCGAAGGATTAAACTGTAAGTATTCAAGACTTTATTAAAAGAGGTCGCAAAGAAACAATATCTGATAGAAAAGATCTTATGAAATATTCCGTAATAACTGAGTTAATAGAGAGAGAAATAGAACGTCGTCTTATAATCCCAGAGTAGACAATATCACACGGACTTAATGCTGTTTTTTAACTTTTTCCTCAATAAAAGATCAGATATTTTACAAATTATGAGATAATATTTTAACTAAGTTAAGTGGAAGCTACGAGTAATAAAATAGATATAGACGACGGTCGATTACTAACAATAAGGTTCTGTAATAAAAACTTACATACATTGAAAAAGGGTAGATTTTAAGGGCACTGAATTATTAAATTTAAAAAAAAAAAAAAAAATAATAATAATAATAAAAAGTTTAAAATTACATAATAACTTTTACAGTTTGACTATAAACATAGATTGTATACTCTTGAAAAAAATTTATTAATCATATTATTTTCAGAAATTAAATTCAACATTATGAAGTATAAACATAAACTAACTTAAATTATACTTCTTACAAATTTATCAGAATATAGATGAATTAGACACTAAATTAAAATATTAGATGTATGTTGTTGTTAATTGAAAAATAGAGAATGGAAATTAAAACTTAGACTTTAGACATTAAAAATTAGCAGAACTAAATGTAGCTACCTAGAATGAGGGATCGTAACCTTAACCTATTAACTATACAATTCATAGAATCGGAGTCATAACCTAATAACCTAAACTATCTATAAAATCAGCAAAGCATATTAATTGCATAGTTGATAGTTGAATTAATCTACTTTTATAAAAGGTCAAAAAGACCCCCCCCCCCCCTCCCAAAGAAACAAAAAAATTACAGAAAGACAGCTAAGGCACGATTACTTTAATTCCTCGTGATCTATAAACAAAATATAGATAGTAGCGTCTTTATGTACAGTAAGTTTGTTCAAGGTTTTACTACTCTTCTTATAACACTCGATGAAGAGCATAAAGACAATGAATAGCGTCTTTATTTCTGCAATAGATCAATTGTTGTACACGGGTGTTGTTTTTAAATTTGCATAATTACATCATTATGTGGCAAGATAGGATCTAAATACAACATTTAAAGCCCTAATTAACAAAGAGTAAAGGTATAGACTATGTATTCTAAGAATAGAATATGTATTTGATGCCTCACAATTTTAAATTTAGTGCTAATTAATTTGTTTGTGCAACGAATTTCAAGATATTGTTAAATTTTGTACTTCGTTAAATTTTTTTTTTTTTTTTTTTTAGTTACTAAGAGTTGAGT
Organism: Gerris lacustris; assembly: GCA_951217055.1. Classification (NCBI taxonomy): domain Eukaryota; kingdom Metazoa; phylum Arthropoda; class Insecta; order Hemiptera; family Gerridae; genus Gerris; species Gerris lacustris. The sequence goes on along the minus strand of OX578279.1, from coordinate 16,881,480 downwards.
CAGTAGATTTAAGTCCCGTTAAATTCTATAAATTATTATCCTTTGAATATAGACTATATTTTTCCCCCAAAACTCAATTAACAATTCCTTAATATCTAATTTTGAAAATGAAAGAGTCAACGGCCACTAAGGAAGAAGGAAATTATCATGCTCCAATAAAACAGTATTAATGAAGAGAAGGAAAAGGAATCATATACACAGAAAGGGATTAAACCAAAAAGAAATATCCTCGTTAATCCCAAAAATAGAGGTTTACTTACTGAAAGGTAAGTTTACACTTGGGATTAAATTTTGAGGCTAACAGCTGACAAGGGACGACAGACCAACTTAGAGTGCCAAGAGGATTATTATATTTAATACCCGTTAATACCAAGCTCAAGCACTTGAATATACTTCAACCTTACAAGCAGTTAAAGGAAACAATGTATCATAGTTTTACTACCCTCTATTGCCTATTCTTTCAACATATAGAACACCATTCATAAAAATGTTTTAAGCATATGTTCTTATAGTAGCATATGTTGAAGCGCATGTGCAGAGGTTAAAGGTAAGTGTGTAAGTAATAGTACTTAAGTACGTGCTTAAAGTAAATAAGAGGTTTTAGGGGCTAAGGTCTTCCACCATTGTAACACATCTTGTATATATAATAAAAGGTAGAAGTAATATTGTTATATCTAACATATGTTCAGTTAAAAAAAAAATATATATATATAAGTCTAGTGGCTAAGTTGGTACTCTTATAGAAAAGGGCCCCCCTTTTTGTTTTTTATACAAAAGAGTTTATATCCCTTAGTCTAACTACCTACTAAGACAAAGGGATATTCAGTCCAAAATGCTTTGGGACAAAGGAATATCACACTTATGCATAAAAAAAGTATGTATTCGGTTGTCAGAAGGTGTATTAGATTAAAAAAAAGTGGGGGGCCCTTTTCTATAAAAGTGCCGCTAAGTTAAACGTCATATAATAGTAGACGAAAATATTCAAATATTAAATAGACCATTATTATTTTTTTAAACACACGCGAGCACAAAAAAACCATATTTCTTTTTAAAAAAATTGTGGTTACTGGTATACCTAACATCATCTGAATTGTGGCTGAACAGAAAATGAGCAGATATTGGTGAGGAATAATTTCTTCCACTAGAGGGAGAATACATTCCATTCCAGGACAAATGTAATCAGGAGAACGAATAAAGAATTTAAGTAATTTTTTGCCCACGAAGATATACCAAGAAGAACCAGAAAATAATTTTTTTAGGCTTACTTATAAACGTTAAAATGATAATAAATTATACTCTTAAAATATATTTATTGATAAGGTAAAACATTTAACATATTGTAGAATAAAGTTAAGATCAACCACACTTCATTAGGTCTAACTCCAAAAACGGATGCTACAGAGTAAACTTGAAAATTCGCAAAAGAAAGTAAGTATTAACTTACACCTACAACTATACTTTTCTGCCTTATATCTATATCTTAATTAATGCCTTGTATAAAAAATAGATACCTAACTAAATAGCGCTAACAATTATCGTATATATTAGAATTTGAAAACAATTGAAATTTAAAACTATTTTCTAAATGTTTCTATATTGTACAAGAATAAAAAAAAGAAAAACTTTCTTTATTCCAATACTAAACTGAAATAATAAATTATCAGAGCTAAAGGGCTTTAAAGTAAAGTTTTTCAAAGGCAAACAAAATTGAATACAAAGTTGTTTTTTAAAAAGTCAATACAAAGTTTAATTTCCCTTCGGAGTAAAACGAGCCAATATTGCTTGATTTCAACCAACTAAGGATCCTTAGAGGAAGAGTCGACTACGAGAAGCTCGAACAAAATAAATTAATATTAAGATTAGACACTGACATGAAGAGCCAACTAGAAAACACAAACTAATGAACCCCAAAAACCTTAGTCACTCGGTTTAATTTATAGTGATAACATGATAGGGGGTGTTCAAACTTTATTAAATCCTAAAACTTCCAGCAACTCACCTTTTATTAGTTTTTCCTCAACATATAGGTACCAGTTAACGTTTCAGCAATGTTTAAATCTGTCCGGATTTCTTAGAGTCTTTCCAGTTTGTAATAGATACTATTATTTTTATGTCTTAATCGATAACAAGGAAGGACATACATAAATACAAGACAAAAAGATCTTTTTATATACTACGTTTTTAAATTTTCTGTTGAATCATATGTAGTGTTAACCACTTAAGACAGTACTTATATAGTAACTTACAAGACAGCTACTATCCTAGTGCAACCACAAAGGACGATAGTACATGAACTAGTAACTTGCAACACAGCAACTAACCTAGATTAACCACAAAAAGGACAGTACTTACACAAGTAGCTAGGACTGGAAAATGTAACATAAATAATAGGGTATTAACTTTCCACTTGAAAAGCACCTAACCTTCCCTCACCACCATAGGTTTGTTCCAATTCCAACCACACTTCAAAATGGTTTGGAACTGTCCGACGCATGCGTTATCGGACCACATTTGAAAGTTTTTTTGCTAATGCACATGCGTTCTACAGTTTGAAACTAGTTTGAGGTGTGGTTGGAACAAACCTCATATTTCCGTAAAATCCAGTAAAAGAATTCATCTTCACGGCTGTCCATTGTAAACCTATTGGTGCTACTGCAGAAATACTTATTTACCAATCGTAAACACCCTGTCTACTGTCAGTAGACTAGCCAGGATGGTATTAGTACAAATTACCATGTCTAGTTACTATACCACTGTGTAAACACTGCTTAAGGTCAAAAGGTTAAAGGTATAATTCCTACTATAACTTCCAGGAAATTAAAGAGGAAGAATAAAACTCTTAAACCAGAAGTGACAAGAACTTGTGCTATTATTCTCAATCACCGAGTATTACTTCAAATACTACATAACTATATGAAAAACAAACTAGTTTAGCTAATAAACCTTTTTCATTTATCTAACAAAAGAATGCGAAGAAGAAGTTACGTGACATAATTTTAAGTCCTGAATCTAATTTGACATTACAGTCAAGAACATTCTTCTGTTTATACCCCTACCGTATACAGACCAGAAACCATTAAAATGTAATTAATTTAACTAATTACTGAAGTAAAACCCTTACCATTTAGAAACACACACACACTTAAGAGCCTTAAACTTAATTATAAAAAAAAGTATCGACTAAGCTTTTCTATATTACCACTTAGAAGAACAAAAAAAAAGAGGAAGCTTTTAAAACTAAAATTCTAAGTAAATCTAACATTTTTAAGAAACTAGGTCAATGGTTTAAACCAGCTTTTTACTCTGTTTTAAATTTAAAAGTTTATCTTACCTTTTTTAAAATAAGTTTAAAATGATTTTCCACGTTCAATTAACAGTATTTTATTCACTTCTTTAGAAAATTAGAAAATTTAATAAAGAACCTTTCCGTTGGAATTAACTAAAACTGTTTATAATTACAAAATAGCAAAGAAGAGATAAGTTAAAGAGGAGAAAAATATTTTTATAACAAAAAAAAACAAACTAAATTTAAAACACTGGAGAATTTAATTTTACTTCCGGATAGTAATTGCAACATTCTCACATTATTTTAATTTATGGGCATTTAAGTTAAAAAAAATAATTATGTAATACAATTAAAACAATAATTAAAGAATTATAAACAAAACATTATTTTTCCAGAGCAAACTATTTAGTATAACCTCAAAATTACACAAAACCTTATTTTACGTATAAAACAAAATTAATATAAACTTTTTCTCTTTGCACATTTATAATTATGTCTCGTAAAGTTTAATGTGAATGAGTAATAAATCTAAAACGAATTAAAGAAAACACATTTTAAGCATAAATGACGCGAAATGAAGAAGAAAGACTGAAAAAAAATGGCCGACACGTAAACAATGAAAAAAACAGACTGGACCATGCGACGAGAACCAACTCTAATAACCTATCTCTCATGTTTACCAACATAATAAACTAAAATTTACTATTTTCTTTCTTAATAAAAAGAGTAAGATAAATATTATACAATTTACTCGTCTGGGAATGATGAAACGTCAATCAATAGCAAACTCCAAGGTGACAACTTAATTATAAAAAAAGTCAGAACATACGAAGGTTGTACAACCTGAGAAGTTCTTAGATCAGACCCTTGTCAACATTCTTTTTTCTACTTCAGCCAATCTAGTATGACAATATTTACAAAAGCGCCTTCCGATTACCTTTATTTACATGCACATAGGTTTAACATATGTAAAGCTGTGTAAACTTAATTCTAATGCCTTATTTATACTAAATAAAACTAAATGATTCTTTTTCTACCAGGTATGTTTAAAGTTTTGTTGTGTAAAATTGCATAAGCTATATAATTCACAAGATATAAATTAACCATTAAAAAATATAACTTATGCTATTTTAATGATTAAATTAAAGCTATAATTATTATAATAGTATGGTCAATACACTATGACGGGGGGAGGGACCTTATCACTCTACCTGATTGCTGCCAACCAAATTCTGATAAGTAATCTTATGTATGATAGGATTATTTGTTAAGAGCTCAATGTAAAACTAAAATAAAGAAGTAACCGACGAATCTGTGGCAGATGACCAATTTTGTTGCATCAGTTTTAGCTCATAGGAAATCTCACTCATCCTAATGAAATTTATGTCTCTTGATATAGAAATTGATTAACATTTAAAACTGATTGATATAAAAGTTATAATTAATCAAAACCCGATAATATCGTTTTAAGTTCATGATGTATCACACCATGTGTCTACAGCGTAATAACCTTCATCATTATTACTTATAGCAGTGTATCAATTGCAGTTGTATTCTTAAATGAAACAAGATATTTAGTTGTATTTAATGGTATAACTTAGTTCCAGTTAAATTGGGTGAAGTCCATCTTTAACTAAAATGATCTATTAAATTAATGGATCGAAATACCATTTAAACTGCAGTTCACCCAGCCATTATTATACACTGTAAGATGGAGCTTTTACATTCAAACTGAAATAAAATTAAACTAGTGGCAGTAAGGTCATCTACAGCCTACTAACAAATTACCTATTTATAATTTTTAGGAACATTTGATTGCACTGGTTAAAATATTGATTGAACTACTATTAAATAAATATTCGTTCGACTACTCTTAAAGACCTATTATTTAACATTAGGTGGACTACAATTATTATATTATTTGAGTGGCCAACTATAAAATATCAGGAGGGCTATAGTTAAAAATTGAGAGGGCGGGCCTACTATTAGATATCACAAGGGCTACAATTAAACATTGAGTGTACTACTATTAGATATCAGGAGGCCTACAATTTAATATTGAGTGGACTACTATTAGGTAGCAGGAAACAATTAAATATTGAGAGGATTACTATAAAATATCAGGAGGGCTAGTTAAATATTGAGTGGACTACTATTAGACGTCAAAAGGACTATAGTTAAATAGTTAGTGGACTACTATTAGATATCAGGATGGCTATAATTAAATATTGAGTGGACTACTATTACACATCAGGAGGACTAAAGTTAAATATTTAGTGGACTACTATATTAGATATCAGGAAGACAATAGTTAAATAGTTAGTGGACTACTATTATATATCAGGATGGCTACACTTAAATATTGAGTAACTACTATTAGGAATCAGAAGGGCTACAATTAATAAATATTGAGTGGACTACTATATCAGGAGTGCTACTATTAAATATTGAATGGGTTACTTTTAAACATCAGGAGGACTATAGTTAAATATTGAGTAACTACTATTATGAATCAGGAGGGCTACAATTAATAAATATTGAGTGGACTACTATATCAGGAGTGCTACTATTAAATATTGAATGGGTTACTTTTAAACATCAGGAGGACTATAGTTAAATATTGAGTAACTACTATTATGAATCAGGAGGGCTACAATTAAATATTGAATGGACTACTATTAGACATCAGGAAGGCGACAATTAAACATTGAATGGACTACTATTAGATATCAGGAGGGCTATTTTTTATGTTAGTAGAGCTAATATCAAATATACAGTGGGATATCATATTTCATTGTGAGTAATGCTTTTCACTCAAAATGAAGTGATTTGTCCATATGACACCTGTTTTAAGAGTTGAACTGGACAGGGTCAAAGAAACCTGGGTAAAGATATGAATCAATTGGCCAATATGGGATAAATAGAAACTAGGGCGAAATCACCCAGTCTCCTTTTATGCAATGTAAGTAAATTTATTGTTTACCATAAATGGGCAAATAATTGCTCACAAGTTCCCTTAATCATTATTACTATTTATTTGTTTACCACTATTTGTTTTCATTTTATTTACACTTAATTTGTAATACAGTTTATTCAATTTACAGACTTGTTTCATTTTATTTATTTCAATTACAGCGAGGTAGGTTTTTTTAAAATATAGTTTTTTAGTCGTAATGTGTGATTAATGGAGTAATTTGTTTAACTCGTTTTTAATTAACGTAATTAAAGTTTGTATTTTAATTTAAATTTAACGAGAATAGCTCACATGAGTTTAAGTTAGAATATGTAATTAATCTAACATTTTGTATCAACTCTAATGAGATTTGGAGCTTGATACAATACTTAAAATTTGAGTTTTTACTCAAACTTATTGTTTACTTTAGTCTTAACAAATACATTTAAGATTAAAATATAGTTTTGTAATAATATAAGATGAATGAAAAAAAGTTAGTATAAAATTCTGTACAATAATATAAAAAATGTGTATTTGTACTACAATAAACTAATAACATATACATAGAGCTCTAACAACTAGCGGATAAAAGTAGAACTATATGATAGTGCTATATACAGTGCGTAGACTTCAAAGGTCGGAGACAGATGTGTGATTGGCAAACTGTAAAATTCTAAGGATTTAAATCCATTTTAGGAATTATATTCTCAAGAGAACACTGCCAAGAAGTGAATAAATTTACAACTAATGTAAAAACATTTCCACGTCATCGTTTACAAATGTCAATCTTTAGCGATATCATAGACAACTAATATGGAAGCACAAGCGACATCATTGGCAACTAATTTTGATATCTGTTAAGAATCATCAGTGATATAATTGTAAATGATAAGCAACATTATTGGCAACTAATTTTGATATCTGTTAAGAATCATCAGTGATATAATTGTAAATGATAAGCAACATTATTGGCAACTAATTTTGATATCTGTTAAAAATCATCAGTGATATAATTGTAAATGATAAGCAACATTATTGGCAACTAATTTTGATATCTATTAAGAATCATTAGTGATATAATTGTAAATGATAAGCAACATTATTGGCAACTAATTTTGATATCTGTTAAGAATCATCAGTGATATAATTGTAAATGATAAGCAACATTATTGGCAACTAATTTTGATATCTGTTAAGAATCATCAGTGATATAATTGTAAATGATAAGCAACATTATTGGCAGCTAATCGAATAATTTTATCAATATTCTAGTTATGTAATTGTGGGCAACAACATTGCCATCTGATGTGAAAATGTATCAACATTATAAAGGACTGTGGAGAATCATTAGCGAAATCATCGACAACTTAAAATGCAACTAATGTGAATCGAAGTTACTACTATAGAACCATAAGGCTTAGTTACGTCATGAGTACTTTGTCTGAGAATATTCCCTATACTATTTTCAAAATATTCAAATTTGCCAATTTCAGGTACTGTCTTTTCTCAGAAAAAAATAAATTTATGTGTAGCGAATTTCGTGCTTTTCCTTAAGATATACTATATTGAAAAGCATCAGAGAATTTATTTCCAGTTAAATAGTCTCCAGTTCAAAATATTTCCTTTTGGCCGAGATAAATTTTAATTAAATTAAAATGTATATACACTTCTCAAGAGTCTTAGATAAAGAACATTTAATTTCATTAATTAATTTAATGTTATTGGTTGGAGAAATTCTAGTCTGAAATTGGTTAATTTACCCCCACAGACTTCGACTGAATATATTATATTATATTACGAGCTTGAAAGCCTAAACTATTATTTATATATATTTTTTTTTAAATTGTAGTACATAGTTACTAATAAATAAAAAGGCAACCACACATCTAAAATGCTTCCAAAATTTAAATTAATTCAAATAAGGTCATTTGATACAACCCCTTTTCCCTTATCAAAATAATTTGGAATAAAAGGTAAATAAATAAAATAAAATAAAAGTAAATATTAATTTATTTCTCAGCTTATTTAGCGTACATTTCAAATAGAAATTAGCAATAATATGGCGTTTTATTTTTTTTTTTTTTACACAACTTTACAGTATGTTAAATCATTTTTTTAAAACTAAATAAAATTTAAGAGGTAAATTTGCCGTTCATGTCCTACTTTCTACACCCATTTGGCATATATATATATATATATATATATATATATATATATATATATATATATATATATATATATATATATATATATATATATATATATCAAAAATTTAATAAATACTTTTATTTCAAATAGTACGAAAAGAAAAAGTGTTCCATCCAGTCTTAAAATTCAGAAGACGAAAGAACATTTTTAGCATAAAGTTTATTTATAATATTTTTGAAGAAAATATTATATTTATTTCCAAGAACAATCTATTCAATGTAACTTTTTACCCATGCATAAACCTCTATTTTTAAGTGATATTTTAAAAAATATCTCTAAAAATTTAGATCTAACTAAAAAGCATCATTTTTAAATATTATAATTAAAAAACAAAACCATAAAGTTTGTTTTTATATAATTATAATAATCCCATTAACAATAGTTTAATGATAAGTAGAACATAAAAGGCAAATTTACTAAAAAATAAAAACTAATAATACATTAACACTAAATTTTTAAAATTTAAAGCAATTATAAGTACATTAAGGTAATATTTACACATCATAATGGGACTAGATATAAATACCACATTAAAAATAAAAAAAACAACATGCTTATGTACAGATCAACCACGACCAGTTTGAATATCACCAGAAATTATCATATTTTATTAAAATGAATTAATTGTGTCCGAGTATTTTAAAGCACTTAAAAATTGGCTTGTATTGGTATCTCAAATATTTATGATTATAAAGTATAAATTACCAATAGATAATTAGAACACCTAGTAATTTGAACAACTAAAGACATGTCTTCAATAAAAAAAGGAACTTAAGAGTAGAAAGACTACTTTCAGCCAATCATCAGATCCGATGAGACGAAAAGAGACGAGAGAAAGAAATCTGACTCAAATTCAGATTAAAAAGTATATATAAAAAATACGTCTAAACTCCTTTACGTACTCTTTCTCGATCATTTCGTCTCACCGGCACTGATGATCATTAGAGCTTCATCTTTAACTTACAAAATGGTTTGCACACTTAAGTTACTTTCGGTGGAGACGCATCATTATTTTTAACTCCTAATTAAGTTACTCCATTATTTACCTATACATCTACATAAACAATTAATTATTTGTTTTATTTTAATCGGAGTATTCATTTGATAATGTGAATCTAGTGATCTAAAGGATATCAAGAAAACAAAGGTAGGTGAGGAGAGGCAACAAATTATGTATAATAATGAAGTACCAAAATATATATCACCGAAGATTATTTTGTTAAACATTTTTTTTAATTATAATTTTTATTATTTATTAAGAATGGCAAATATCAATTAAGTACTAGCTCGATAGCTCGAAATAATATTAATATATCACAGTAATATAAACCACTTATGTATTTATAATTATTGACTATAAAATTAGATTCGATGTATTTTTTTTCTTTTTTCTTTTGTAATCCTGGATAAAATAAAAAAAGAACCTTTCTAAACTGGTTTTTTTTTTAAGAAACTAACAATATTATTATTAATATTTGCCTAATATTATTAAGTAACAATAATATTTTTCTAAGTAATATTTTACTAATATTATATATATATATATTTTATTAAGTTCTAACCAGATATATTTTTTTTTATTAACCATATTTAGTCACGATAGCTTGATTAAGTTCGAAATGAGACGTTTTAAAATGTTAAAAACAACTTTTTTATTCAAAGTTAAAGAATTTAAAAACTCCCTAAATAATTTAATTATGTTTTTTTTCTTTAATTATGTCAGATTTTATTACTAATTAAATAAATAAATAATAGATTATACTTTTTTAAATTCTTAGAAGTACTCTATTTTTTTCTTTTAATTTTTAACAATTATCTCTTTAACACACAGAACCTAGGGTAATTTTAGGCTCAAGATAAAAAGTTTTTTTTTTTAAAAAAATATACCATAATTGTTCGGAAGGAAACCATGAGATAGGCAAAACATCAAAGCAGGACAATTTTTTTCAATTTTGTAAAAAAAAAAAAAAAAAAAAAAAAACCTACATACCAAGAGGAAAAATAAAAATATTACGAATGGAAGGTGAAGGACACAAATCAAGAATTGGGAAGTTAAAAGATCCTAATTAAACTAGTAATCAACTATAATCTTGTCTCTACTTGATGATTAATCATGATTAAAAGTATGAGCATATTAATTACAAATCAATCATCCTACACAGACAGTCAGGATAAGGATACATTCCTTGTAAGGAATGTACGTTATTAGATCGTAACTCGTTAACCTCTAAACATCCTTATATGTGGTAAAATTATAGATGGGAAAATAAGCTTCCGTGTAAATAAAAAATGGATTTATCCGTGTAATGAACCATATCTAACAGATGCATTCTTAAAGAAGAATATCCTTATTGTTTTTCTGTACAATATAAATCAGTAATCCATTTGATATAATATTTCAATAATAAGAAATGTCTATTCGTTTAAGACACTGTTGTCGATACAATGGAATGAAAGAAAGGAAAGATAATTATTCGGTTAATGGTAATACATTACTAAAACAGAACTGACACAATATAACCTGGTGATAACAGCACCTTGGCTATTATAACAATGCCTTCGCCAGTCAATATTATCTTTGAATTGAGTCTTTATATTATAAACATATATCAGTATAATGGTATTAAAAGAAGTTTGTAACATTAGAATATAATATTGGTGAGGTGATATAATAAGGGAACATGGTGTAAAGAACTTAAATACCAGCTGTGATAGTGCTAGCAAACATAATGAGGGATTGATCTTTATGTAAATGCAAGTCAGCCAAATAGTTTCCAACAAGCAAAACTACATTATCGAAACGATGACGTTACCTTGGGTTCTTTTTGGAGATTTCTTTTTCTTTTTAAGGGTTGAAGGAGCTCGGTGAATAGTAGGCCTGACGAGGAGGCGGGGACCGCGTCGGGAACGAAGCCTTGCCGGAGGGCGGCGGGGCGTGTGACAGGGTGAGTCGTCGAACTCTATCTCCGAACAACTAGAGGACTCTTCTACGAGTGGGGTGTAATCGGAGGCACAGGCCGCGTAATCCAACGACGAATCACTGTCGGAATCGGTGCAACGGTAGATGTGCTCCTCGTCTAACGACTCGTATAGGTCTTCGTCGGGCACGGGTCTGAGGTCACGGGGAGAACAGTAGTCTCGGACTTCGCGTACCTCGAGTCGTCGACGCACAGTGTCCGTGGGACGACGACGTTCTGGAGGGACGAATATCACTGGGTCGAGCCTTAAGGCTTTGGGCCTGGGTCTATTAACTACCACCTGGTAAAGAGAGGTCTCCGGCAGGAAGGAAGACCTCTGCCTGGGTTTGGGCTTGATACGGCTCTCTCGCGGAGGAGGCAAGGGCGGTTCCGACACGAACACCTCGGTACGTTTCCTGAAGAAGAAATTGTTTGCCGCGGGGGAGAAATCCGGCAGTCGCGGCACAGAAACCGAAAACGAGAAACCCGAATCGGTGGAAGTGGAAGACGGGAGTAATTGGCGGGGCTGTTGCCTAGGGCGAGCCTGAGCGGATTCTAAAGACCTGTGGGCACGGGGATCGCCCTCGACCTGAGGGCGAGGGAGTTCAAGACTTCTCGGCGCGGCGCCGTCCAGCCAGAGACCCACGCTCAGGCCCGAGTCGGCTCTGGAAGATTCGCAACTCGGTGCCGGGCTGGCGGGACTCTTTCTGGGCGCCGGGCTTACCGGACTTGAAGGGCTCGCTAGAGGAGAACAACTGGAACCGGCACTTTCCCTGTTTCTCAAAAGTTCTTTAAGGTTTTCTTGCTCCTGTTTCCTAACACACTGCATCCATTGTTCATAATTAATAATCGGGGCCGCGGCGGAGGACGCCGACGAGTTGCTCCTCTCCGCCGGCACCGGTACTCTCGCGGGAAGTTCCCTTTCTAAGGACTTCTTTTCCGGTTCTGGTTCGAGTTCGGGCTCAGGAGGTTGGTCCTGTCTTTTAGGCGCTTTCCTACCTCCTTTAGCTCTATCTCTGTCCAATTTCCGAATGCTTATACGTTTGAAAGATTCGCTCCTCTTGAAGGAGGACTCGTTTCGGTCCTTGTTTCGTCGCGCGACGAGTCGCCGCAGATTCTCCAACATGGCGAGAATGTGTCATGTCACGCGCACCGCACACACCGTACGACGGCTACCACTAGACTGGTCAGGACCGCTTCCCCTCTCCGTCGACTCTCAGCCGTCCTCCCCACCCACAGCCCTCGGCCAGGACGTTGCCTTCGCGTCCACTAGAGTCGCCTCCCCACCTTCCCTCGCGCCTTCCCTTCCCGAGTACCGTCTACATTTTAAATCCTTCACTCTCCTCTCGCTCTCATCATCTCTTTATTTAACTCGGATCTACTTAGCGAGCCCGGCTCGGACTTCGACCGCCGCCAATTGCATCACAAAAACTACTCGGACCGATCTCTTGACACTGACCTCCACGGGCCCGATTAATAAATACCTACGGACCTGTAATACTGATCCGTTTTTCTTTCGTTTAATCGACCTCCAGGTTGTTTTTTACGACCTGTGATTAGGTAACTTCTGAAAATTACCGGTTCTTTCATGTGGGGTTAGAGTAATGATCGGCTCCCGAGGGAGTAGCCGAGTCAAACACGACTAAATTGATCGAGCCGGCTTCTTGACTTGACCCCGGCCGAACCCATCACATAATTTGCAGAATCAAACCATGAAAGAGTAATTTCGATAATATTCCAAACTCAATAACAAAATCTCTCACTTTAACATTTACATCAAAAATTTAATAGTTCATTAACTCTATTTCAACATTGTTAACATTATACAAAGATAAGAGTTTGAAAAAATCAACATTGGATTTAGTTTTAGGCCCATCTTATACCTTTTCTAAATAAACCAAAATAGTAAATAATGTAATTTAACTTCCAATAACTAATGAATACCGAATAATTTTCAACTCAAACTTTTTTTTAAAAGTAAAAAAAAAAAATGGTTTTGTGTTATTCTATCAGTAATAAGCTAAAAGGTCGAGGTTTATACCAAGTTGTTTATCTCCGTAATAAAGTTTCAAGTTTTTACGGGATTTAAAAGAGGCACTTAGTATTCCGGATGTCCATAAAGATGTTCTCAAGTGTATGGTGTCTATAACGGAATGACCAAAACAAACCATATGGCTCGGGGATACCGGTAATGCTATATACTCCTAGTCTCTCCCCCGCAATCAGATGCGGGCTATAAGAATTCACCTAAGTCAAGGCAAAGTGCAGAAGATCTCCCATCTCACGGCATCCAGCCTCCGAGTCTCGCCGGGCCAACGCCTTCATACAATATTAAACAGGGAAAATGGATGTTCAACGTGAAAGGGGGGAAAGATATGCTTTGACATGATAAATCTTTAAATTCTTCCGAGACTCCCGACTGACTAAAGATAAGACCAAACATACATTGTTTAATATTAAAACTTCCGATTCGTTTTTAACGACTGTCTGCAACTCTTAAAGATATCTCTTCAAGCATACCATAAACAATAAGTTTCAGAGATGGAATTAACTGTGCCCCGGCAATGAATTATTAAAATAATTCAACAATAGCGTATTAGTATTGTCATTAACTTAAAGAATAAAGAAAACTCCAAGGTTTACAATCTAAAGCATAGAGTTTAGATGTGTTGATGTATTGTGACAGTAAAACAGACATCATTTAGACAGCGCATAAAAGATTGTAATTAACTAAGCAAATAAATAACAACAATGATGGCAAAGGATGCATGGATTAGGGCACGTGGAACAGCTGACAAGACATCACATCAAAATTGTAAATTAATCAATAAGTTCAATGACGATACCAATAGAGCAAGAAATATTAATTTTTTGATCGTAGAAGATACGATTAGAATCAAACTCGAAGATCTTTCAAAATCAGTAGCTGTTTGTACAATCGGTTTTACAATACGACTAATCATTAATTCATAAGGAATTTTAAAAATAAAAATGATTAACTTATTGGATTTTTCCTGCAGTTTCACGGCTACAGCTACAGCTACAAGTGTGCTAAATTTCAAGTCTAGCTATTTTGGAAGTCACTTATAATTTTGATGATGGGTGAGTGAATGAGTAAGTAACAAAAATGTCAAACTTTGAAACTCTCCCCTGTTAAAAAGCCTGAATATTAAGGGCTTAATTTTTTTACAGTGTCCTAAGCTACTTATGCTTAATCTATGTTTAAAATTTCAAAAGCCTATCATAAGAGGAAACAGAGATATAAGGGTGAGAAAAACCGGGTGGATTGGCTGAAGTAAAGATACGCTGCATGCTTACTGGAACTTGATAATAGCAACGAGTCAATTCGATAATTTAATTAGCTAATCTTCATAAAAATTACTATAATAACTTTTGTTTATAATTCGTATATATGGTACTCAAGTTATCTGTGTTCTCAAAGGTAGTTGTGACCGGACAAACAAACCAAGGAAAACACAACAAGAAACAAATCAAGAACAACCCAAGAAACAAACAAAGAAGGGTAACTCTGATAAAAATTAATGTAATTTGCTAAAAGAAAAAGAGCATAGACAAAAACTTAGACGATAGCCTATCCTTACACATTTTTATTAATAAAACATATCAACGTTTAACATCTCATCTTTATCATGTTATTTTTATCTATTTCAACATTCTGTCCTCTCCTTTAGTTTGACCTGCAGTAGAATGTGCTATAGAATAACATCACAATGAGCATATTCCGAAATAAATAAAAAAGATTAATAGGAGCCCACGCCCACACTATAAACTATAAACCATTAGAAGGAAATTATCCATATGGTGTTCCGTTGTTCACACGAACAGTTATATTATTAAAGAACTGTAAACTGCGTAAGAATTTCTCAATGTTGATGGAGTGTCTTGAATCTCACACCTGTAGCAAGTTCAAAGGAAAAGATTGTAGCCTGTGTAAAATGAAATATTTCCCTACACCCACCTAACCATCCATACTCACCCTTAAACTATTAATAACCCATCCTTAATTACCTAATATTACAGCTATCTATGTATTTAAAGGTGGTTTTAATATTTCCGTGGAAAATATTGGGATGCATGCTGCGAGAAAAGGTATATTAGCATTGTATTAAAGTGGTTGCAACTCGGTCTGTTTTGAGACCAGCTCTAAGCTGTATAATTAGTAATGTCCGTATTTGGTTATATAATATTTACGACGGTATTGTCTACGCTGTGGTTCGGATGGTGAGAGAGGAGGGATTGCGCCGAGCTACAGTACCTGCATGTAAGTTGAATATGGTTACCATTCCATGGGCCTGCTGGCAAGGGATTTATTATTTTGAGAAGGTTGTTTTGCCTGTAAAATCTCCTCTCCTCCTAAACGTTATGGGTTTGTCTTGTGAGCGTCCCGCACAAGTCCAACATTTTAATGGTTTTTCCTTCTTCTTCTTATTCTCTATTAGACTTTTAACTTTATTGTAAAGGGTTTGTTGAACTTATTTTGTGCTGTTTGCATTTCTCCCTTTGTGCTTTTCTTTTTCTTCTCTTTTTGCACATGTTTAATTTTAAAGAGGTTTCCAACAAAATTATTGAAACCTTATTAATTTTATTAATTTGAAAATGAGTCGTAACAACGAAGATTTTTAAATCAATCACACTACTTCAATAAGCAAAATGTATACGATTAAGAAATAAAGAAAAAATAAATTATATATAAAAAAACCTAACATTATTATTTAATTTAAATTCATTAAAAAAAAAAAAAATTGTTGACTCAGAAAACTGGGTTCAAGATGGCGGAAAATATTGATTTTCCAGGCGGCACAACTAGAAATAAAGACTGATTTTTTTGAAAGTTTCAACTCTCTAGGTTAAATACCCTGGGCGCTACGATGATAACACACATACATACGTCATGGTGAAAACCACTCAGGAGGACTTAAAAAATTTGGGTGAAAACATAACTTTTCCTATACCATAGGTGAGGAGAAGTAAAAATGGGGAAATAAAAGAGTACATTTTATTTGAAAAGTTGAAGAAAATAGAGTTTTGGTTGGCTCTGAATATATTATTTAGCCTGGTTGTAAAATTAATTAAAATATACAACTTTTTACAAATGGAATTGAACTAGAGACAATTTATTTTAAATGTGCAGTAGAAGTCCATGTTTTTTACTGGCGGGTAAGTAGAATAATTAATTAATACAGTCTCTTTTATTTATTGAAGTGAAAAAAAAAAAAAAAACTTTAAACTAATACAGTTATTTATAGTAGAATAGCATAAATATTTTGAATTAGTTGAGCATCCTACAATTAGTAAAACATCCTAATATTTATTAGTTGAGCATCCTACAATTATTAAAACATCCTAATATTTATTAGTTGAGCATTCTACAATCAATAACTGCTTTGAATTAATAAGTTCTTTTGCAAGTATATAGAGAAAGGTTTAGTAGCGAAAGGTAAAAATTGTTTTATAAAACGATTAATATAAGGCAGTACCATTTAATGCTTATCTATCTCAATAGAATATCAAATAAAATCCCGTCAAGTACTTGCCAGCAAGTTATTAAAAGGGTTTCTTCGGTCATAAGAATTCATAAGTACATTATTATTAGTTTTTTTGTTGTTTTTTTTTTACAAAAATATGTATCAAAAGTTACACTTTTAAGAAACAAGGTGTGCATATATTATCCTTTACTATCTTCGGTATGCACTTATTTGGGACTTTTAGGGGTAAAATTGCTACCATTTTGGAAACACGATAGGTTGGGAACCAAATTTCAATGCCTTTCAAATGGTACCCAACTTCGAATTTACAAATCACAAACATTTTGGGGCTCCCGAGTTACGGCCCCCTAAAATTTAACTTTTTTATATCAACTCCCGGAAATATCATTGGACCACAGAGATGCATATTTTAGTATTTTTGACTTATTTTTAGGACTTGTCCTAATGGGGTAGCGTGGGGGGGGGGGGGGGGGGGTACATTTTGGGTTTGTTTTAATTTTTTTCGGGGGTAAAATGGCCACCATTTTTGAAACGCGATATATATTTGAAATCTACATTTTAATACCTTTGAAATTATACCTAACTTGAAAATTACAAAAAATATAAAATATTGCGATCTATTCGCAATTGATCGCAGATCGCAGAAATTTGGAGTGTTTAAGTCCGCAATAGTTTTTCTTTTTTTGGGCAAAAAAGTTTAACTGTTGGGTTTCTAGGACGACCACGGAACCCTAATAAAACAACGATATAATACGGGGCACTTCTATAGAATGTTACCACCCTTATAAAAAAACAGAGGGGAGTAAAAATCTAAAGAAGTTGTACACAATGTTCTTCATTAGACTGTTACTCCCCTTATAAAAACAGAAGTTAGATATTCCTTTGTCCCAAAGTACATTGGACTAAACATCCCTTTGTCTTAATAGTTATTTAGTCAAACGTTTATAATCTAAAAATCATAGGGGAGTAACAATCTAAAGAAGTACCAATATTGTACTTTGGCTACGCTAGATCTGAAGAACACGAGCGCCACTTTAAAAAATACACTGAGATAAGAGACTCCCACGAATTGTTTTAGGTAGGAGTCTGAACAAATCATATGATTATTATTATTATTAATAAAAAAATAACGTTACTATACATCTAAGTCTTGATAAAATCGAATACCTAATATCCATAAAACCAAATCAATCTAATCTCCCCTTATAAGGTTGTTAAAAGTAACAGAAGGACACTAAAAACATAAATTATAGTTTATTATATTTAATATGAATGATAGGCCTAAAACACGATTAGCAAGTCTGTTCTCAATAATTCTATCGTAACATCTACCCACGAATCCATATCGTTGTTGCAATCCAAGACGGACAAGCAAGACATCAACTTTGAAAATTTGAAATTGACATCTAGTCTTTAGAATCAAGTCCACCTTCGAACGAATCAAATAGCGCACTCGTTCTCATTCGAAAAATAAAGACACCGCTCTGAATAGCTAGAGCTAATAAGCACGTATCACGAACTTTATAACATTTTTAAGTCCGAATGCGTTTAATCGCCACCTTCTCGTTCAAATTTCATCACCTTTTTAACAACCTTTATAGAAAAACAGTTTACAACAGAATCACAACTTCTTATTTTTTTTATTTTATTTTTTTTTATTATAAAATATAAATTGAGAGACTTTGTTTCACAATTTAAAAAAAAAAATTACAAAAAGGTTTATCTTTTAAACCCTCTTATTTTCAATAAACCGAAACTAATTCGGAATATGATGGAAATTTTATTGTTAAATATGTTTCGCATTTAAAAAACACGACAAAAGAAATATAGAATAAAAAGTATAATAACGAATCGAATAAATAAGTACAAAAGGCGGACAAATATTTGCTGAGAACATTTAACTAAAAGCATAACACTTTTAAATAATATTCAATTTTAGCTAAACAAGTTTAATAATATAAAAATAGATTTATGTAATAGAGCTGTATTCTGGAAATGGATAGCTGATTATGAGAGTCCAATTTTAGAAGTCTTGAGTAATGAATAATGTAATCATACATATAATATAAAAGATAAAAATAAAAATAAACGCCATCTGGCGGTTTAATAAGAACTAGGGTTTTATCAACCGACTCCAATCCCAGTCCTTCAAATTGCTTATCATATTTGAAATAATTATAACCGATTACGCAGATAATTACTATTGAAGTAAATGTAAAAGTCTATTATATTTTCGACAAATACATTGAAGTATTCATACTTTAAATTTTTTTTTAATTATAATCCTCATTATCAGGAACTATTGTTAGTTCACTTCCCTGTTGATAACCAAATTTAAAATACAAAATTGTTCTAATGTTATTCAATAAATACAGATAAAATGAAGACAATCAATCAACCAAGATATTTTGTACAATTACAATATTTATATTAATGTACACCTCAATAACCCAAGTGTTCATGTCAAAAAGTAAATAAACAGGTCAAGTGCGTGCTAGTCAGCACACAGCGAGTGTCCGTAGGCCACACTGTATAGTGTAAGTAGTACCCTATAGATGGTGTTTTTTAAAATGCTAAAAAGCTTACTTTGAACTATCCTATGGGTCTGATATTCTCAAAACACATAAACAAACTTCTGATAAAGAATTTTTTGCCACTGAACCGGACTACAACCATATAAATACATCGAAAAGACCATAGTTATAAAAAATCGGGTACAGGGTACCTCGGAACTTTTCCTCACTTCAGAGGCCACTAAAGTGGCCTCTCCTGCTGCGAAGCAGCAGGAGGAAGCAGCATTGGACGTGGTCAGTACTTGGATGGGTGGCCGTTCTGAAAAAACTGATTTATTATCATTCTTCAAAAAAACCTTATTTTTAATACCTATATTTTATTTAATTATTTAAAGTTTGGCGGTATTTTGACAGATCTAAACAAACTTTGACGTCATCAAAATTATCGCACTAATAAATAATTATATTCACTTATAACTTTTAAACTAATTAATGGAATTTTATATTTGTTCCTTAATTTTTTCCTGTTCCAACGATATGCTATACGTCAAAAACCTATTTATACTTTCGGTATTATTAACGGTCAAAGTTTAAAAATTTATAACTTCAAAATGGCGGCCAAAATTAAAATGAAAGTTAGTGGGCTTGTTTGTCATACAGAGAGGTACATTCGAACCAAATTTCAACTCGATCAGGACCATTTTCGATTTATTACGATTTTTTTAAATGTTTGCTGACTCAGCAAACTGGGTTCAAGATGGCGGAAAAAGTTGATGTTCCGGGCGGCACAACTACAGGTTAGGACTGATTTTTCTGCCAAGTTTCAACTCTCTAGGTTAAATACCTTGGGCGCTACGATGCTAACACACATACACACATATATACGTCATGCTGAAAACCACTCAGGAGGTCTTAAAAACAACTAAAACGGATAATTCCGTTCAAATCTCGAAAAAAAAAATGTTTGTGAAAACAATACTTTTCCTACAATTAGTAGTGAGGAAAAGTAAAAAGTATTTTATCAATATATTATCAAAAAATAAAATAATATTTTTTTCGAAATTTCCAAAAAGTGGTATCTTTACTTGTGGTCGAAGAATGTTCAGGAATTTTTTCAGATTTTTCGCACTTCACATAAGGGAGATAGAGGGGGGGGGGGACACGTTTCACACCCACTTCAAACTTGCCTACGCTCGCCCTATCAAAGTTAAAACCAAAGAATTATATATTTTTGTAATCAGCTCGACTTCCCCTTTCATATGATACCCCTCACGGTGTCGAAAAAAAATTTAACCCTTAAGTTTTTTTACCCTAATTTTTTTGAAAAATATTTTTTTTAAGTCGCTATATTTTTAAAATATGTGGGTAGGTATAAGACACATACATGCCAAATTTCAAAGAGATCGGACGAAAGGTGTAGCCGTGAGAGCAGGCGACGGACGGACAGACACACGCAGGAAAATATAAGGGTCCTTGGTTTTGCCTACGGACCGTACAAAATGTATGTTCTAAAAAAATTAAGGAAGAACAACTATGGATAAAAGTGAATTAAAACAGAATAGTGTAAAACAAAAAACAAAATTGAATTTAGAAAAAAAGTAGATAATTTTTACAAAAGCTTTCATTAAAACAATTCATAATTTATCAGTTTAAACTTAACTCATAAGGCTCCGAAATATTTATAGTTTACTACTTAAATATTTGTTGAGAAAATTTATCGAAAAGAATAAAAACTTCAACATGCTCAAAATATTATTATGTATTTCTACGTCTGTACTACATATTTATATTATTGTATACCTATTTTATATTACTAAACTTGTTCAGCTAAATAGTAGGGTTAACAAAGTGGTGTTATACATGGCTTAATTCAAAACGTATAATTCAGTAGGGATTTATTAATTTATTTTATATAATATATTGTGAGCATCATAAACTTAAATTGAGCCATTCTGTTTTGTGTGATATTTTATTTATTTATCTTAATATATATATAGGTATTATATAGGTATATATATATATATATATATATATATATATATATATATATATATATATATAATAAATTAATAAATCTATACTGAATCCCACAGTTTGAATAAAGCCATATAAGAATATAATAAACAAACACACACAAATTTAAATATATAAAAAGGAGAATCTTTATTTTTATTAGCCATTATTTTACATCTTCAGAGCCGATTAATTTATTCGTAAAACTACTGAATGTCAAAATATTTTTTTTCTAACGCTACTACCACTCAAGCCGATAAAAATCTCGGTTCATTGGGGAAGAGAAAAAAACAACAACAAAATCATAAAAATAAAAAAAAGGAAAAAAACAAACTAAACATAAATCTTACACGAAAAATCACTTAAGACTATTTGAGTAAGAAACTAGCTCAGCCTTGAGATAAACTCTGGCCTTCACTTAGTAAGCTGTCGCATTATGAATTATACTGGGATCGCAGAATACTCCCACTAATAAACTATAAACCATGCCTAATAAATTCCGTATTTTTAAAAGATTGGCTGGGATGCCTTGTGCAACATTTTAATACGGATGTAACGTTTCGGTAGGACTAAATAAAAAACAAACAAAAAATTAATCAGGATCAAGATGGATGGAGAGAGGTCTACTTGTTTTTTTTTATTTGAAAAGAATTAAAAAAATAAAAATTTAGTTAGATGTATCTTATACTCAATTTGCATTTATAATATCCTCAGATCTATTTCTAAGTGTTTCTACGATAAAACTGGAAACAGATTAATTTCAATTAATTTAATTGTAAAGGTTATGATATAATTCTGATATATATATATATATATATATATATATATATATATATATATATATATATATATATATATATATATATTTATATATTTATATTTATACAACAGTATGCAGGGATCGGGTGCACGATGTTATCATCTGATTGAAAAATTAACTCTTCTGGGATTATGAAACATCAGTGAAGTATTATTTAAGTCCTTAACACCAAATATTTAAGTTCTTTTAAAGAATTTAAATTGTTAAAAGCTTTTCATATTTAAATTGTTGGTTTAACATTTAAATATGTACATTGTTAATAGCTTTTAATATTTAAATTGTTGGTTCAACATTTAAATATGTACTCTATATTGTTAATTAATAGCTTTTCATATTTAAATAGTTGGTTTTACATTTAAATATATACTCTATATTGTTAATAGCTTTTCATATTTAAATAGTTGGTTTTACATTTAAATATATACTCTATATTGTTAATAGCTTTTCATATTTAAATAGTTGGTTTTACATTTAAATATATACTCTATATTGTTAATAGCTTTTCATATTTAAATAGTTGGTTTTACATTTAAATATGTACTCTATATTGTTAATAGCTTTTCATATTTAAATAGTTGGTTTTACATTTAAATATGTACTCTATATTGTTAATAGCTTTTCATATTTAAATAGTTGGTTTTACATTTAAATATATACTCTATATTGTTAATAGCTTTTCATATTTAAATAGTTGGTTTTACATTTAAATATATACTCTATATTGTTAATAGCTTTTCATATTTAAATAGTTGGTTTTACATTTAAATATGTACTCTATATTGTTAATAGCTTTTCATATTTAAATAGTTGGTTTTACATTTAAATATGTACTCTATATTGTTAATAGCTTTTCATATTTAAATAGTTGGTTTTACATTTAAATATGTACTCTATATTGTTAATAGCTTTTCATATTTAAATAGTTGGTTTTACATTTAAATATATACTCTATATTGTTAATAGCTTTTCATATTTAAATAGT
This sequence comes from Gerris lacustris, assembly GCA_951217055.1. Classification (NCBI taxonomy): domain Eukaryota; kingdom Metazoa; phylum Arthropoda; class Insecta; order Hemiptera; family Gerridae; genus Gerris; species Gerris lacustris. Next base: position 16,858,241 of record OX578279.1, on the reverse strand, counting down.
TGGTTTTACATTTAAATATGTACTCTATATTGTTAATAGCTTTTCATATTTAAATAGTTGGTTTTACATTTAAATATGTACTCTATATTGTTAATAGCTTTTCATATTTAAATAGTTGGTTTTACATTTAAATATATACTCTATATTGTTAATAGCTTTTCATATTTAAATAGTTGGTTTTACATTTAAATATGTACTCTATATTGTTAATAGCTTTTCATATTTAAATAGTTGGTTTTACATTTAAATATGTACTCTATATTGTTAATAGCTTTTCATATTTAAATAGTTGGTTTTACATTTAAAGAATGTATGTTGTTTATAGCTTTTTATACTAAATAGTTGGTTTAACATTTAAATTAAATTATTTAAAGTTTTTATATTGTTAATAATTTTTCATATTTAACTAGTTAGTTCAATATCATAACACAAAGTGTTTGATTTTTTTTTTCAACTTTAATTAAGCCATTTTAAGGTCTTGTTTAACTAAAAAAAAGTTGATTAAGTTTAGTTCTATTTTTATGAACTAAGGCCACTCATTAACTTGATTTTTGTCCCTCTGATGTTTTTCTTCTTAATTTTTTCCGCAAATATTTTACATTCTTTTTTTTCTGACACAATTTTCCCTCTTTTTTTTGTCACCTGGTTTCTTTTGAATTTGTGAACTCTCAGTGATTTTCCATAGAATCAGGGTTGCCTTTTTGAAGTTTGAAAATAAACATGTTTACACTGGAAATCAAGGCTCTTCGTTAACTTAACCCCTTACCCCAGGGGGTTCTAAAGGCTTTTCATCAAGTTTAACGCTCTAATAAACTTGCTATAGAACATAGGCCGTTACAAGTACTTCTAACTCCTGAGCAGTGTTTACGTTACAATACTAACATGCAAAGTGTTGAGCAATACCGAACTATACTGCTTGAGTTTAAAGTAACAAGGAATCTCCTGATGCTTTAAACTTGAACTCAGGTATATTCATAATGGGGAAAACCCAGCTATCACATTGCTACGCCTACAGTTCTAAGATTTTAAAGTGCGCGGTAGGACTTCGAATTCTATCGTTTAAGGATTATTAAAATATTGCTTGAGCATGGAATTTCATAACTTTTAACTATGTACTACGAAAAATTATAATATCCTTGTATGGATGGACAGAGACGAGTCACTTGATGAGTTAAAAATTGGTCCTAGACAACTTAGGCTAACTTTCTCATATAATCTTAGTCCCAAATCCATTTTGTATTCAATCCAGAAACGTTTTGAATTCGATTTTCAACAATCAGATTTATTTTCATCAATATCTCGGAAACTATATACATTTTTCCCGGGAAAACCGCTTATGCTTATAACGTTATATTCTTGTTTAAATGGACTAAATTTTAGATTTTTTAATCAAAATCGTCGAAACCGTTTAATAAATAATACATTTTTTTTCACTTTTGTACCCGGCATATTGTACACTAAAAGAACGTACTGCAATATCGTTAGAAAACAGATAAACCTAATAATTTATGTGCAATGCACATTTTGCATTGTAAACTAAGCTACTCTTAAGGCCATGGTCAAACATTTTGCGCAAACATTATGTTTGCGTAAACATCAAACAGCCCCATACACGGTCAAAATGTTTGCTCAAACTTCTGGAATTCTTCTTGGAATTCTGAATCTTTTATCCCTACGGCGAGATTCTAAATTAAATATATATATCCTTCACTTTATCAGTTCACGCACACTGATGATGATTATGATGACCAACTTAAGTTGTTGAAACTATAATATGAATTAAAGATTATCAACTGTTATTAGTCTTCAATAGTTTTCACTTAACCACAACCTTCTTTTTCTTTTCAATGTTTCGAAAAGTGTGAACACAGATTTAACTTTGGATCCATTAATGTTTCCTCAACACAATGCCTAGTGAATATATTAATTAATCAATACAATATAACAGTATAACGTATATAAAATAAATTATATTATGAACTTTAATTATTATTAACCTTATGATATAAGTAAAGAGTTCATTGATACAAAGCTTATTAATAATCCTTATGTAGATAAAACATACACGTGTATACTATACACATTCACCTTGAAGTTGATACAATATTCTTCTATACACATTATAACCAGAGTTAAACATCAATAAAGCGAGAGTAGGTATATGTATATATATATATATATATATATATATATATATATATATATATATATATATATATATATATATATATATATATATATATATATATATAACTCACACGTAGTTGAAGAGGTTATGAGTTCTACTATACTATTATAGCCCAAATTACCATGGGCTTATTACATTACGTAACGTTCATAATATAGGATAAGTATACCTATACAACATACAGGATTGCTTTTTACAACAGTGTAAATACGTAATAAAGATATATATATATATATATATATATATATATATATATATATATATATATATATATATATATATATATAAATTGTAAAAGGGGTTCATAATTATGACGTATAAAACAGAAGACCAAACCATAAATTAATACAATTGCAAATACCACGACATTAAAACAAAATCTAAAGCAATTCATAACGTTAAACATTTTTAGTATAAGAGTAAAAGGTCCATTACCAAGTTACGTATCCATTTAAAAAATATAATTTACGAACAAAAAGAACGAAAAAAACTTTCTAAAATAAAAATAAATACATACTTATATAAATGTAACCCATTACAATAATAATTTTATATTAAAACATTATAGGAAAACACGGAATCGAAATAATAATTTCTTTTTTTGATTCCGGAAATAAATTTAAGATTAGATTGTTCCTTTTTTTTATTTATATTTTGAATTCGACTATCTGTATATAAGTGTAGAGGGAATGAAAGTGCAGTGTTCTTAATAATGGACTCGGAGAGATTGCCGAAGGTAATAAAATGAAGTTTCAAGTGCTCCAGAATGAAAGAGAAAAGATTTTCTCTAATATTACGTTTCAAAGGAAAAATAAGAAATACAATGTCAAAATGCTGGAGATACGTAAATGGATCAAATACAAAAGGAATTAAGGCAATATAAGAAGTGCTTTAGACAACATTAAAAGTTATTCAAGTATATTATTCTATACAATGTTTTTTCTGAATTGTTCAGACTGTAAAATTTAATGTATTTCTTTCCGTTACATTAAAGAAACTATTTTCTAAGTGATGCGTAATGGTAGAAGTCACGTAAGATGTAGACATACATAACAAGCGCTCTTTATTTACTATTATAAAAGTAGCTTATGTTGTACATTTTAAGTTGCTTGCAAAATGGTTATGTTATATCGTAGGAAAATTACCTAAAGCAATGACGTAAATTGTAGGTGAAGAGAGTCGAAATACAAAAGAAAATAATAATAAACTTACTTAACTTTTAAGTATAAAACAACTTTTTAAAAATGTTCATATTCAAACATGAACAAGGAAATATCAGTAGAAGTATAATATCACTTTATAAGAGAGAGAAGAAGAAGAAAATCTTTAAAAAGTTCATAAACCTATGAAACCATTTATAGAATAGGAGAAGAGAGAATAAAAAAGTTATTTGTTTCCGGAAAAATACTGAAACAATTGAATAATGATTTAGCGTACAAAATTGAATTCCAACATCAAAAAAGGAACTTAAGTAAAGGTAAAAAGTAGGTACACAATGGAACAATGCCCCGAACTGTAATTCTTTGTAAAAAAAATAAATCGGTCCGAGACAACTCAGACAAACTTTCTCATATACGAGTTAATAATTACTAAGCTCAGTGTTTCCATTTATAAGTTTTCGTGTTTTCCTAGGTACATTTAACTTATTATTGAACATTTCATAAAAAAAAATTATCATAAAAATAACTCCTCCTCGGCGGGGTTCGAACCATGCCACTTTCAGTCCGCGATTAAATCTATTTTTTCTGGAACTAGATTTTTCCCGGATAACAGCTTATATCGTTGGATTCGAATTTCATGGACTACATTTTGTATAAATGATTTTACCGGAAGCTATTTAGAGAAATAATTTGTTTTCACGTTTTTTTCAGAGTTTTCGGGGGTTAGTGCCCCCAAATTTGAAGCTACAATTTCACCCCAAGGTATTATTTTTCTGAACATTTTTGCCAAATTTCGTCAAAATCGGACCAGTAGGTTGGGCTCCAAGCATTTGCACAGACGACAGACAGATTTTTTTTAAAAACCTTTTTTTTGAACTCAGGGGACCTAAAACCTGATGGTGTAAATCCATCAAAATCTCAAAATCGAATCTTCGCGCCATCACAATACTAAGTAAATGTTATTTTATTAAATAAATTACTTTATAGATTTTTAAAGTGTACAATAAATTAACTGGCCTACATTTTTATTGTAACATAATTTGGTCTAAACCTGACCATATTATGAATGCGCCATATAGTGAAACGTTTTGATTAAGATTAAATAGCGTGTTTTTGATGTGCCCTTGGCCTTACTTTCTCCTCTTCCAACACATAATTAATTGTAATTAAAATAATTACATCATTACACAAATCAATCAAGGAAATATAAAATTCTCACAGATACCCACGTATATTAACAATGTATAGAAAACATTATTGTTTGCAGCAGTAGCGGTTTCGGAGCGACACATTAAGGTTTGCACAAGTTCCTTGGTTCTCAGAGTGGGAGTTGACCAGTGTACGATTGTTTGCACACCGAAACACAACCAACACATGTAACCTTGCTTAACGCTAGCGACGTACAGTGTGTGTAGTTAGCCAACTCCTTACTATACATACAATGGTCAACACGCTTTCAAACTCAGTTTCAAAACGACATAAACAAACCATGTCTCTTCCTAATCTAATCTTGTGCTACTTAGTTTAGAAATCTATTCCCATTGTGAGTTTTCTTCTTTTGATTAAAAAAAGTGTAGTGGGTTATCTTAGCACGAGGTTGTGAATTCAATCTGTATAGATTATTATCATATATTTAATAAAAGAAAATTAGAAGTTCTAAACAAAATGTTGTAGAATTTACTCATCATGCGAAAAAAATAATAAATATTCAACAGCAATTGATTTTTACTATCAGTGCAGAAGAGATGGATTAAGGTAAAAGAGTCAGGAAATATGACTGAACACTACAGCTGTAAACCTGACTATGAAATAAGTCAAGTTCACAGCTTTTTCCAGCTGTATACTCGTATACGACCCTGTATACTCGTAAGCTGACCCCTATCTTCAACTAACTTCATCTCTCCAGCGATGATGATGACGAGTTTTATTTAAAAGCTGGCATCACTACAATAACCCTATTTCAGAGAGACAGTATCATTTATTTATATATAATATATACTCACACCTTTAACTCATACTAAAAAACCTTTATTGCTCAATATTTTAGTTGATTTACTCTTTATTTTTTATTTAATTTTTAAGTTGATTTACTTCAGTAAAGCTCAATTTACTGGTATTATAACCAATCAAATCTTCAACCATGAATATAATATGTCCATTTTAAGGCACGGCCACACAGAAAGCTACGCAATGCGAGCAAGCTATGCTACGTCTGCGAGCTATGAGAGCTACGCTAGCTATATTTAGGTGTGGTGACCACAGAGAAAGCTATGCAATGCGAGCAAGCTATGCTACGTCTGCGAGCTATGAGAGCTACGCTAGCTATATTTAGGTGTGGTGGCCCCAGATAAAGCTACGCAATGCGAGCAAGCTATGCTACGTCTGCGAGCTATGAGAGCTACGCTAGCTATATTTAGGTGGGGTGGCCACACAGAGAGCGATGTTTTTTAGTCTCGTTCGTCATGTTAAGTAGGAAGGACCACAGTAGCTCTGATGAAGAGCTATTGGTTATATGTATTTACTTTATGTGAGCAGAAAACGAAAACAAAGTGGAAGCATGCATTGAACGGCAAAAGCTCCATCACTTGATGGAGGATCTTAAACAAGATGAAGAGAAGTTCAAAGAATACTTTAGAATGACAATAAGTAACTTTTAAATTTCTTCTCCATCTTCTTCAAAGTGATATAGAAAAAAATAGATTGAAATACAGAGCGACCATTTCACCTGAAGAACGCTTTGCTGTATGTTTATTGTTTTTGGTAGAGTTGAAGGGGGGAGTAGCAGTCTGCGCAAGTCCGTCGCCGAAAAATCCGTTCAAATGGAATTGCCAATACATAGCTTAGATGCTTCACGTAGCGTAGCTAGCCAGTGTAGCGTCGCGTTCAGTGTGGCCACCACTAACCTCTATTCATTATAACATAAAAGAAATTTTCAGACATATCTAGAATAGCTAGCTCGCGTCGAGTATCTTTCTGTGGGGCAAGGCCTTTTATACATGCGAATATGTAAATGACAAATAATAAACCAAGTTTACTTTTAAAGCTTAACTGAATATTCTCATGATGAATATATAAATACATTATCTACATTCTTAAATCAGATTTCAAAGAAAAAAGTATTAGAAGAAGTAGTTTCCCACAAATGCGGAAGACTTCAAAACTAATGCTAATAATCCATAGATAAAGTAATCCATAGATTAACAACCTTTAGTTAGATTAATTAGGACAATGTTTCTGCATAACATGAACAGAATCTAAGCCAATTAAGAAATAATAATTCTCACACTCTACAAAAATAGTTAAATCTACATTATTAAGAAAATCAGTCTGATCAACTTGAACTCCAACAATCGTTTCTTATATAAAAAGACAAGCTCAATTTAAATTCCCCTAAATTCGCATTAAATTGATTTATAGTAAAAAAAAATAGACTGTCAATTAGTGTGGCACATAGCTTCCTCGCATCCTATCATGTACTTTATTGTTATATTAACATTAAAATTATTGTTATATTACTTTATTGTTACATTGTTTATTGTGTAAAAACTATTTAACAATTTTAGCGAACTTTAACACTTTATAGCGGTGCCGCTGTGGGTTTTACTAAAACATTGTATTTGAAAAAAATGTTTGTCTCATTGAATAGATAAAGTTAGATTTTTTTCCCGACCTCAAACTCCAATTTGAAATTTGAAGTTCAAGTTTACGCGAGCGTTGCTCGTGAACGCTTGGACGGATAACGTTGTCCAACGAACTCGTCCTGGGCATTGGTAAAATGAACATGTCTACCAAATTTCATCAAAATCGGTCGACATTTACTCAAGTTATCGTCACACGTTTCATAATTCGCGGACACACAGACCGACAGACAGACAGACAGACAGACACGAGACCAAAAATGTTCCCTGATGTCTGAAACGGATTTCTGTCTTGGAATTTTTAAAATCGGAGACATAAAAGTTTTTCGTTCTCAAAAGTGAACACAATGCTTCCGTTACCTTCGGTAAGCTCGGAAGCAAAACTTAATAAGTGTTCAAATTAAGTAAATTAAGTAAATTAAGTAAGCCGTTTTACCAGGAAAAATTTAGTTTCTAAGATATTGATAAAAACAAATTACTAATATATATATTATTTATTAGTACATTAATTACATATATATATATATATATATATATATATATATGTAATTAATGTACTAATAAATAATATATATATTAGTAATTTGTTTTTATCAATATCTTAGAAACTAAATTTTTCCTGGTAAAACGGCTTACTTGGTTAAAATTGTATTTCAATGGACTACATTTTAGAATTATCCAATCAAAATCCTCGGAACCGTTTTTCAACCTCATTTAACAATTTTGGAGGTAGCACTTCTAAAGTTAGACCAAAAATGCCATGAATAGAACTTTACTCTTTTTAGGAATTCGTTGGTAAAACCAGAAAAGGAAACTCTGTCACTCTGTACGATTCCGATAACTTTCGATTCAAAAGCAAGATAAATCATGAAACTTTCCATTATAAAAGATCATTTTGACGCGCACACAGGAAAAATATAGCGAGCTCAAAGTTATCAGCTGTTCAAATCCAAAATGGCGGATAATTCATGTCACGCGAAATTTTGAGTGGGTTATCAAAATTAATGAAAGTCAATGAAGAGTAGATTACAAAAATATGTAACACTTGTGGAAAGTGTTTAATTTTGTATGCCATTTTGTCAAAAAACATCAACATTTTGCGTGCCCCCCCCCCCCCCCCCCCTCTCGCTTTATACTAACTATTTTCATGATTATAATGCCAACAAACATCTTTTTACGTGAGATTTTACGTACAACCAATGTATTTATTTGCACTGCTTATATAAGAAAGTAAAAATTTATAAATTATACATACAAAACAGACAGAGGACACACTCAGTTCCCTTCAGAACATCCTTGTTAAACAAGTTCAATAAAATACTCAACATACCTGAAACAGAAACAAAAACTTGATATTAACAGAAGGAAATAACACATATTTTCTTAAATTAAAATAACAATTAAATAAAATTCCATTAAGCTAATTAAAAGTAAAACTGTAATATCAGATTGAATTGAATGCTAGAAAATAAGAAGGGCAGGAAGTTAGTTTAAGGGGGGTGAGCTTGTTAAAATAATCAGGATAAAGAGAGTTTCACAGAATTCAAAAGATTAATATGAGAGAAATTCGCACAAGAATATTTATAGAACACAATAGAAGTTCATTCATAATTTGCAAAACTTGGTCTTGAGTATTTATTTAAAAATGAAATAAATATAAGAACTAGAATATATATTTATCGAAGTAAAGATATTTTTACTTTATTGGTTGTGCCGGGTACTCTCACATTACTTAGAAGGTTCTATAGAAGGGTTCCTAAAGGTGGGTTACAGTCATAGCCAGCGGATTGACATGCGTAGTTGTCTTTTTATATAGCAAATATTCATATTTTCTGGGATCTGGGACCGAGATTATAAGAAAATTTGTCTGAGTTGTCTCGAACCGTTTTTTTAAAAAAAAAAAAATCTATGCAGGATCCTAGTGCTGCGCAATTAACAAGTTTGAAAATGAATTAAATTTTAAATTTAAACGTGTAGAGTGATTAGGGAAAGAAAAGTTTAAGTTTATGAGGTACAGTAAATTATTTACTTGTACTAGCTAAATTAGACCTAAAAGAACTTATTTGGACAGAGGGAGGCTTGACAAACCTATGACACAACTTTTTGATTTTTTGAGACTTGGCTTTTTTTACATAAGTGTATTTGTTGGGATTTAATTTCTTTTGTAAGTATATTGTTTTGTCCCTTAGCCGCTTGATTGCTTTTTTGAACACATAATAGCTATTTACGTAACCTAGAGCAGTAAGGGCGTTATTACAGGCCGAGTGCAAAGTTTAAAAGCACGAGTGCGTTTAAAGCCCGAGGCCTGTCATGGCACTTACTGCTCGTGGTGCGTACACTATTTTATCGCCCACCACATGTAAACTAATTACTAAACATGCAAACTATTTTGCCGTAATCTTCAAAACAATAAATGCATATATTAAGGTTACATCACTACCAAAACAAACCGCAGTTATAAAAATATTGGTTGTTAGCTGACGCTGAGAACTACTAGCGCTTCCTGCACGCCGGCCAGGAAGCGGCCGCTTCTCGAACTACTAGCGAGCCTGTAAAGATGCATTTTTACATGCCCCAGGGCTGTAAAATGGAACTTTACCGGCCGCTCAGGATAGGAATGTTTACAAGTGGTGGGCGATAAAATGTAATATGTACCTACATATTAAACAATAACAAATAATATAAGAAAATATCGAAAAGATAAGGGAAGGACATACGACATACATAAAAGAAATTTAATCAAAAATAGTCCAAATTTAGTTGGAGAAATAGAAAAGGCAAAGAAATCTAACAATCAGCGAAAGAAAAACTATAAACTTAAAGGAGGAACAACGTGTAGCCTTTTTCTTTTATATTTACCTGCCTATAGATCCTTAATAAAAATATGCTTTAGACAACTTTCAACAGATTTACATGAAGGAATCTCGACTTCAGCAGAGTTCCATAACATGAAGCAAGGAAAAATGTTGAGAATTTAAAAATAAAAGAAAGAAACAACAACTCTTTATGTAAGTTTTTATTTTGTAAACTTTCTATAGAAGAAGGAGAAAATTAATTCAACACAGCTGTATAAAATCTTAGAATTACAGCTTGAACCCGGTATCTGCAATTTTCATCTCCTTGAATAACACAGATATATACCATATGCATAAGAATTACTAAAGAAAAATGTAAGATATACTTAGTATATATTACAAATATATGAAAACATAATACAGGCTACATTCATATGTGTATGAGGACGTTTCATATGAATAGAGTAAGTCTCTCCTTTCTATTTTCTTTTTTTTTAATTTTCTATATTACTTTATATTTTTAGCACTAAGCTTTCAAGCTGCATATATTGAACTCAGTATTATTGGTGTTGAGTTTATCAAAGAGCTTTCAGTCAACCAGAATAAGATTTTATCAATTAATTAAAAAAAAAATCACTTATTTTTATAAAAATAGTTAACGAGGTCGTTGTAGACGAGTGGTTAGACAAGTGAGTTGGACCTCACCAGAAACGAAAGATCAAACACAGACATGTCGGGTTCGAAGCTATTAGAGGTGAAACATGTTTTTTACACATATTTATCACACTTGAACCAAACATGTCATTCAAATTGATGTGCAAAGAGACCGAACTTTTCCATTTTAACCTTATGTACATTATAACGTTATGTTCCGTTAAAAAATAAAAAAATAAATAATAAAATATAGTATTCTTAAATTTAAAGTTTCTTAGTATTATGAATAGTAGTATTAATTTCTTTAGTACAGCAGAAATCACTTTTTATAAAATTCTTTACTTTTCTTTATACTTTTTCAAATACTTAGTTTAAGAAAAAGTATTGGGATGGTATGAAAATTGATTTTATCATTTTTATAGATTTACACGTTTTAAGGTAAAAAAAAAGAAAAAAAGTCTCTCTTTAAAGACGTGTAGAGCCCACAAACTATGGACCAATTTCGATTGAATTTGGCTAACTTGTTCAGAAAACTCAAACCTCGAGGTGAAATCGCGAAATGAATTTTAGCTCTAAATTTGGGACCACCAACCATCAACTCTGAAAAAAGTGAAAAAAAAAAAAAAAAAAAAAAAAAAAAAAAATATATATATATATATATATATATAGTCAATTTAACTACGAATCTAACCATATAACTTGGTTTCCCAAAAAAAATCTAATTCCTGAGAAAATAGCAATAAAAGTAAACAGTGAAAGGCTGGGTTCGATTCCCCGCAAGGGAGGTGTAATTTTTATGGTACATTTGTTATAAAATGTTCAATAATAATTAAATGTAACCACGTTCAAAATGTTGAAACAATTAATAAATGGAAAACACTGGAACATGTAATTATGTAGTTCTCGTATATGAGAAGGTTTAGTATGAGTTGCATTGGATATATTTAAATAAATAAATAAATAAATAAACAGACAGGTATATAAAATTTGAGGCACTTCTTTACATTGTTACTCCCCTTATAAAAAAAAACAAAGGGAAGTAACAATCTAAAGAAGGTGAACGGACTGTTCTTCTTAAGACTGTTACTACCCTTATCAGAACAGAAGTGGGATATTCCTTTGTCCCAAAGTACATTGGACTAAACATCCCTTTGTCTTAATATAGTTATTTAGTCAAAGTAATTTTTATTCAAAAACAACTTAGGGGAGTACTCATCTAAAGAAGTACCAAGTCGTATTGATTGATTAGGTTTCAATTTATAAAAAGAGATTTGAAGTTCAAATAAAAGAATTAACAAATCGTTTAACAATTGAATCGAACTATAAAGAAAATAGTAGTAGACATTAGTTAAAAGTTAAACGAGACTATAAAGTCGTCTAGATTTCTCAATTAGATTATATCCGAGTGAAGGCAGCTGCCTTGTATAAGAAACTGCTATCTGTCTGAAAAACTCATTTATCGTTAAAGTCTGAATGGAGAACGGGGAGTTCCCTTCTTACAAATATATATCTTTGCACAATTGTAGCGCTGTAGCTTTAGAAGAAATGCTTACCAGCCCTAATGGCACAGATTGTTACGTAAAAAAAAGCCTGTGACTTCACAATTGGGAAGTCTAAAAATCAGTAAGGTTAAACTCAACAAACAGAAACTCTAAATAATAAAAAAAAAGTTCACAGTATAAAAGTATAATCACACCACAAATAGTTATTAAATGCCTTCTCTAAAACCCTCTCCTCTAGATTTTACAAAAAAAAAAATAAAAAAAATAATAATAATAACATAGATGCTGTAATATCTCTAATATAATGAGAAAGACATTCAAAAAGAAATATCTCGAGGGTTGAAATTGATAAATTGAATTTATATATATGATTTTGGGTTGGGTCCATAGGTTGAACCCTGAGGGATTCCTTTAAAAAAAGTGAAACTTTTAAATCTCTCCTAACGCGTGTTTATTCTAATTATGTCAGATTGACTGATTGAGAAATAACATCGGGGGGGAGCCAGAACAAACGCATTAACAATACAAATAGCCACCGGGTTCCACAACACACCAAGGCAGTAGCAACAATAATTTCATATGTTCATGATGGGTGGAGTCCATTATGAATAAGGTATTATACAAACAAGACAATTCCCTTCGAAAAAAGGCCAGACCAAAGACTTGTACTCTTATTATTATTATGTTTATTACTTCTTTCTACGACGTTTTATTTACTTTTAAATGGAGTTGAAAAGGTGTAGATAATAATACAGTTTTTTTAAAGCCTTAAGCGTTTTAATAAGATTAGGTGAAAAAGGACTGCAGTAAAAATGCATTTTAGATTATTCGAACAAGCTGTTAATACAAAAAGTGTCGGATTAACACATATTTGTTAAGCTACCTTTGCACTTAAACTTTAACTTTTTGATAAAACATAGTTTTTTTTATTATACAAATAAAATTATTTTAGCTAATATTCTTTATAGGAGAACAGAAATGGCAATAATAAAGTTTGTATAACAAAATATCATTTTTTATGTCACTATCTTAAAAGTAATAAACATTTATTAAACATGGGTTTATTCGATCCGGATTTTATTCATATTAGTAGGTCACTATTACAAAAATATTTTTCAATATCTTCATCTTGTAGTATAGCTAACCTTTTATACTTACATCTTAATTTTTGCAGACTTTAAAATTTAAATGATTTTTACTAAAGACAAAATTATTAAGTATTATATAAATATTTTATAAACGAATAAGAAATAGACGATTTATAATGGAAAAGGAAAATCTGGGGGCACGGCAGTGCCCCCCCCCCCCCCCCCCCCCCCCGCCAAGTCGAGCACAGCCGTACCAATTTTTACTGGAACCAATCAAGGCAATTTGGACCCCCCTCTAACATCCTATTGAAGATACTTAGATATATAAAATTAATTTTAATTTAAAGTTCATGACAATCTAAATCAGAAATTAAAAATTCACACCTTTACCCATAGTAGTTCATAAGATATATGAGCCAAAAGTTTTGTTATTTTGTCACTCACTCACTCATCATAATTCTAAGGCACTTTAAAATTTTGTATATAGGTAGAGTTTATTGTACAAATAAAAAATCTGGTTCCTTGTTCCTTTCAAGGCTAATAGAAAAACCGATAGACCTACTAGAACTTACTCCGACAGTGGGAGACTTGGCTAAACCTATATGAACTCACAACTTTTTACGCGAGCCTTGGCTTATTTTTTTTACACAAGTGTTTTTTTTTTTTGTGATTAAACTTAATAGTAACTTAAGCAAAATCACAAAGCAAAAATTAAAAAAAAGTAAAGTAAGGCACTAGATCAGTGGTTCTCAACCTGTGGTACGCGTATCCCTTGGGGGTACACAAAAATGTGTAAGGGGTACGCGGTGAATTAAAAAAAGGTTTTTTGTTTTCTTTTCTGTCTAACAAATAAAAACTTTTTAGCAAAATGTCAATTAAAAAATCTTGTTTGGAATTGAAATGACCTATTTACAGCTGTTTCTATGATGTAGCATTATTAGCAGTAGTTAAACTACACTTCGTCTAATATAAAAATTATTATTAAAAATAAGGGGTGGTTTTAAGGGGGTACGCACAGTAAATTATACAAAAAAGGGGTACGTGGGTTGAGCAAGGTTGAGAACCGCTGCACTAGATTATAAGAAATATACGTTTAAAGAGTCTTAAATAAGTGGATTTAAGAAAAACCTGTCTGAAATAAGACACTGAAAATGCTACAAGTGGTTGAAAGCAGACTGGTGAAGAGTTTGAAATGACATTAAGCGGAAAAACGTGTTTCCTCAACTCCGGGGAGCTGTATTCAATTCTTAGCAAATACGTTTTTATGGAACCAAAAATCACAAATACCTTTGACGCATCACCGAGTGCACGAAGGATGAGAGATTTAACTTAATGCGATTTAATGCATGCATAATTTGCTTAATTTATTAAGCTGGCTTAAATTTGCTTTGGAATTAATCATTTTTTGCTTACAAGCTTACGATTTTAATTTTAAAATTAAAATCGGTTTTTAATGAAACCGAAACCGAAAAAATATAGAGTAGGAGGTAATACTGCAAACGATACTGTGTAGAATAAGGACTACCACAATAAACACATGATGTGAGAAAGCATATTATACCATAGTTGTCAAGCAAAACATTCTTTTGCCAATAAAAAAATGTTTAGTATTATTAAATAGTAAAAAATGTTAGAAGCTTTATACTTCCTGTAAAGCAGGGGAGCAGTAAATTTTCAAAAATGAAAAATTCAAAATACAAAAATAAGCAAATAACATTTTTCTATTTAAGTCAAACTATGTACATATTTCACAAATACAATTTAATTTACTTTTCCTTTTCAACCACACGATCATTTTTAAAAAGAACACTTTCAATAAATATTTTACAATAAATGAAAACAGACTTGTAAAAAAAGAGGAATACAAAAAAAAAAAATAAAATAATACAAAACAGTATTCAATAAAAAAAAAGAAAAAGTAAAATTCATTTTAAGTGAAAGGATAAAAGGAACCATAAAAGTAGTTTGAGTGTAATTTGATAAAATATTTCTCAATTTAACAGTAATAAAGATAAATACGAAATAACATATATATATTCTTTGAATTACATTAAAGAAAAATAAAAAGGTCTGCGTGCACAAGCATTATTTTAAAATATAGTAGTTGTAGAACATAATTATTTTTTTTAAGCAACAAAATTAATTAAAACCGATATGGAAATAATAAATTGTACATTAATTATATCACTGCACTAAAAAGTTCGCTATGTTCAAAATAGGACTATTTCATCTAATCGTAAAATTGTATTTTACGACGAAAAAAAGGTCAAATTTATTATACATTATATGTACTTATATAAAAGAAAAGAGAAAGTGGAGTTTTTTTTAAAAACAAGAAATAATAATGCATTAAAAAACACAACATAAAGATCAAATAAAAAGATTGTATGCTACGAAAATAATATGTAGTCTGCAAATAAATACACAATACGTGAATCGATCTAAAATATTAAATGATATGGTAATATCATAAATTAAATACATCATTTAATCATAAAATCAATAAAAAGGAAAAAAAATTGATAAATGTATACTTCTTAGTATCTTCAAGATGAAATATAGACTAAAGATATCACCAAATTGAAATCTATATCTTGGTGTGAATGAAAATGGACGTGCTCAAAAGAGATAGGAACGCAACATGGATCTGAAAGTTGGACCAAAATGGTTGCAGATGCAAAATGATAGGCAATGTTAGGGAACAGTGGGACTCACCATTTCTTCGAGGGCAAGTCTTTTTAATCGAATTAAGACGAATATTAGGATATACAAAAAAAAAAAAAAAAAAAAAAAAAAAAACATATGAAGAATGAATAATTTAAAAAGAAAAAAAAATCATTTATTTTTCGGAGAAAATAAACTATTCATAAAATCTCTTGCTTGTGCTTAAAGACATAGACTTTATTATTTGCGTAGCAATAAATTACCCTTTTATTACGGTTTCGTCGGTAAAACCAAAAAGAAAGGAACTCTTAAAGTTTTGTTCCTGAGTCTGTCACTCCGCACAATTTCAATAGCTTTAATATAGAAATAAAAATCGGTCCGAGACAACTCAGACAAACTTTGTCATATACGAGCTCATAATTATTTAGCCCAGTGATTTCCATTTATTAGTTTTCGTATGTAAATTTAATTATTATTGAGCATTTCATTAAAATTTAACATAAAAATAACTTCTCCCGGGCGGTGAATTGAACCCGGGCTCTCTCGGTCCGCGTTTTAAGCTTTTTTCTCAGGAACTAGATTTTACCCGGGAAAACGGCTTATATCGTTGGATTCGTATTTAAATGGACTATATTTTGAATTTTTTAATAAAAATCGTCGGAACCGTTTTCGAGATATAATTATTATAGAGTTTTTGGGGGGTAGCGCCCCTAAATTTAGAGCTAAAATTCATTTCTCGATGTCGCCTCGGGGTATGATTTTTTTGAACATGTATGCCAAATTTCGTCAAAATCGGACCAGTAGTTTAGGCTCCAGGCGTCTGCACACGACAGACATTTTTTAAAAACTACTTTTTTGGACTCAGGGGACCTCAAAACGTGTAAATCCATCAAAATCGAATTTTCGCGCCATCACAATACTTTCTCTTTATATGAGAAAGTAGAAACATGAAACTTTGAAGCATTAAAGATTTTTTTGACCACACAGGAAAAATATAAGTAACACAAAATTAATTATCAGGCGTCCAAAAATTACAAACAATTTTGATATGAGTGGGGTATCAAATGAAAGATATTAAAATTGTTCAATTTTCCACGCGATATTTGTTAGATTACATCCAAATTTTGCTTGAAAAAAAATATATATATATTTCTGCTGTTACTAAAAGTATATATATAAAAAAACAAAACAAAATGTGGGCTCTGCTATTTTTTCTGTAGCAAAAATAAGAATTAGAATTTAATAATTTAATAATAACTGGGAATCCAAAATGGCAGGTAATTCAAGTCAAGCGAAAAAAATATGTTATTGAAATTATGAGTCAGGTATTAAAGAGTAGAGAATTTCATATTCACAATACCAACAAACCCCTTTTTATACGTAAAAATTGTGTTTACTTAACAAAAACAATTTTATTTATATATTATTATTATTATTATTATTATTATTATTATTATATTCTGGATTTAATTCCATTGTCTTACGGGTATATAAATAAAAACTTTAATTTTCATTCTTTTCTGCGATATTTCAACCCCATTAGTGTAAAGCTTATTAATAATTGTTCTTAAAGTACATCCAAATGTAGCTTCTATTTATAGGCTATATTATTATTATTATTATTATTTAGTATAGAATATTGAATGCCAGCTAGTGGTACGATCTAAAAATGCAGTAAATTAAAAGAAAATAACTAATTCTTTCTGTCATGTCTTTTTATTCTTATATAAAATTTAATTATATTCTGCATTAGAATAAAAATCCAACAGAAAAGAGAATTTATTTTCAAAACAAGAAATAAATGAAATTTAAATTGTAAATTAATAATACAATCTCACAGGGTTAAGTGTAGGCAGATGCTAAGTAAAAAAAATATTGCGAAATGACCAACTAAGTTCATTATAATTGCTTCATTTGTAGCACCGATAATAACAATTCATTACGTACATTAAAACTAGTGTGACAGTAAAAAGCAATGTAAAAAAGAAATATTATAAATATTTTTTTACAATAAATTATGACTTCTTCCTTAATAATTTGTCATATATGTCACATAAATAATAATATCAAAGCAAATATTTATACGTAGAAAAACTGTAAATACAATAAAAATAATTTATAAGTTCATTTAAAAATATAATTAGTGAATAATAATTTGTCATTGATTATACAAAATATTATAAATAAATAAAAAAATAGCAATAAAGGCTTATTTGATGCAAATATAATTCATATGCATTATTATTGTTGTTATTATTATGTTCATTAAAATAATATTCAGTCAGCACAAGGATGTACTATAAATCATTGAAGGTGTGGTTTGTCTCACAATAAAATTCGAGGGATTTGAAATAAATAAATATTAATCACATTAAAATTTAATAGATATTTGAATTAATTCACACTGAACGAATTTAAAAAAATGTCCAAGAAATTCAAATTTAATTGAATAGATCCGAAGCTATTAAATATAAGTAAAATGTTATGATTTTATTATAATAATAATATAATGTTAAAGAATTACCAAAATTGTAATTTATTTAAGAGAGAGAACGAATTGGATTGGTTAAATTACGCCCTTATGGACGTAAATAAGGTTTAAAAAAGTTTACTTAAAAGCTGACTTTTTTGAAAAAGATTACTTTCATCTTCTCAGCAAATAGGACGAATTTATAAAATAATAAATACCTGATTTAAAGAGCATTAGTGTGAGATTTAAGCCCTCCAATCAGAAATAAAATCAGTTAATAATTGCAGACGCAATATGAGATCTCAAAGTCCAATATTAAAAAAAGGTAATCAAATCTAGCTTCCAATTAAGGTACACCGGTGAATTTACGAAAGAACAACGAACGGATTTACGAATGACTTTGTTTAGTCATGGAATAAAACTTGGAGATCTTCTAAATCAGTAGATGTTTTCGATACTACTTACCGTTAATTCGCATAAAATATTAACTTTGCGTCCACCATAAAATGAAAAATTTCAACTTATAGGAATTTTCCCGTCAGTGTCTCTGGTAGAGGTACAAGGGTGTCAAATTTAATTTTCAAGCTATTCAGGAAGTCACTTATAATTTTGATGATGTCTGTCAGTTAGTCAGTCAGTAACAAAAGTGAAAACTTTGAAACTCTCCCCTTTTGAATAAGTTTAATATTAAGGACTCAATTTTTAACGTGTCTTAAGCTACTTAAGTTAAAACTATGCTTCAAATTTCAAAAGCCCATATAAGAGGGAGCAGAGATGTGAGGGTGAGTAAAAAACCAGGTGAATTTGATCAAGTAAAGATAACACTGTATGCTTTACTAAAACTTGGCCAGGCATATTGCCGTGCGCTCAAATATCGGATAAAAAAAGTTCAATAAATATCATTTATTGAAATTAAATGTTGTATACAAATGAATAGAGTCTATACAGAGGGTGCAACTGTAAAAACTGTCCAACTAGAAAATAAAAGAATGATAAATCATTTTAATTGAACGTATTATTAAAGGATCGAATCAATAATAGAATTCAAAATTGATTATGAATGAAAAGGCCAATTTTTGAATGAAACGATAAATTGATTTTTTATTTCAAATTCAAACAATAAAAAAATAAAAATGATTAATTAAATATGAGAGAGAAAGATGAATGAGATTCTGAAGGTTTGCATTGTTAATATTTTTACAAAGACACTATTATTACTGTTTCTATAACAATGTTATATTAGATTTTCATTCATTAAAATATTTATACAGTTAAAGAAGATAATATTTATGTGAATGCATTTTAAATGTGTTTAACGTTATGTAATTTACAATAGTTGTGCAATATACAAAGAGCTTTAATGTCAAAATTACTGAGAAGATGAGTGGTATATTAAACCAACTAACAATAGCAATTCTGTGAACACGGTTGTTAATTAAATTTAAAGTTGAATCCTTGTAAACGAAATATAAATCTAAAATACCGAAGACATTAGTAAACATTTTGCAATGTGCATTATTTAGTTAATTATTAACCTAGTTCTAAAACAACTAAGCTATAGACAAACCACTTTCCAAAAGGCTGTACCTTTAAAACAAAACATCTGCAACATTTACAATTTCAATGTGATTAGCAAAATTTAAAATTCCTAAATTTCCCTTAGAAAACTGTAGTTTTTTTTAAGGTTTCCAAGCTATTTAGAATGTAGAGCCGACAGTAATTAGTTCCCATGTATAATAATATTGCAACCATCTCTAGGGCAAAGACGTAAAAAGGGATGGAACTGCTGGATATGTTGATTTTGTGTACCCTGCCAAGTGCCTCATACTAATATCCAATAAAGTCCAAGTTGTTTTCAGAAAAAAAGAAGCAGTAAAAGTATACTCGACCTTATGAAAATTATACAAAGCTGTAAAAACTTCTAAATGAAGGACTGAACAAAATTTTTTAAATCAATTCTTACTCTAAAAAAAAACTATCTATCCTAGAAATATATGTTAATGCCATGCTTTAAATTTAACCATGGTCACCGTCATCTCTTGCATTGTACTTAACTTTACCTTTTTTACGACCAAAGATAAATTTAGGCTTCATTTAAATGCCAAAAATAAATTGGAATGACTTCAACAAGTAATAGGCCAACCAACATCATTAAATTATATTTTTTAATAAGCAGGAAAGGCCTCGGTTTTTCTGCAGGCAGCATCATTTTATAATGAATTTTGTACAAAAAAGGGAATCAACTAAAATTTAAAAAAAGTCAACCAATTAGTGTGGCACATAGCATCCTCGCATGCTTTTACAATCTATATTGTCTAATTTATTTATTTTTTCCCCCTTTTATAAATTTTGCTTCCGAGCTTACCGAAGGTAACGGAAGCTATGTGATCGTTCTGAAGAACGAAAATATTTTAAAATTGTTTTGATTCATTTTCATGAATCTGGGGCTATCTGTAGGACATGTATGGGCTACATTCAACAAACCATCCACATTTCTTAAATCAGATTTGTACTTTTGAAGATAGGTGTAAAAAAAGTAAATAAATGAATGCTTGTGCAAGTGCATAAGAGAAATAAATGGGCGCAGAAATTAAAACTTATTCGGGGTCAACATTATAATAATTATGACAAAATTTTATTAAAACTGGGCGAGAAGTTTTTAGAATTTTTGAGCAAAAATTAAACGATAGACCGACAGACATGTCAAAAATGGATTTTTGTCTTGGAATTTTTAAAATCGGAGACATACAAAACGTTCGTTTTTTAGAACGATTACATAGCTTCCGCTTCCGGAATCTACATATACATCTCTAAATATACATATTACAGTCATATATAAAAATAATTAACATGAAAACAAGTAATAAAAAAAATTTCCTATGCCGGTTCTCCCCTTTTTTTACCTAGTGGTATGATATTGATAATATTGTCGGTCGAAGTAAATTTGGCTTAGGTAATCTAATTAAATTAGACTGCCTTTATTTTACATTATGTATTTACTACCTTCGCATTTCACTTACGAACATAATTAGGGAGTTTACTGAGGTAGATTTCACTTAAAACGATCAATTTCTTAAAACTTTAGCGAACCTCACTTCCAGTGAAAGGCACGATGAGTTTGAGGAGAGGTCATGCAGTACCGAAGTTCAAGATCGTTTTAAGTTAATTTTTATTGTTTTAATTTTTTTTTTAAGTTAAAATAATTTTGCGGAATAAATGTTTAACAAGAATAATTCAACAGAAGAGTGGGTAAACACTATTAATTTTTCTCCCCCATTAAATTTTAGAGTCAGACCAGTCTGTCAATTAGAAGATTAACTGGCGAGAATTACAATTTCATAATTATATATATATTGTTTTGATAAAAACCTTTAGAATTCAAAATCCATAAGGTGACGGACCTTTTGGAATTTGCATATAATTTTATGTTACTATCTTTATCCTTTCTTTGTTTAATTATATATATTGGGTATATTATACATTGTGATTCATTCACAAAGTTGTCTCATCTCGAAGAGTTAATGCTTGAAAGCATCGCTTCGACTGTATTCGGAACCATCAGTTCTAGAATAAGAATATATTTGAAAAAAAGGCCTTCGAAGGCAAATTGATGGCCGTTTTAATAGAAAGGACTCCTGCTCAAACTGGGTCAAAAAGAAGCAAATAAAAGAACAAAGAGTTATAATACCAAAGATGAATTAGACTACATCAGCAGGCACTGAGAATAAAAGAAGAAGGCGAACTTTAGAATCAAGTTCTCTTTCAGCATCCAAGAAGTTAGTTAGCATTCCCCAGAGGTTCCGACCGATAATAAGGACGAAAGGAGATGAAGAAAAAAAATAGTGGATATGGCGGCGGTACCTGCTCAAACATCGGGACAAATTATAGAGATCCCGTCACTGTATATACCGGTATAAGAATGAACCTCTCTTCTGTCCGTTCATCCTTTGTTCCCGTCCCTTCGCTCTGTCCAACGAACAAAAGGATTTCAACAGAGGACAATAGGTAATACAGAGTTGAGGAGAACAAGGAGGGCACCGGATGATACAGCCCAAGTCTTCAAGATATCACTGTATTGACTCTAAACACTAACATAGACTCATAAGCAGTGATCATGGGTGAAATAAAATCAAGCAGACTTCAGGCTTAGTAAAAATCAAATTCAAAATGTTTGATGATTAGATATTGTCATAAGGCCAGATAATAACAACAGTCATTAACTTCATTCTCATCAACTTCATCTAAATCAACTTTATCTAAATCAACTTCATCTAAATCAACTTTATCTAAATCAACTTCATCAAATTCAACTTCATCAACTTAAACCTCATCAACTTTATCTAAATCAACTTCATCTAAATCAACTTCATCTAAATCAACTTTATCTAAATCGACTTTATCTAAATCAACTTCATCTAAATCAACTTTATCTAAATCAACTTCATCTAAATCAACTTCATCTAAATCAACTTTATCTAAATCAACTTCATCTAAATCGACTTTATCTAAATCAACTTTATCTAAATCGACTTTATCTAAATCAACTTCATCTAAATCAACTTTATCTAAATCAACTTCATCTAAATCGACTTTATCCTAAATCAACTTCATCTAAATCGACTTCATCTAAATCAACTTCATCTAAATCTACTTCATCTAAATCGACTTCATCTAAATCAACTTCATCAAATTCAACTTCATCAACCTCAACTTCGTCAAATTTGACTTAGATGAACTTTTATTTAAATTTGTTCATAATTCGCCAAAGAAATTAGCGATCTCATTTGAAAATTGCAAAAAATATAAGAAGTAAACAATTCATTCTTAACTTATTTTTTGTGCTGCGTGCGTGGCATTTCTTTTAAAAGGGGGAAACATTTTTAAAATAGAGACGACTTTTATATAATTAATTTAAAATTAAAGGAATCAGACTTACAGATCAACACAACTTTACGTTGTTATATGTCACAATAACCAAACACTCAGTTGAAATGCTGTCATCAATAGAAAAACTTTATAACTTTAAGATGTGCCCTATAGCGGAAGGATAAGATAAGGAACTACAAAATTATTTATCAAAGATGAGAAGAGAGATTCTTTATTATAAGAAGAAATCGCTATCTTATCTCTTTTTGATTCGTAAACAATTTGAATAGGTTCTACCACCAATTAGATATGCTTCATCAATTAGAAAATTTGTTTCATAAGAGAGTTCTTTGAAAAGATTCTATTTAAAGAAGAAGAACTTAAGTAAGAATATTTTTAAAAGAGCTACAATACAATTCTCTAGAAAAAAATGAAGAATAATTGAAAATGTCAACCAATAATACGCAGGAAGAACATCGTTACCCTATCTTTAGTTAGCTGATTTTTATTCAATAGCTTTTACAAAGTAACAAGTTCACAACGAAATAAAACGTTTTGACAAAAGGCAAAAAATATATTGAATTTGAGATATTCTAAATTAAACATTTTTCAACTGAACTCAAATAGAACGAAATTATTTTTTAATAAAGTAATTTGTTAAAAAACTTTATATCAATCAGACTTACTAAGCAACTTGCAAAGTGGTCCCCTTAAAAATAATTGGTGATATTTCTAGTCTGATCTAAATTCGTGGTCAGGAGAAAAGAAGTTTTCAATTACTATGATGTAGCAAGTTACTTTTATACATTATTTAATAATGATTATGACCTATAAGACGGTAATAGTATATACGTGGAGAACATTCAATCAATGGTTTTAGATGTATTTTAAAGTAAATTAATTTACTGTTTCCACTCAAGGGTACGACTTCGAAGAGAATCCTCGCATACATTTTATAAATCGTTTCCTTTTATAATATTCTATTATGTTCTATTAAAGTATTATTATTATTATTATTATTATTATTATTATTATTATTATTATTATTATTATAAAATGTAAGGACTTTGAAAGAAACACTAAATTGTCGTATTGTAAAACTTATTAGCTATCATGTTAATGGAAAAACGAAGAGTTAAACTTAACTAACACCTATTATAGTTCCTAAATGTCAGTTTTGTTGTTGAGAAAAAGATGATCATAATAATACAAAAACAGTCAGACCTTGGATAAGTTACCTAAACTAAAAGTAATAAAATTGAAACTAATCACTTAAATAGATGTGAGAAACCTTGGAATCTTGGTGATGTTAAAAGTAAATATATTACTAGGCATCGCGTGGCTCTATTATTGAAGCGAGCGTATTGCAATAAAATACTGAATATTGAAATTTGTTAATCATGATGAATGTCATAGTTGAAGATAAGTGGAAGAGAGTAGTGTGGTGTAGAGTGGGGGTACTCGGTACAAAGCTTTACTTCCTAAACAAACCTAAAGAATCTTAACAACCCTCAGTAGCTTTTAAACAATTATTATAAATGTATCACTTCATTACTCAAATACTACTGCTTGTATCACGTTGAAATTTTACATACTTGTTTCAATTGTACTTTAGACGATGTACAGGAAGTTTTATTAAAATCGTTACGTTAGAACGTAAGATATCGGTAAAAACGTTGTTTTCTCTATTTTAAACGTTTAGGTCCGCTTTAATAGTTTTAGCGATCTTTATTAATTCATAGCAGTGTCGTTGTTGGTTTTAATAAAAATTGTTATTTGAAAAAATGTTCGTCTCATCGAATAGGTGATGATAGAATTTTTTCCCGTCCTGAAATTCCAATTTTAAATTTGAAGCTCACGTTTACGCGAGCATTGCGCGCGAACTCTTGGACGGATCACGCTGTCCAACGAACTTAGCCTGAGTATTAGTAAAAGGAAGATGTACACCAAATTTCAACCAAATCGGTCAACTTTTACTCAAGTTATCGTCGGACACGTAAACGTTACACACAGACAGACAGACAGACAGACAGACAGATAGACAGACAGACAGACAGACAGACAAGATGCATATTTCGTTGAATGTAAGAAGCTCGCTTACGCTCGCTTCAATAATTTAAGTGAAATGATTTGCCACGAGTCAAAATCAGTCATCTTTTGCTGTTTTTCATTTTTACAAAGGATATAAATGAAAGCTTCGAACTAATAAGGAACATACTTTCCTTGTCAGTTGCTCAGATGTACAGAAAAATGAAATATATACACAATAAATTTTAGTATTATGATGTACTTTCAACACATAATTTTTTACCTCAAAGATCAAATTCCTTATTATCTGGTGAATTACTATAGCTCATAGTTGTAAGGTAAAACATTAATTTAATAACAATTAAATTCTCAAGTTGTTTTTCCCAAAATATCGATTGACTTCTTTGGTAATTTTTAAACTGAACTAACTAAACTTCTAACTTTGGACTTTCTCTGAATCTCTTCTCTTTCAAATAAAGAAACGCCAAACGGAATTGTAAAGTGGACCTAACAATGTATCCAGGAAAATCTTAAACATTCAATTTATGTAAATATGTATTTCATTTCAAAAGCAGTTCTATGTCGCTTACCATCAGTAATAAAGATGTACTAGACACAACAACTGGATAAATTCATTAATAGCTGTAAGAATCAGATGGCTTACTCTTATCTAAAACATTACTTAGATTCATCAACTAAAAGATAAATCCAGAAAGAGTTATTTAATGGTCACCCAGGAAGGAAAAGACTCAAACGAAAAGGACTTTAGCAAGGTGCATTTCCAGGATGTATGTTTTATCGGCACTTCTTTAGATTGTTACCCCCTTATAAAAAAAAACAGAGAGCCAACACAATAGAAGAAGGTATACGGAATGTTCTTCTTTAGACTGTTACTCCCCTATAAAAACAGAAGTGTCATATTCCTTCGTCCCAAAGTACATTAGACTAAGCATCCCTTTGTATTAATAGTTATTTAGTCAAAGTAATTTAAAATCTAAAAAAATACGTGTGGTGTCGCGAGACACCCGGTAGCAACGAAGTTCCTTACATTTTTCATTAAATATAGATTATAAAATTACACTGCTAAGTACGTATACATTGCTAACTACTTATACATGGCGGAGTTAGAAAAGAGACAAAATTAAAAGTAACGAACTGTTTGTACCTGGCAGAGTTAAGGCAAAATTAAAAGAAAATCTTTATTTGTATAATTAAAGCAAGCCTCTTACTATAAATATATATTAAATATAAGAAAAAAGTTGATCATGATGAGTTTATAGTGAAAGAGTATGTTTGTTAAAGGATTTTGGATTGAAATAGGACTGTTTTCTACCTACCCGGCCAATTAATTTAAAATATGTATATCTCTTCCCTACTCTACAGCTTCTGCTTGTATCAGGGTAAATTTTACATGATTATATTTTATTCATTTACAAAACAAAGTTACATTTTTGACATATATAACAAAAATAATCAAAACAAGTCAAGTAACAGGCTTCCTTAATAACATTTTTCCCGTCTTTTGAAGCTAACGTTTACGCGAGCGTTGCGTGTGAACGCTTGGGCGGATAACGTTTTCCGACGAACTCAGCCTGGGCATTGGTAAAATGAACATGTGTACCAAATTTCATCTAACTCGGGGAGCTTTTACTCAAGTTATCGTCATCTGTAGATTTCGTGACGGATTTTGCGTGACGGTGATTTTGGTAGTTTTTTTCGGATTCACTCCAGGCTCCAGAACGTGCCATAAGGAACTTCGTTCCAAAAAACACGGGGAGTAACAATCTAAAGAAGTACCGTTTTATCAGGTCCCAAGTCATATAAAGATCCCAACTAAGTATGCTATGTTACACTATTTGATTCTATACCTAGATCTTTTGGTTTTTTACTCAAAACGTGATTGCAATTGTTTATTATAAATTTCAACAATAAAAGAATAGGAAATGTTTAATACATTTAATTTAAACAAAATATATTGTTCTTAATTAGAGAAAGTTATATTAACTATTGTATTAAACTTTAATAAAAAAAACTCGCTTCTTATTTATATAATTCCAAATGTTTCAAGAAAGGGATCCTATTCATTGCACATTGTTTAAGAAGTGGGATTTGTAGACGAAGGGCAGCCTTTACAAGTGTTGGGGAGTTCATAGCTCCAGTTTTGTTAGATTTACGGCCCTCACGCTACGTGCTTGGATTTCCTCACGGTATTCAGTTCCCGGACTTCTATATAGCCAAATATTAAAGGTACGGTGGTGCCTGAGGCTTCGATCACGTTTCGCACCTAATTTCCACGTCTAGAAACTTATTCGAGTTTTCGAGTCGCTCATTTAATAAAACAGTCGGTTTAATTAGACGAACAGTCTATTTTAAATTTAAGATCCTAACATTTCTTTAAAATATTAAAAATACGTGAGGTGTAGTGGGACACCCGGTAGGAACTAAGTTCTTTACACTTTTCATTAAATATAAATTATAAAATCACACTGCTAAGTATAGGATGCTAACTACTTATACATGGCGGAGTTAGAAAAAAGACAAAATTAAAAGTAACTAACTATTTGTAATAAGCGAAGGTAAGACAAAATTAAAAGAAAAGCACTTTTTTTAAATAATTGAAGCGAGCGTCTTTAGAAAAAAAACACATTTTTGATGAGTTTATAGTAAAAGAGAGGGTGGTTATAGAATAGAGAAGGAACAGGAGTATCCCCTTAACGCCTAATCCATTTAAAATATTATAAAATATATCACTTCACAACACAAAAACCTCTGCTTGTATCAGGTTGAAATTTTACATGCCTGTTTCAATTGTACTTTAGACGATGTGTATGAAGTTTTATTAAAATCGTTACTTTAGAACGTAAGATTTCGGTAAAAACTTTGTTTTCTATATTTTAAACGTGTACGTCAACATAAATGTTTTTAGCGATTTATAACACTTCATAGCGGTGTCGGTTTTGGTTTAATAAAAAAAAAAAAAAAAAATATTTAAAAAAGTTGTTTGTCTCATTACTTCATATTGTTAGAATTCTAACCGTCCTAAAATTCCAATTTTGTCCTAAAATTCCAAGTTTACGCGAGAGTTAAGCGCGAACGCTTGGGCGGATAACGCTGTCCAACGAACTTGTCGTGGGCATTGGTAAAATGAACATATGTATACCAAACATGTTGATTTAGAGACGGTCGGTTTTATGAAGTTCGTTTTTATCGGATTCACTCCCGGGCTCCAGAAACTGTTCCGTGCCATAAGGAACTTCGTTTCAAAAGGGACTTTTCATCATACCCAATTATATAGATAGTTTTAGAGATTTAATATAATTCCTCATTCCTATAATTTTTTCCAACAAGATCAAAAAAATAACTTCTCACTTAAATTAATTTCAAAGAATTTTAATGAATAATTCACACATAAAAGAAGAAAAATTTGAACGGAATACATTGATAATATCATATGTTATATACAGGTACATATATGTATAAAAATATTCTTACTTCAAATTTATATATTGCAGGTTTCTCTTGTTCTAAGTGTACTTGACCTTAAGAATAAAGCAATATTATTTGTTTTACAAACAATTCACGTAATATTGTAATATCTCGCAATAAACATATTTTTCATTTATTATAATTTATTCTGGTATGGAAAAAACCTGTGTTGTTTTATAATTATTTATCATCGCCTTTGTAGTCACAGTATTTGTTTTTTTTTTATTCAATGCTGTATGCCATTTATTTATATTATTACCTTTCTTTATATAAATTCGTATATGGGAAAAAATGTATTCTTTATTAATAACATGTCCATATAGCCTACCGTAAGCTTCCGAGCCTACCGCAGGTAACGAAAACTATGTGATCGTTCTGAAGAACAAACAGCTTTTGTCTCCGATTTCAAAAATTCCGCGACAGAAATCCGTTTTAGACATTAGGGAACATTTTTGGTTTCGATTCATGAAATTTGGATGATAGGAAAGGTGTAAATAAGAATATAATTGTGCGCATGTGGAAGAGAAACTAATAGGCGCTGAAGTTTAAGACTTATAGTAGACTAACAGTGGGCTAATTATAACCTACAACCTAATTTTTAAAAAAAAAAACAGACGAGTATAGTTTTTAAACTACCTATGTTGACAGATATGAAAGACAGACAGACACGGAACTAAAAATGTTCCCTGATGTCTGAAACAGATTTCTGTTTAGGAATTTTTTAATTTGAAGGCATAAAAAAATAACGTTTATCAGAGCGATGCTCGGAAGGAAAAAATTAAATAGAATTATATGGTTCGTAAAGGCATACTATAATTAAAGTATACGTACGTGATACTGCGCGAGGAAGCTATGTGCCACACTAATTGACAGAGTATTTTTTACTAATAATCTTCAAAATTTGTAAGCATGTATTTGAATGCGCGTAATACCGAAAGCTCAGATTGATGCAGCTGATCATAATCAAATAAATAAAATTAATATGTGTAGGCATCAAATAGCATGTGAGTGAAAAACATTGCCAGTGGTACGAGTCAAAGGGTGGGGGAACTGATAAGGCACGTGTAAACAGGCCTGCCAGCCCAAGGTTTCTAGTAGCCAGCACGAGTCTCCCTTCAGCCCTTCAGTCTTCAGTTGCGTTCCTTCCTTTCGCGGGTATCTGAGAACAACTCATCAACTTTCTCCGGAAGCATTCGCAATTGATTCCTCAAACCATTGATGTCCCCGAACCGCATTTCATTTAGTAGGCACTGACTACTGACTCGCTCCAAGTACCTAATTCCCGTCTAGCTATCCAATCTCTTAACCATACTTTTCGTGTCTTTTTATTATTTTCAAATGTTTTAAAACACAGTTCTCTGCAAGTAACAACAATCTGGTTAATTTCATTCCGCACCGATACATTCATAATGTACATTGAAACACAATTAATAAAACTATCAAAATGAATTAAATCAAATACAATTATTTCCTAATTTATTCCGGCCAAGAGAAGGCAAGAAAATTGTGCCTATTTCAAATCTAGAACTGCAACTGGAGTGTGTGTTGCCTTGTGCTAGTAGCTCGCACAGGACCGATCATCCGGATGATACTACCATGCTGTTTTACTGGCAAATGTACACAGCGCCTACAGCATGCCAGCTACTGACGTGCTAGTAACTCGTAACTGGTATGCTTTTTTACTAGCATGTGTATTTCCACCTTAAGGCTTTACAACTATAATATGTGATGGATGGATAAATGGTTGGCGTATCGCTCCGTCCAGTAAAAAACATAGTATTGGCAAACCGTAGCCGGGTGGACGCCATTTCACTTAGTAGCTACCCCATTTATGTAGCATTGCTGAGTAAACACTGGGATGTGGGGATTGTAGGGTTCCTCGCCGGGGTTGGGTATCGAACCAGTAAACTCCAGAATTTAAAGCAAATATGATATGCATGAAGGTACAAGGGAGTTAATATATATTATTCATTTTACTCAATAATGAGTCACATGTCCAATTACCACAGAACTTTTTATCAGGTTTTGTCAAAAGAATGCCTATGAAACATTCTACATTAAAATATGACTCATATGTTTTTAACAGTGTGACATTTGACTCTTCACTGACTATTCATTACGATGACAAAACTAGCCACTTGGTTTCCACTGTCAACGATAAATTAAAACAAAAAAATCAAACCAGATGACAACAGAACCCCACACAGTGTATACGACTATAATGTTATCTATAATATAATATTACTAATGAATTTTTTGATAAGAGAAATGCGTAGGAGTCTCATTATAACGAGTCGTAATTATAAAATTCTAGCGATATATTATCATTACCATTAAATAATAGAATCCTTTTATAATTAAATACGATATATTAAAAGCAACGACGCTATTAATCAGAAATTATGATAACAATAACTCTCACAAATTATTATATACATAAAATATCATTATTATTATTTTGATAGAAAATGACTAATAATAAGATATTCAGGAGTTAAACTCAGTATCGAAAGAGTTATACGAATTTGACAAGTTTTATGTTTGTTTTTTGTGGTCAATTTTCATAGCAGACCAGTTTTTCAATAGAAAATAAACAGGTCAAGTGTGTGCTAGTCAGCACACAGGGAGGGTCCGTAGGCCACACTATATAGTGTTTAACTGTAAAGTGTATAAACAGTGTTTTTTTAAAATGCTAAAGAGCTTACTTTGAACCATTCTAAGGGTCTAATATTCTCAAAACACACTATGATAACACACTATGATTTAGTGTGATGACACACTAAGTATTTTTTGCCACTGAACCGGACTATAACCATATAAATACATCTAAAAGACCATAATTATAAAAAAACGTATTTTGTCAATAAAAAATAAAATAATATTTTTTTCGAAATATACAAAAAGTGGTATCTTTACTTTTGGTCGAAGAATGTTCAGGAATTTTTTCAGATTTTTTGCACTTCACATTAGCGAGATAGAGGGGAGGGGGGACACGTTTCACACCCACTTCAAACTTAACTATGATCGCCCTATCAAAGTTATATCCAAAGAATTATATATTTTTGTTATCAGCTCGACGTACCCTTTCATAAATATGATACCCCTACACGGTGTCGAAAAAAAATAAAAAAATTTTAACCCTAAGTTTTTTTACCCCAATTGTCTAGAAAAATATTTTTTTTTCCCTTATACTTAGAAAATATAAGGGTCCTTGGTTTTGCCTACGGACCCTAAAAATTAAAAATAAAGGAAGAGATAAGACTTAATTACATAATTATCGGCTCTTATTATTATTACGTATGTTTTGGCAATTATGTCTTATTATGATTGAACCTTCATTAGAATATTCTAAGTAAAGTTTTTTTTATTTATTTTTATTTTATTTTTTTTTTCAGGAAAATAGAAAGTAAAATATGAAAAAGGCTTCATTATCAGTATTATAAACAAGTAAAAAAAAATGAACACTTTTTAAATTTCGAAAGAAAAATAGTGAGAGAAAAAAATTTAATAATAATAATAATAATTCTCTAATGGAAGAAGTTGTTAATAAATTATTATGAATTAAGAAACTCCTGTAAGTGAGATGGGTATAAAAAAAACTTAATTTATTTTCAAGTAATGTCGTAATTCATTAAATAAAACAAGGAGAGAAAAAAATTATAATATTTAGATATTATTTTGTCCAAAGTGAAGAGTCGGTACAATGAAAGTCAGAAGATGGAGCAACTCACAGTTAAAGATAATTACTGTGATTAAACTCAGAAAATATTAACAGATGTAATTGAACTAACCATAAACAGTTTCTATGGATGGATAAATATACTATTTAAACTAACTAGGGGGAAATAATACCGTATTTTAGTGTTATTTCACAAATTTATTACTTTTTTTTAGTAAAAAATAAAAACATTATAAGAAACCTTAATTTTTATTAGGAAATCGACACTTTAGATTGTTACTCCCCTTATAAAAAAAACAGAGGGGAGTAAAAATCTAAAGAAGGTATACGGGATGTTCTTCTTTAGACTATTGCTGCCCTTATAAAAACAGAAGTGTGATATTCCTTTGTCTTAAAGTATACATTAGACTAAGCATCCCTTTTTCATAACAGTTATTTAGACAAAGTCATTTATATTCTATAACAACAAAGGGGAGTAACAATCTAAAGAAGTACCAGTAAATTTAATAATGTGTTTATCAGTTCGTGGCCATGACAGAAATTCGATTTATTAGACTAATCATCATAAAAACAAGTTAGTTATCAAACGTACGACCTATTACAAAAATATAGCCTGCACAATGATGGGCAATATCAGCAATCATATTATGAATGTCTTCAGTAAATCATTTATTTTTTGTTTCAAAAACTAAGTTTCAATTATAAATACGTGTATTACAGTTTCACCTAGTGAAAGACAGCGAAACATTAGGCTGAAATATGAACAAATAATAACTGACTGAACTAACTGTGAGTGGGAAGAATTGGGATTTCATTATCTCTGAGTTAAATAAAAAAAGAGCATTAAATTATGCGTAGCACAAATATTATGTTTAGATGTAGGTAAAAGTTCATAAATATTTTTAAACAAGCGTTAAACCAAACTTATCACTCACTAAAACAACCTATGAATGGAATAATTACATTTAAAAAAAGGGTTTTTTTAAAAGTCAGTCCGAAACAAAGACCTTCCATTCACAAGTAGAAGACCCTTGAAGAATTCAAGACATCAACAAAAAAAAATAATATTACCTACAACAACAAAAAAAATATTCGATCGACAAGATTCAAGCGTACAAAGGACCGAAAAAGGGTGAAAAGAAATAAAAACCCTATAATTTTAAAGGAAAAAGAGGCGTAAAGAGGACCTTTCATTACCTGAAAGGATGAGTAAAAGAATAAAAGAAAACGAACAGGGAGTTATAGATAAGAAAGGTAAAATATATTTTTTATTTTAAACGTAAAGAGAAAAGTGAATTAAATATAAAAAAAACAGGTGTAAATCCCTTAGTAAGACGGACAAGAAACAGGATAAAATTAAAGGGGTTTACAGGGGGAAAAAATCAGAGAAAAACCAAGGTACTGAAACGAAGAAGGTTTCAGACGTAAGATGAGATAGACCTTCAGTAAAGGTTTGAGAAATAAAGAAAGAATTCTTACGTTTTTTGTTAAGGAAAGGGAAGGTATTAAGGGCTGAACACTCTCTAGGTACTTGAAACTAGAAGGATGTGAAAAAAACTCGACGGTAGTAGACGACCCTTTAAAATTCTAAGATGATTATCTGTAGCTGTATATATATGTTCTGTACTGTAGATCGTGTTCTCAACTTTACAATATATTTAGTACAGGAAGAAAAAAATCTGATAATGAAAAATAGGCTTCTATACTATTTAAAGATTGGCACAATAGAAGTACGTGTATTAAAACGGTTCTAATAAAAATAGTAGAATTGATTGGAAATCAATGCGATTTTCGATGAAATTTTGTGAATTAAATATGATACTTACTTTCAAGTTGACAGATAGGTCGAACAAAACTTGATTCTGCCTTCTATATTAAGAATTAAAATGCAAAAGAAAGATAAATCATCAAACTAGTAAAAATATTTAAATTTGGAATGAAAAATTAAAGTTTTTTAAACTAATAGAAAAAAATTAAGAATATAATTCTGAAGAACCTAAAATTTAATAATGAGATATCTTAAGTTAAGACTTATCTAATTTAATAAAGAGATACCTTAAGACATATCTAATTTAATAAAGAGATACCTTAAGACATACCTAATTTAATAAATAGATACCTTAAGACATATCTAATTTAATAAAAAGTTACCTTAAGACATATCTAATTTAATAAAGAGATACCTTAAGATATATTTAATTTAATAAAGAGATACCCTTAAGACATATCTAATTAAAAAAAAAAAATAATAATAATAAGATGAAGAAAGTAAAGATTAATAATTATTTTAATACTTAACACCAACGAGTCTATATAAACCCAAATATACCAGATATAATAAAAATAAAATAAAAACGAATAAATAAAATAATTAAATAAACAAATCTAATTCATCACATTATCAAATATCAAAAATAAACAATACTTATTATTCCAACAAAAGCATATAAGTATAGAATATCATCAAAATATAAGGTAAATAAAAAAATCAAATATTAAAAACCTTAATAAAATCATTCCTAATGGAGTTACTTAAAAATAAGTACTAAATAAATAAACCTCAATAACCATGAATTTCATGAGGATGCCCACCACTTATGTATAAATTAAACACTAAAAAACATATGAATGAAAAAGAATACGAAAACTCCAATCAACTTCACAGTTCTGAATAGTAATAATAATAAAAAAAACTGTATTCAACCAATAAGAAAATAAATTTAAAAAAACACAAACTCTATAAAAATCGAAAATTCACCGTATTTTTTTCATTCAAAAAATAAAATAAAATATTGACCAGTTTCGGTCAATAGCCTTTTGGCTTTTATGACAACGACCTTTCAGAAAAGTTATATAAATGTATATCAACATAAATAAACTATATCACAATATATATATTATATATACAGTTTATATATACTTTGAATATATATAATAAAAATATGTTTACTAATAAATATACAATTTCTTGAAGAAAGGTATTAATAAATTGAGACGAAAGAAGTAAGTAATAATGCTTTCAGACCGATGCCTTAATTTTTTATTTTTAAGCTCTCAAAAAATATACTAAGAAAAAAAATTTAAATCAGAATTATTAAGGGAACAAGAAAAAAAGGAGATATGAATTTGGAACTTGAAAGATTTTTTGGAACAAGTCCAGGTATAATAAAGTAAAAAAAAATGATAGAATACTCTAAACTTTTAGGGGAAAAATATGTATGAGAAATGAACTTTCTTAAAAATGGAGCATAAAATGTAATAATAAATTTAATAAAATTCTCTCCTTCATATAAGCATATGTGTGTGTGTATACACACATATGGATAAATCTATTTGCATGGTAAAATATAAAAAATTATAGAATAATAACTTGAAAATTAATATGAATGTAATTTTATTAAATATTTTGAGTATATACAAAATAATATAATAATTAATATAAAAAAAAAGTATATATTTTTTTTTTGAGAACAAAACAAAAGGTATAACATTCTTCTTTTCAGACTAATAAATCATGATAAACAATTAAAATAAATGTAATATAATTATAATATACTGTGGTATTTGAATAATTTATTTTTTATTTTCTTGTTAAAAGTTATATTTATTCTTTACTTAAATGTACAGACACACATATTACACACACACACACTCACACACACACATACATATATATATGTATATATATATATATATATATATATATATATATATATATATATATATATATATATATATATATATATATATATATATATATATATATATATATATATATATATATAACAATGTATGTGTTAACATTTTAGGCATATCATTACATTCCCAAACACATAAATGATTTTGTAAAAAAAAACAAAAAAAAAACAATGATTTAAATCTTGATATAAAAAAAAATAAAAAATAAAAATAAATAATCGCAGACCGGATTTGAACTTTAATCCTACATTTTATTCTTAATCGTACAATAAGTTTAAAAGTTGTAATAAGAATTGATTAATATGCAGTTAAAAATTCTGTATTATGAAGTTCGAAGCCTTGTTTATAGCTTGCTCATTCCTATAATGGATTTTGTATGATAATCATTTTTTAAATAATTATATCATTAAGATCAACTAAATTGGTCCGAGTCCTTATTTACGGTGCTTAATCCTTTTTCCTTAACGCTAAAATGTATGCCATTATATACATATTAGTACGATACGTTGCAAATTAAGCATCGCATTAACTGCAAATTAATTAAGATAATAAATTCTTAGGCATAATGGTTCTTAAAAAACATTGTATGAGGGAGACAATTTTAAATAAAATTCAGAAAGCATAACCACAATTATGCTGTATTTAAAATCAGATGAGTGCTTTTAATGATGTTGGTGTAAATCAGCGATCATAGAATCCTTAAACGGAAAGATTTCCAACTCCCCTCTTTATCAACCTGTGTTAGACTACTAGCGCTCCACGGGAATTTTGGTTTATATTGAAACTAAATCTTTTACACCATTCAAAAGATATAGAGCTTCTTAATTCAAAGAAATAAATTAATAAATTAATTTGTCAATTTACTAGATTCGAACCCGGGAACTTTCTCATTCTGAGCTATCGCGCATCTCATTCGGCCACCGAGGCTGTTTATTTTTTTGTATTGTTTATTTACAAAATAGTACAAATGTCAAAAGATCATAAGTAGTTTACAATTTTAACCACCATATTCTCGTGGAGCGCTAGTGCTCTTACACCTCTAGAATACTGGAGTTGGATACCCCTGGTGTAAATAAATGTTTGTGCGCGTGTGAAAGAGAAACAAATAGGCGCTTTAAACTGTCAAAATTAATCTGTCAAAATTGTATTGATTTTATACACTAATTAAAGTATCAATTTAGCAAAAGTTGAAGAGCGCAGACGGTTCAAATTAAGCTGGGGCTATCTGCGGGTTATTTTCGACAAACTATAAATGTTTTATTCAAATCAGATAAGTACTTTTGAAGCTATAGGTGTAAATAAATGTATGTTTGTGCGCATGTGGAAGAGAAACAAATAGGCGCAGAAGGTTGAAACTTATATGGGACCAACAATGGGCTAATTACGATCTACCATCCATATTTCAATAATATCATATGAATAGTTTCTAAAATATAATGGTTTGCAAAAATTGAGCGACAGACAGGCCGTCAGACACGAAACCAAAAATAGTTCCTGATGTCTGAAACGGATTTCTGTCTTTGAATTATTGAAATCGGAGACCTAAAAACTGTTCGTTCTTTTGAATGATCACATAGCTTCTGTTACCTTCGGTAAGCTAAGAAGCAAAATGCCCTAAACCGCAAGGTCCATAAAACTTATACATTATATGAACTTTGAATCCCACAAAAGTAAGGTATATTAATCATTGATATAATCACATATTGTAGATGGGTAAATTAGCCAACCCTTCCGTCTTTTAATAGTCTAATTCAAGTCAATCGACATATAAAATGAAGAAAGAAAAAAATGTCTATTTATTAATTAAAGTAATTATTTAATATTCATAATAAAAGTGCAAGAACGATCGCTTGCTTGCCGGCCTGCAATTCTAACTAGTTCTTTTAGTTACGCATTAATTTAAAGATTAAAAGATAAG
This sequence comes from Gerris lacustris, assembly GCA_951217055.1. Taxonomy (NCBI): domain Eukaryota; kingdom Metazoa; phylum Arthropoda; class Insecta; order Hemiptera; family Gerridae; genus Gerris; species Gerris lacustris. The sequence continues at coordinate 16,820,406 of OX578279.1, read as the reverse complement.
CTGAACTAATGAACTAATCTTTCATGTAAACAAAGACCACCGTCATCCATCAGTTTCAGTTATGTAAAAAAATATAAACAGAAAGAACCTTTAAGATTCACTCCTTCATAACTTCCCGGCACCACGTTCCTTTTAATCTAATATACAATCCTAGATAATTTTTCACGCTACAAAAAAAGATTTATACTAAGCGATCTCTTAAGTGAATTATAGTAATTAAATAAATAAATAAAAAACACTATAATTAATTATTAATTGCATAACACATGACTAAAAGAAATTAAAAGTCCATTAGTGTTATCATAAAAAAAACACCAACAAGACCAAACTCTCTCAATAAAGAACTAACAAAACACACTTTTTTGTTTTTGAAAAATATACATTTGTAAGGAATGTACAAATATTTTATAGATAGAGCATATATTTATATATATATATATATATATATATATATATATATATATATATATATATATATATATATATATATGCGTGTGTGTGTCTTTGTGTTAAAAAAAAGGATTTTTTTCCTCTCTGAAGATTTACGATCCATGTAGCGCCCTCTTACGTTAGTTCTAAAGGCTTATAAAGGATTTATTTTCCTTCTTCAACTTCCATCTTTACAAAGCTCGTATCATGAGTTTTGAAAATGATACACAGGCTTCTTCCCTTTTTCCATCCTGAAACGAAAAGAGACTTAAGACCCAAGGACATATAGGCTCAAAAAGCCACAGATAAAAATCCCTTCCGAGTCTACGATATCCTTCCTTCATAGTCTTATATCAGTCTTCAAAGTTGGAAAGAAAAAAGAAGAAACTTTTTGACTCCATTAAATCACGAAAGAGGTCCTTTACTTCACAGAATCATTCAAGGACGCAGGACCTCTTCATACGATATGTAACTTGAACACACAATTTTTTCCTCTCACATCCTTTTTTTTCACCCATATTAAGGATATTTTTTTCCTAGTTAAAGACTCTTCTTATTTTCAGCCTTCTGTTGATCCTTTTTTGAGGCTTGACTGTCCCGTATCTAATCTTTTATAAAGTAGAAAACTTCAAGAGATTTTTTTTTTCTTTCTTTTTTTCCGTGTAAACACAGTGAACACTCAGTTAACACTCTTTCACTCGATAAAACAACATTTTTTTTTTTTTTTCAGTAAATAAATAGTAGTTTTAACAAGGATGTGTTTTAGCTCTGGGAGACGAAGACATTTCCGTCTCATAAAAACGACATGAAAAATGTGACACTTTTAAATATCGTGCCAGGAAGTTAGGATTTAACAGGAGGTCGATAGATTTTCATTTATAGTACAATATTTTGACGATAGGTGGGCTGAAGTTTCAATAATCGAGATGCAAAATGGGACTGTCTTTAAATGATGAGCACATAAACGTTTTTATTTGTACTACCCATTACACCATAAAAAGATTTTCTTTTCTAAACAAAAATATCGATAGAGGGTAATACAAAACTACTATAGGAAGATTTACTGAATCAGTGCTTTCGTTTAGGGAACCTCTAGTAGGAATAATACAATTACATTACAATATATTTAACAGAAGCTATTAATAAAATTGTGATTTTATTATTTAACATTATTAGAGATATCATAAAATAAAAACAGCATATAATAAAAATTATGTAGCAAATGATTTATAAATAAAGACAAATCATATTCAAAGCGACGGAATGAATACGTCGGATGTTTATAGTGACAAGCAATTTGTTTGTAAGATCAGCCCGTGAGTTCATCTTTCAATATTTCACAATAAATTTGATCCTCCCCTTCAAACTTTTGAAGGACATTTGCATTATACATTTTAATAATATGGTGGAATACCTACAAAGAGACAATAATCATACCTTTATAATGTCCATAAAAGCTTAATATTGCTTTGACTGCAATAAATAAATAAAATAGCCAGAATATAATACATAATTGTACAATAACAATAGACTAAAAATGAATGGTAATTATAGGTGTAAACGCGAGAAGGACAAAGTGACCACTATAACGCTACGGAATAAAATAACCTCACGTTAAAACTTACACAAATGGGAATCAGAAAAAGGAGAGGCTAATGATTCTTTAAAGAAAATATAATTTCGTAACGAAAAAAATAAACAATTAATAAAAAAGAAATAATAACGATAAAATGGACTCTTAGAGGTCGGTAATTGTAGAAACAAACGGTCGGGTTTCATAGTGTTTTGTAAAGATTTGTCGTGATTCTGGGTGGCTAACGACTTGTACGTTGGCCACTCCTACTACATCGTGAGCCTTTCTCAACTGACATCATAACAGATCGATAGCACCAACCAAAGACATAAAGCAATCGGAATCCCCAAAAAACTACGAAATTATAAGGGGAAAAAAACGTAACTAAGATAGAAGGACATCATTTCCAATAAAGAAGTATAGGTTAGGACGAAACAAACTATAAAAAATTCGCATAAAAAAAATCCTTTTATTTCTTTTCTTTAGAAGAACGTAAAGGATAGTTAAGATATGATGAGAAAAAAAGAAGAAAATGAATCAAAATCAAAGATGAACTGAACAAAAAGGAAGAAAAAGGAAGAAATAATGGTCCTTTGGACCGGATTTAATGGTTTCCGAAGACTTTAAGGACGTCGAACCTTTTTTTTCGAAACAGGACTAAATAGTCATTTCGTGATGCGACCCCTCTTCAAAGGGGTGAACTTTTTGGTATTTTTTGTAAAGGAAAGAAATAAGAGAAATAAATCCATTCTTTCCGAAGTCAAGGACAGCAAGGAGTAACGACAGACGGACCAACAGACGTAACTTTAATGTTTCTAGTTTAGTTCATTGGTCTTTTTCTTGAGGGGAGGACCACACTTCAGGACCGGTCGGTCCTCAGAAGTCTTTGCATGTATAAAACTTTTTTTTAACTTAGGGTCATTTCACTCCTGGAATTAACTTCTTTTTTCCATCCTCTTTTTTTTAATAATTTCAAACATGAAAAAGTTAAGTAAAAGGGAGGGTGATTTTTTCTCCTCCCAACTACCTTTTCACTTTCATTCCTTCAAATGATAGCCCCAAGATTATTTTTTATTCCTTTGTAATTGTCAGTTTTCTGCTCTCAAACAAAATCGTCCTTTTTTTCGAACAAGTTCAAATTTTGAACATCTGGCGAAGAAGTGGTTTAAAAACAAATAAAAAAATATATTTTAAACAACCTTTAAATATATACGTACAACTCCAACTCATTTTCTTTTATTTCTTTTTCAGTAATTGCATCATAATTAGAAGATAGGATAATAATTAACAGATTTATTTTAATTTTTTTTTAACGAGATAGAATCCTTTTCACACGCAATTAACATAAAAGATAAAACAAAAAACTAAATGAATAATTGACATAGATACTTCATTCAAATAAATAATTACATAATATACTACATTAATAAGCTCTTGAAGTAGTATCAACCATTTAGTATTATATATATTAAAAATTAACTAACAACTTTCGATTAAGAAAGATGAATTTTTATGTTTATCTATACCCTTGTCAAAATGTGATATCAATTAAAATGTATTATAATTTTGTATTCTTGGATTTTAAACCTATGTTTGTTATATTTATATATTAGTCAAAATACATTCCTCACTATATACATCCTGTCACTCTAAATTTAAAATTAATAATAAACTACGTTATTGCTTTAATAATATTGTGTAATATTATAATTGTTTACATATTCAAAGCCGTCTAAAAACCAGTAAAAAAGTCCATCGAAAAAAATGTACATCGGCCCTCTCCATTTCATTTCCAACCCTCCCCTCCTCTCTTTATCAATAAATAAATAACAATAAAAATAAATAAATAAACTCCTAAACATAAAAAACGTTTTTTTAGGAAATCACTAAAGTTTGGAGGCTTATTTGGAGGAGTTAGGAACGAAATGATTTCAGAGTAAGGTACTATCTCTAATGTGAACTCTACAAGATAGGATACATTTCATTTGGTTTGGTGTTTACGTAAAAAAGTACTCGTGGTAATAGGGTACCCTTTCAAAATCACTATTTTGGCACTAGAGGGCGCTAGCGAGGTGGTACGCCACTTCAAGCCTAACAAGATAGACTAGTTAGTATTTTTTAAGAGTTAGGTACTTCTTTAGATTGTTACTCTCATATGATTTTATTGAATATAAATGAATTTGACTAAATAACTATTAAGACAAAGGGATGTTTAGTCCAATATACTTTGGGACAAAGGAATATCACACTTCTGTTTTTATAAGAGGAGTAACAGTCTAAAGAACATTCCTTTCACCTTTTTTTAGATGGTTACATTCCTCTCTTTTTTTTATAAGGGGAGTAACAATCTAAAGAAGTGCCAGAGTTTACATTAAGTTATAATTATCGCCGGTATAAAAAATCCTGTAGTGAAATCAGATAGTGTACATAATATGAAATATTATTTCATATGAACACAAAATAAACATTTAATAGAAGATTAATAAAATCTTTAGTGGAAATTAAATTTTTCCTCGGGCGCTAGGAGGTTTAACTGTTTAAAATTAGGGTTAACTTTAGTCTATAATCTAAATTGCTTCGATTACTTACTTAAAATAGATTTAAAAAAAAATAGATTGCAACTCTACAATGTTAGAAAATAGAAGAAAAATTAAAACCATAAACAAACCATCTTTAAGAAGAGCAAAATTAACAGGACGAAAAAAATGTTTAGCTAGGTTAGAATAACTTTTAATAAATGCAGAGAAAAGAACAATCAGTGTTAATTGAGGTTAAATAAAATCTACTCTAGAGAAAGCTAAGGAGCGCTTTAAATGGGGATTTATAGTTGATGTTGCCAAGCTATTGTTAGTTGCTTCCCATTTCACAGCCTACAAAATTTACATTAAAAGTGTAGCTCCGGAACACTTAAGAACTTCTCTAGAGCGCTTTAACTCCGTCTTTTTATAAACAGTTTCTACAGAACATTTGGAAGAATGCGTTAAGTGGAAGATGAATATTCGTGGATCTTAAATAGACATTTATGGCACGGTATAATTTAACTTTTAAGACCATTTTATTGGTACTAATAAAAGAAAATAGTCGAGTAATAAACGACGTTAGTATTTTAACTTTCTAATGAGTAGAAAGGTATTTTAATTTGATTAAGCGTTAACAAGTATAAATTGAAATGGTAGTAGATAACACTCTTATAACCCAAAAGATGTGTAGAAGACAAGGATCTTATAAAATAGGGATGGAGCACTAAGCGAAAAAAGTGTTGCCAACAAATTGGAAAATCTAGTGGGATAGATTACCTTCCCGTATGGTTATAACTATAAAAGATGAAGAAGAATGTGAAGAATTCGATCAAGTTATGTCACTATTAAAACTAATTTTCTTCTACTCGCGTTTCATATTTGATATATATGTATAATATTAACGTTTACTTTTTAAAATTGTAAGTATTAATTATATTTTACATTCACTATACATTTTTTGAAATGGTAAACTATGACAATTTTGAAGAATAAAATCTAATTCTGCAATAGAAATAACCCGTTTCCAAATTAATTAATATTAATTATTCGATTGTTAAAAACTTTTCTAATAATTAAATTTGATTAATATATTAAAGTAAAACTGTAAATTAAAATGAAAAACCCTTAAAACAAGAAAATATTTAATTTGTAACCTTTCATTCAAAATAAACAATGGATAACAGTCGGGAAGAAATTCTTCCCACTAAAAAGTTCTGAGTATGCGCAGTGGTAATTTGATGTAGATTTTTGGCGACACTTTTTTACCCAAGATATACTTAGTGCTCCATCCCTATTTTATAAGATCCTTGGTAGAAGATATAATTAAAATTTGGGCAGCTATTAAATATCAATATACATATATATATAAAAAAAAGAAAATTTTAAGATATTTATAATATAAAACTAGGTAGGTTTCGGTCCAGGTTACCTAAAGAGAGAGACCTAAGAGTTACCATATGACATTTGATTTTACTTTTAATCTGAGATATAATTGTTATTGTATTTTATTTTAATTATTGTTAACTAATAACCTCAGTATGGAAAAAAGTAGGAGAGTTGCTCAGTTCGACAAATTTATTAAAATTAGAAGAACTGACACTCTTTATTATAAAAAAAAAGAGAGTAAATTAACGTCTTAATCCCGGTATGTTTCAATTTTCTTTTATAATGTTCATATAATTTATTTTTTACTACATTCAAGGTTTAATAGTTAGTAAGAGTATGTTTTCCAAACAAATTTGTAAAAATGTACAAAAATTATGTTTTCACGCACGACTATGTTTCGGAAAGAGGCAGGAAGTATAAAAATATTTTTTCAACCCTGAAACGACCCACACTAATCCTACAAGTTAAATTTCAATATTGAAGAGCTCAAAATGTTTAATTTTAAAATTGATCTTTACAAAATTCGGATTAGCATTAAAGGGTTTTATTTTTTAAATTCAAAACAATTAGATTTAAATTTACAATCTACGTAACTTTGTATAACATTAAGAAATGACTATTAAAGAACTTTAAACGTAACTGATAAATTGCCTCATTACTGATCAATTACCCAATAAAATAAAAGGCATTGTAAGTAAAATAAATCATGAAAACTTTTGTTCAATTTTACCAACTATAAAATAAGTCATGAATTAAAAAAAAGGTTACACAATTTCGTAACATATACCCACTAACAAAACATTATATAATGAAAGGGGATAATACCGCATACTAATTATATACACATTATTTATAACTCTCGCTAAAGGCAAATTAAACAAAAATTCAGAAGATGAGCTTATGTTCGAATAATATCGTAAGAAAAGTTGTCAGATTTTCACTGAGAAATATGATGACAACTAAACAAAATATTAGCAATTGTAAAAGAGAAAGCCAGCTATTATTCTTACGCTAACCTTGGCCCAGTCTTGCAAATATAAACAATGCAATATGAATTTAAAAAGATTAAACTTGATTAATATATTCTTAAATCAAAATAAGAGAAAATAAATAACTAAAGACCACAATTGACCATTTTAACTGGATATTACCCATGAAATTTATTCAGCTAATAGATATGAAAAGTAAATTTTGTGATATTAGGGCTAATATAATGGTCATTTGAAGAATTAAAATTAAAACTAACATTAAATAGTTAGTCTTATTCTTATAATTTGACAATAAACTGAACAAGTTTGTTCAGTAAGTATTTAAGTATACGTTTAACAAATGAGTGAAAAGCCACCAAACTTAGTTGAAAATATAGGACCAGAAATGCATTAATGTTATGCGGGTCTTGAAAAAAAAAAAAATCAAATTAAAAAAAAATATAAATTAATAAAAATAATAAAAATTTTTAAAATAGTAATAATAATGTTTTCTGTCCCAAATGTGTAATTAAATAAATGTATACGCTTTAAGGAAACATTAAAGTAACTATTATTTACATATAGACTTCTAGAAATAATGATTTGAAAAAAATTGAAATAAAATGCAAATAATTTCAAGATAAAAAGAACTTTTTATATACTACGTTTTTAAATTTTCTGCCATAAATCATAAATTTGAAACTTGTCAAATTGAAGATCGTAAATATGGGTCATGTCAAAACAAATAAAATTCCTAACGTTAGTTCGGGGAAAAAAACCGGAAAACTTTCCATACAGCAAAATTTGCTGAAAACTAATTAAATTTTGGTGAAAGATGGCTAAAAGTGTTAAAATAATGCATTGTCATCGTGTTCTGAGCTATTCTAAAAGTTTAAAATGTCTAGCTACTCGGAAAGTTAGTTAATAATCAATTACAAGATTTGTACTGGACAAACAAACAAACAAACAAACAAGAAAGCAAGCTAATAAAAACGTAGTACAATACACAAAATAGTCAGCCAATTACTGTGGCACATAGCTTCCTCGCGTTTTATTTCTTATACCATTTTACACACATGACCAATGTGATTATAAGTGTGTGAAATATCGCACCACGCACCAGATCACCAGATATATCATAATAAATGATTCGTTGGGACTTCATTAAGTTTTAGCCAAATTTTGAGCAGGCTATGCAATTAACTACGCAGATACGGCTGTGGTAATAACTTAGAAATATCAATACACTCAGATATGTAAATATTGAATTAATTTCTGAACAAATAAGGCGGCAAATTATCTATTAAATCGCTACATCAGTGTTAACTTATATTATAATTAATCATCTTAATCTAAATTAATCTAGCTTGAATCTGATTTAGGGTAATGGAGCGTCTAATATAAAGGAATTGATTAAAATTTACAATTTATTAGATTCAAGCAAAAATAATTCAAGAACTTCATAAATAAAAATTAAATATTTCAAGTTCCAATGTTGGTAATGTTCAATTCTAACTGAGAGAAACAAACAGACAAAATGTTAGTAAAAATAAAAACTGTAAAGATCGATAACTGTAAATATATTATTATGAAAATAAATAAATAGATACAACAAAAAGAGAGAAACAAAAAAGGAAGTAAATGGTAAAGAATCGTTAAAGTTAATAAGTTTAGTGAACTCTGCAATGCGGTTAAAAAAAACAAAAAAAAAAACATACAAATATTTCAGCCAACATACAAACCAACAGCTTATTACTCTGATCTAACTGAAAGTAGTCATGCTCAACTTTTATTACACGAAAAACAATTTCAATAAAACGACCACAGAATATTTTTAACTGAATATAGAATCATTTATTAATATAACACAAGGCAATGTGGTTTTCCTATCATTCTCAAAGACATACACGATAAATCAAATAGTAATAATACTACTAATAATTATAAAACAAGTAGATTTTTAGAAATAACGATTTAGTGATCAAATTGAAATGAAAAAATCGGTCCGAGACAACTCAGACAAACTTTCTCATATACGAGTTCATAATTATTTAGCCCAGTGTCTTCCATTTATTAGTTTTCGTATGTAAATTTAATTATTATTGAGCATTTCATTAAAATTTATCATAAAAATAACTTCTCCCGGGAGGGGAATCGAACCCGGGCTCTCTCCGACCGCGTTTTAAGCTTTTTTCTAAGGAACTAGATATTTTCCCGGGAAAACGGCTTATATCGTTGGATTCGTATTTAAATGGACTATATTTTAGAATTTTTTAATTAAAATCGTCGTAACCGTTTTCGAGAAATAATTTTTTTTCAGGTTTTTTCAGAGTTTTTAGGGGGTAGCGCCCCTAAATTTGGAGCTAAAATTCATTTCTCGAGTTCCCCTCGGGGTATGATTTTTCTGAACATGTATGCCAAATTTCGTCAAAATCGGCCCAGTAGTTTAGGCTCCAGCCGTCTGCACAGACGACAGACGACAGACAGACATTTTTTAAAAACCACTTTTTTGGACTCAGGGAACCTCAAAACGTGTAAATCCATCAAAATCTCAAAATCGAATTTTCGCGCCATCACAATACTTTCTCTTTATATGAGAAAGTAAAAATCGGTCCGGGAACAGTCAGACAAACTTTCTCATTTACAAGTACATAATTACTTAGCCCAGTGTTGTCCATTTACGTATTAATTTACGAGTTTCCGTAAGTACTCTTAATAATTATTAAACATTTCATCAAAATCTACCATAAAAATAACTTCTTCTCAGCGGGGAATCGAACCCTCTGTCCTCGTTTAAAGCTAATTTCTCAGGAACTAGATTTTTCTCGGGATAACTTCTTAGATTGTTTAATTCGTATATAAATGAATTACATTTTCTAATAAAAGTCGTCGGAACTGTTTTCCAGAAATAATTATTTTTCACTTTTTTCAGAGTTTTTGAGGAGTAGCGCCCCCAAATTTGGAATTACAATTCATTTCTCAATTTCGCCTCGGGATATGATTTTTCTGAACAAGTTTGCCCAAATTTTGTCAAAATCAGGCCAGTAGTTTAGGGTCCTCGCGTCTGCACAGACGCCAGACAGACATCCTTTTAAAAAAACACATTTTTAGACTCAGGGGACCTCAAAACGTGTAAATCTATCAAAATCTTAAAACCGAATTTTCGTGCCATCACAATACTTTCTCTTTATATGAGATAGTAAAAAAGTAAAAAGAAAAAACAGTAATCTACTTACACATTAAATAGAAGGATGTTTGAAACGTACAAAAAATCAATCAAACAAATCTTACCTGAAACAAAAAAGAAAACAAGATTAAATACAGAAATATTTTTTTGGTAAATAATAAAAAACAATTATTATACTTCGGCACTACGCCGTATCGGAGTTTGGAAAAAAAATAACAAATAATTAAGAAGAGAACAAAAGCCAAAATGTATAGAAATTAAACAAACTAAATTAATTACGAATGTACCTGTATGTAGTTAATTTAATAATTAATCTATCACATCCACCATACCTTCAATAAGTGACATTGTGTTGACGTATCAATTTAGATTTGTTAATTAAAGAGAGGAGATTGATGGATCAGCATATTACTGAGCGGAGCCCGGGGACATGACATAATGCATGCATTCAACATTGTTTTAACACGATTCAATGGCTTATTCATAGACAACATATCTCTAATACTGAATAGCACAAGTCAGGGCAAAATGTAATCTATTAGTTGCTATAATGAAAGGCTTTTATCAATTAGTCAATATGACAAAGTTTGATGATGTAACAGAAGTCAAGTCTATTGCGATAGATATTCATCATATAATTAGTGAGTAAGTCAATAGATATTACATTGAGCAATTAGAAAAACTATATTGTTTTAAAATCATCTTTTAGTCATATCATCATCATGTATGTCGTACATAAGAAAAGAGAATTGGTCATAGAGGATAATGATAATATAAATTATAAATCACTCCGTCGCGGAATCGAACCCGGCACATCTTTGGATTATTAATCCCCCTATAAAAACAGAAGTGTGATATTCTTTTGCCACAAAGTACATTTAACTAAACATCCTTTTGTCTTAGTAGTTATTTAGTCAAAGTCATTTATATTCTAAAAAAAAAACCTAGGGGAGTAACAATCTAAAGTACGTTAGAGTTGACAGGAGCCCAACCTCTCACTCTGTGTTCATATCTGTTTTCTCAGTAACTAGATTCATATTTACATCTATATTTAAAAAACTACATTTCCAAATCATGGAAACCGTTTCCGAGATATTTTGGGCTCCTAAATTTAGAGTTTTTACACGTTTTGAGGTCCCCTGAGTCCAAAAAAATGTTTTTTAAAAAATGTCTGTCTGTCATCTGTCTGTCGTCTGTGCAGACGCCTGGAGCCTAAACTACTGGGCCGATTTTGACCAAATTTGGCATACATGTTCAGAAAAATCATACCCCGAGGAGAAAATCGATAAATTAATTTTATCTCCAAATTTGGGGGCACTACCCCCCAAAAACTCTAAAAAAAAACGTGAAAAAAAATTATTTCTCGAAAACGGTTCAGACGATTTTGATTAAAAAATTCTAAAATATAGTCCATTTAAATACGAATGTAACGATATAACCCGTTTTCCCGGGAAAAATCTAGTTCCTGAGAAAATAGCTTAAAACGCGGACAGGGAGAGCCCGGGTTCGATTCCCCGCCAAGGAAAAGTTATTTTTATGGTAAATTTTGATGAAATGTTCAGTAATAATTAAATGTACATACAAAAAGTAATAAATGGAAAACACTTGGCTAAGTAATTATGAATTCGTATATGAAAGAATATAATAAAAAAAAAAATATATATATATATATATTTGACGGGCCTATACTAAATGTGTAAATAATTAGGTAATATTCAAGCATACAAAGACAAAATTATTATAAATAAGAGGAAAAACCAATAATTATTTTATAATTAGAGTTGTTGATAACTAGATATTCAGAATTTGGTTAGTTTGATGTTGTTATTAAAAACTCCAATTTTAGTTTTCCTTACACTATGTTAGAACTCCACGATATTTTCGTCATATTAGTTTAGAACAAAAAAAAAAAAAAAAAAAAATGAATATTAGAAACTACTCCTTGTCTCAAGACAACGATGACAAACCATCTTTATAAATTTTAACCAAAAGTATCTTTTTTTTAAAAAAACTAACAAAGCAAATCTTAACGTAATAAATGTTGAAATGATCTTCTTTCAAAATTGTAACTTTTTAAAATTGGGTTTCCCCTTACTTTCTACAACTAAAAGTTTTCACCGCAGAGAAAAAAACTTTAAAATAAATCGCTCATCTCAGTTTCCACCTAGAACAAAAAAAAAAAGTTTGTGGGAAATGGTGAAAAAAAGTTTTAGAAAATGTTATTTATTCCTTCAACATAGGATTACCACTTGATCCAAGCATTATCATTTTAATTAAAGTTTGTTCTAGTTTTTCTTTTTTCTTTTAAGTGAATGAAGTAAAAAGCTAATTTTTCTTCTTAACTCAAGTTTTCCTCGAGTTTTTCTGAATCTTCAATAATTCAAGAGAAGGGAATAAAGTAAACTGGGTGGAAAAGAAAGGGAAACGAGCGATGGAAAAGTTGTAAAATGTAATTTCTCCCGTTTATTTCCCGTGCACGTGTACGTGTACGTGTACGTGTACGTTCAACTTTGAAACTAAGAGAGTAAAGAAGTATATTGGAAATACACTTGTTGATCCCACTGAACACTAAATACTCCTAAGTGTTACCGTAGCACCAATAATGCTTTCTGTGACTCAGTTCAATGATCATGTTATTAAACAAGTTTATCTGTTGTTTCTGAAATAGAAATAACACTGCTTAAATAAAAATAACCGGCTCTGAGTTCGAATCCCAGAGAGGTGAGACATGTTTCACACTGATGATCTCAGTAGAGTAAAGTGGCCGGATAACCCCCGTCCTGTAATAACCCTGGCAGTTGATCGGGACTAAAACCCAAAAGAAAAAAAAACACTGCTTAAATAACTTAAACAGTGATGTGTATTATTTTAAAAATATAAGTCCTTACGTTTGTATTCTAACTTAAACGTTATATAGAATTTTAAAATTGTGCGCATTTTTTGTTAACAGTGTAAACCACTGGTTACGGTTGGGGAATAAAAATACTTTGCTATACTAAAAGTTCTAATTTACTAATTGATAACAAAAGTACATAATAAGAAATAAACTTCCCTCAAAAAAGAAGAACAAAGTCATTCACCAAACTGAAGTTGGTATTTTAAAAAATAAAAACAAATTGATCAATTTAAAAGCCAGCGAATAGCGACACTTGCTTTAAGGCAACACCTAAAAAATGCATATATTGACCTTGTTTAAGCTGTCTATTTGCTTCACTCTATGTTACAGGGCAATAAAGCCAACCTTTCAGAGGTAATGAGTCAATCCGAAAACACCGACCGTGAAATCCTGTGAAGCAGAAATCGATGTACGTCGTTGAAGAGTTCTCGATACGCCTTAAAAAAATGTATCTTTCAACCCAAGAGAGCATAGTTATTTTCTTCCGGGATAAGGACCCCGAAGAAAGAAGGAATGTGCCATAAGGCAGAACGTGCTGCATCCCAAACAGAGTTATTTTCATATTTTTCTGGGGCTGAGTGAGTGGGGTCAATAGACGGCCGGGTATCGACGGGCACACAATGCCTTGGGTAATGGACGGGTTGGGTCAGAGCGTCGGGCAAGGGGTGTGATTTATAGGCAACCTTCTCCTTGGCGCTGCCGACCCTAGGAGGAAAACCTTCAACCTACAGACCGACAGACCACGACACACAAATACAACCCGCTAAAAGTTATTTCCAACTGAAGAGACGGCGGGGGAGGGATAGAAGAGCTGTAAAAAGAATCCGACCGACTTGAGGGAGAATCCAAACAACCGACAAAACCATCTCCGGTTAAATCACGATTTAGTTTAAAGATGATGCCGTCGATGAGATTTATCGATGAAAGTTCGTTTGCCTCTTACAGATCGTATTCTCCCCCCCCCCTCCTTAAACGTCGTGCTTTACGTTTGGAAAAGCTCAAACAAAGTTCAGAGAAGATGTCCCAACGTAAACTTCTAAACTGCAATTAGCTATTTTGTCCCCGATATCGGTAAATCATCAATATACAGTTAATCTAGAAGGAAACTTTTGCAAAAGACTTAAGGAAAAGTTACGCTTTATGTAATTCGATTCCCCAGTTCCACTTAGTTCTATTAGTTCCCATTGTGCTATTTAGAGCTCGCAGTCATCGAGCACAGATTAAGATAACTATCTTTAATTCTATTTTCAAAAGCTTAAATCTTAACTACACAGCTCCCCAGAGATTCGAAACATTTAACATTGTAATCTCGCTGCTGAGTAGTTAGAAGCAAGCTTGATTCCTAGCTTAATGTATACCAAGTCTATTAAATGTTTCCAAACTAAAGAGGAACCCGGCATTGCATTGCAATCAACACTAAGTTTCCGGCTGTTACTGAAACTACTCGGGCTTTCTAAGTTACACCGATCCACGTTTAACAGACTAGGTCAAGGCTTCGACTATTAGTCTAACTATCCCATCTATTCCATAAAGACTCGATTGAACATTCTAAAAAAAATAAAAATATGATTGACCCTACTACTTCAGAATTCAAAACTCTAAAAAAGAATTGTAAAATATATGGAAAAATAAGTCGTACTCGGACTCTAGTGAACCATGATACTTAAAACCAGATGTTTTAAACTTACTTATCCACCTCTTTATTTTATGAAATTGAAGACGATAAGAACAAAAGTTAACTACAATTAGTAAAATATATACTTTTACTTTCTCATACTTTACTCATAAGAGACAGTATTGCGATGTATCAAAAAATTCGATTTTGATGGATTCACACGTTTTGAGGTCCTCTGAATCCAAAATAGTGTTTTTTTTTTTTAAAAAAAAATGTCTATCTGTCATGTATGTCGTCTATGCAGTCACATGGAGCCTAAATTACATCTTCAGAAAAATCATAACCCGAGGCGAAATCAAGAAATTAATTTAGCTCCCAATTTGGGGGCGCAACCCCCCCCCCCCCCCAAATTCTCTTAAAAAACATGAATAAAAATGATTTTCGAAAACGGTTCCAATGAATTTGATAAAACGGCTCTTGCGAATCTAATGATACAAGCCGTTTTACCGAGAAAAATCTAGTTCCTGAAAAAAAGCCTTTAAACGCGGACGAAGAGGAGACCTGGTTCGATTCCTCACCGAGGAGAAGTAATTTTTATGATAAATTGTCATTATAATCATAAATTTGACTAAAATGATCAATAATGTACCTGTACCTACGAAAACTCGAAAATTAATAAATGCCAAACACTGGAAAAAATTTAGTTTCCGAGATATATTGATGAAAATAAATCGGATTTTGTTGAAAATCGAAAACAAAAAGTCTCTGGGCTCTATGCCGAGGATATATGAGAAAGTTAATCTGAGTTGTCAAGCACAAATTTTTTAATTACGATTTTTTAAATAACCAAAGAAATTCTAATTAAAAGGATTGATTAAAAAAGAGCAATCCTTTTCTTCTATACTGAATTTAGAATAATAAATCCAGCAAAACCAAAATAATAAAATAACAAAACCATAACCATACAAATCATTTTAAAATTAAATAATAAAAATAAAAATATAATACTTAGTTTCAACTTATCATTCAATCACCATTAAAGATTTTCTTCGTGTAACAAGCTCGCTGATCATATCGTAAAGTTTGGAATAATAATAAGTTAAGAAGAATTAATGAGGTTTATTTTTCGTAAGACTAGAAGGCCATAAAGATGCATCTTATTTTATTATGATTATTTTTTTTTTATTTACTTCTAAATTAGCTTATATTAAAAATGAAGTACTATTAAGTTAAGTTTTCTATGTATTTTTAAGGTTAGTCTTAATAAAGTCCTACAGAAATCTAATACCTGCAGGTTAAAATCAACAAGATAAAATTAATAACAACAAAAAAAGATTGAACTTGGGATACAAAAAAAAAAAAAAAAAAAAATGTGTGGGGATAATCATCGACTTAAAAGCAAATTGCAACTCTAAGGGCCATTCAGGTAAGTGCTTTGGCTGAAGACTGACGTCATGGATAAAAATAGAATAAAACATATATATATATATATATATATATATATATATATATATATATATATAAACTTAATTTGCTAGAAAGAGGAGAAACTATGTTTAACGAGTTATAACCCTTCTGTAATAATAAGAGCTGTTAGGAGTAGGTAGCAATAACAATTATAATTTGATTACATGCAATTACATCCCAGTTACAATATAAAGGTAAGTACGACGAGTTAACGTTACGCTATATTAACCTTCTCTAAAACCTTTCCTCTGTGGAAGTTGCTTCAACAAATTTGTTTCAATAAAATAGCAAGTTTTTATATTATATTGTAATGTGTATTTTTACAAAATTATATTATGTGGATAGGCAGAAGAAGGATTACAATGAAAGTTCACAATAATCAAGTGTTTAAAAAAGAAATATTTTAGGCCTCCTTAAATAAATTAAATAAGACTTGATCTAAGGTAACCCAGACAAACATTCTCATGGATATATTTTTTTATCTTTATTCTAGTTTCTTTTCTCTATTGGATGGTTGCTCGTAATTACGAATAGATTAGCTTACTTTAGGCTTACTCTAGGCTTTCTGCGCCAATTTTTTTCTCATCCACATGCGCACAAACATACATTTACTTACACCAATATCTTCAAAAGTATTAATCTGATGCGTTTCTGAACAATCTGAATTGTTAGTCGAAAGTAGCTCGTAGAGAGCCCCAGATTAATGTCAACCTTCTTAAATTTTTAAAATCGCTAATTACATTTTTCTAAATCGATACTTTTATCCATGTAAAAAAATCAAAACAATTTTGACACATTTAAAAAGGGGGGCAGTTAAATAAATTAACACAATAATGCGGGTTGTAAAATCATAATAATGTCATAAGTATGTGATAGGATGCGAGAACCCTTATGTGCCCCACTATTAAGCAGATTATGTGTTCCCTCCTTTTTCCTTTAAATCTATCAAATTTGATTTTTACCTGAATAAAAGTATCAATTTAGCAAAATTTAAAGAGGGCAGAAGGTTGAAAGTATCATGGGATTAACTATCACAACAATCATGGGGCTATACTTTTGACAAATTATCACAATAAAAGCATTCGACAAAACATGTGCAGGTGAAACAAACAACGTCCGTTACCTTCAATAAGCTTGAAAGCAAACGTTTTTACGCTGCAGCAAAGACCGAAGACCATTAAAAAAAAAAATAAAATAAAATAAATCACAGCTTAAAACGAGTTGGTCTATCGAAGTCTCCAAGTTAAGTTATAGCACCATAGTAACACTTTCTCTCTTTTCATGTATGAGAAAGTACAGTTAAATGTAATGGAAATTGTACGCGCTACTTACGTTCAAATGAAAAAACAACCAAATAATAAAACGCTTACCCCGATTGAAGGGAAAGTCCGAAACACGCCGGTACGAAGGTTCACTTTCGGTTTGATAAAAAACTATAACTTCTGAACTACTAATTAAAGATAAATACTTGCAAAAGGAACTACGAAAGAAAAAGGAAGGTTAGAAAATACAGTCTGACCTCCAGAGACCAAGTCTAGAAGTCAACTTAAGAGAGATGGCCGATGGGACGTTACCTCAGTGCCCTATCGACCTTATCAAAATCAAAACAAAACCTTATAAACAATATTCCTTTTAGACAGTTAAACTGGCGTAAACAGAAATAAAGTTACGTAAAAATACAACCGTATGTCAAAGGGAGATTGATTTGAAGTTTTCTAAAAGTCCAACATTTAGAGATAACATTTTTCGCAGCTTTGTAGCAAGCTTTTCGTCAAGTATGGTGAAAAGGTTGCAATAGACCAAATAGCGATTCTGCTGACTTAAAGCTCTTAAGTGAAAAAAGGACCCTCGAAATAAAAAAATAGTCTATGACTACTGTCACAGGTGAAAGAGGTGTTTATATTTGTCTCCTTTTTGGGGCAGTAAACATTCCTTCACAAATGTATAATTAAAGTTTAACAAACAACATATTGTTAGAGCTAAATGTATTTCTAGTTGACAGCAAAAATAAGGGTGAACGCTTACTTAATTAAAGGGCGTACATAAAAAATGATAAACACAAGTACAAATAGCAGGATTTAATAAATTATGTGGTAGCGGAGCTAAAAATAATATTGCACAGCGAGCAA
Organism: Gerris lacustris; assembly: GCA_951217055.1. Classification (NCBI taxonomy): domain Eukaryota; kingdom Metazoa; phylum Arthropoda; class Insecta; order Hemiptera; family Gerridae; genus Gerris; species Gerris lacustris. Next base: position 16,802,237 of record OX578279.1, on the reverse strand, counting down.
GAGGCTTAAAAAATAGTGGTTTAATTCAGCCGCTATGGAATGCTAATAGAATTCGCCGAATTTCCAAACGAGGGCTGTAAATCACTTCGTGAGAGTTCGGTTACGCTGCCTCTACGATTCAGCGCCAAGGTTGGCTTGAAGGATGCTGCAAAACTTACTACGTGCTTCGGTTCTTGAAAAATAAAGGAGAGGCAATAAAACGGTGTGAAAATGCTAAATTAGAAGCGGTAAATTAGTAATTATCAAGCCTTTTAGTTCAATGAGTCCTAAAGATAAGTTACACGTACAGCATCAATTCCGCACTTTATCCTTGACGAACTAACATACCTCTTTAATAAAACGCTGAGAAAGCTAATAAATTTATTTCACGCCTTAATAGGTGTAGGTTTTCACACCAATAAAGCATTTCTTCAAGATTTATAACGCCTAAGTAAAAATATACTTAAGGGAACTTATGGACTTCGAAATAAGTAACACTCACTATCTAAATATACTTACGTACTGAGAGGTCTACTTTAATGATCACAATATTTTGACAGCCAAATCAAAATAATATTTTATGTAAAGTACATACCTACATCATGCATTCTAAGAAGATTGTTAATATAAAGCCTGGTTTACAAGATCCAAGTCACTTTAATCAAATCCACTTGGTTCAAGTGTTTGTGGAACTTTGAAGTAAGGTTTACACGATCTAAGTCACTTTAATTAAATCCACTTGGTCCAAGTGTTTGTGGAACTTTGAAGTAAGGTTTACACGATCCAAGTATACTTGGTCCAGTAGTGGAACTTTGATACACTATAAAGTAGAGGTTAAGATAGATTGTGTGAAATGTTTTTCCCTCTAGAACTTTCCAGTTAAATTGTACTTATATAAATTTTAAAACAGTGGTGATATATTATCACCCTCTGGTGAACAAACCCCAGCTCAACCTCACATCTGTCACTTTTTGACTGCTTGTTCTCATAATTTGTCAGGTTGGCGCCATTTTTGTTTTTATCAAAGACTACTTTGATGGAACCCATCCAACTCAACTTGGATGTCTGCTCGAAAAAAAAGGTAAACTTGATGCCCTTTGGCATCAAGTTGACTTTGATACTCTGTTTACACGATCCAAGTAGCCTCAAAGTAGAGCCAAAACTGATTGGGTCCAAGTATACTTGGATCGTGTAAATCCGGCTTAAAAACAAGAACGACTCATTTTGTGGAGTTTTCATATTATTATATCTGCTGTATAAATATTTCGTTATAAGAATTAAGATTAAATTCTTTTAAGATCACGCCCTTCAATTTTCTCTTGCATGTCAAAAGCAATCAAGAGAACAAGGATTTGTAAAATAATATAAATTATATTTACAGTCACAAACTAATGAGCTGGTTTAGATAAAATTATACAGCCACGAGTCAGTTCTAGTTTTTAGTTTATAGAAACATACGAGGCAGCGTGCTAGATTCAACACGGCAGAAAGTTGTAAATGAGTGTCTGGTTTCTATATTAAAGGAAATAATCAATAAAGTTAATGTACCAATCTGAAAGGTAACATGGTCATGAAAACAGAACTAAAAGATTCCACAAGTCTTCTAAATCATACAATTTTCAAGATTATAAAAATAAAAGCCAGTAACGTTTGCCGATCATAATGTCATCGATATTTAGAGGACGGAATCGTAAGATGAAAAAAAGTGAAAAAAGGATGGACAGATGTAAGAGGTCATAGACCGGGGGTTGTGCAGAAGTGCGTGTGGGTCTAAAGCCACTGAGAGAATTCACCTCAAGGACCTGGGACTTGGAGGAGCTCCCACACGACACTACCCAGTACCCAGTACCCAGGCACTTTACATTAACAGGCTAACCCCATGATAAGTTCAGACCACCGACATCACCGACATATTACCATACAGCCACTCCTGACAGAGTACACGACAAAATCAATTGCTTTTGCAAAGAACATATCAACCTATCTGAAGCAATAAAAAAAAATATTACTATCTACACTCTGACATATACATGGATAACACAACCCAAGTTTATCTTCGGACTAAAACCAGTATACAATTCCTTTAAGACTTGAAACTAGTCTCCAGATGTAAAAGATCAGATAGATTCGTGCACATACATACTCATTATTATAAGGGCAGCCACTATTTAAAAAAAAATATATATATAAAAATAAGCAGCATTTAAAACGAATCCACTATTTTGGAATCTTAATCACTAAATCTCCTCTACACAGCTTAAATGAATGAATTTAACATTATTAACTATGGATAAACAGATTTAAATTTATTAAAATTTTCTTGTTAGTAGCTTTGTATAATCAACTATTGAAAATATATAAATTTTAAATATCATAAGTATGATAAATGTTTATTTTTTGGAGGTCATTTAAAAAAAAATTTATATATATATATATATATATATCGACTGTGTACCTGCAAAACCTCGTAATCCCAAAAACTAATTTTTTAGCAAAAAACGTTGTTTTAAAAAAGTTTATTTTTATATTTTCTTTATATTTATTTTGATTTTAATTAATTTTACTGAAACACTTATACGTGTCCCACAACTAGTTAAAGACATACAATGCATAGGGGGTTTACGAGGTTTTTTTGTACACTTTAGTTAAATGATGAATATGAAGTATTACAATAATTTCTATAAAAAATAATTGCTTAAGGCTTACTAGCATTTTCACATAGGTAGATATTAATAATATTATCTATCAAAAAATGCAATAAAAAAAAAATCTCAATTTTGAGAGTTACGAGGTATTGCAGGTACACAGTCGATATGTACCTCATACTAATCATTTATGTACCTCATACTTATTACATTCATTACATTCATGTACCTCATACTTATAACATTTAGAATTTATACACATTTTTAAAAAAAAGAAGAAATATGTAAAATTTTTTAACATTATGATAGAGTAAGAATATTTTGAGGAACGTGTGTATGAGCAGTTCTCTTAAAAAATAACCTCCTTTGTCTCTTTAATTAAGGGATAAAAGTTGTTTTGTTGCTAACGTTACTGAAAATCAATTTTGACCAATTCTGAAAAGTTGACATCGCCATAGGGCCGGATTAGGCATATATGCAACATAGGCGGTCACCTAGGGGCCTGCACCACAAGGTATTTTTTTAATGCTTCCATTAACTTTGGTAATCTCGAAAATTGGAAGGAAATCCTAAAGAGCGTGACAAAAATCTTTGTTTTAAAGTAATAATAGGGAACAAGGAACAAAGGAAACATTGAGGAACTAAATCCAAAAGTTTTGATGTATGGCGTAGCCCAACCTTTTTTAAAAAAATATTTGGGATAAAAAGAAAAAATTGGACCTTCTGGATTTTCTAAAATGGTGGTCATACTCTCTCAGGAATTTCCGGACCATTGATACATTCATTTACAAATTTACAAACATTAAAGAACAACTATGCCAAATCTCCAAACATTTCGATTTATAGTTTCCACAATATGCCCAAATCATAGCTTCGTATACTGGACTGTTTCATTCGTCTCGCAGGGAGCCAGGAGAAAAAAAAAATATATGATACATATTTCTTTATTGATTGTAAGTCTTTATTTCTTCAAATTATTATTAAGAACCCCCTCCCCCCCCCCCCCCCATTTTCAAACCCCCCGTTAGAGTGACCCCCAAATATTTGGTCAAAGCTAAAAGAAGGGAACGGGGGGCCCGCACCTAATCATCCGCCTGTGGGACCACATACTCTTAATTTGCATCCACAGGAACCAAAAGCCTTCCTTATAAAAAAAAACCTTAATTAATAACTATTGAATATTACCTATTAGTGGTGATTACACGTACAAACAAAAATGTATTTCAGTTTTTAGTTTACTTCTACACCGAAGAGGAAAAAATGTGAGTATACGTTATAGACGAGCGTAAAAATTGGTAGAAAGAAAATCACATGCGTAATTTATTCATAAAATCCAATTTAGACGAGATATTCCTGGTTCATTTTATAATTTTAATCATGCATATATTTTTTTTTTTTTACAAAAATGATTCTTGTTAATTTCAAACGATATTCAACATTCAGTAGGGATTACAAGTTGTTTTTTTCGGTTAGCAAGCGAATTGAAAAATAATCTGTTTTTCAAAAGTCTAGACAGGCTTATGAATTATGATATAGGGACTGAAAAGTTTCGTCTGGCGAAAATGTAAAAAAAAGGGATTTTTTTACATTGCGTGACTGCGGCGGGAAGCCTGTTAAACGCGTGATGAATTGAATGGGAGCGGGCTGGTTGAAGGGATGCGTGTGAAAGTCCAAGAAAACAACAAGTGGACTTGATATTAATTATTAATGCATGTGTTTAGCTCGGGGTTGCAAGGTTGCCACAATATAACAAGGTTTCATCCATCTTTCCTCTCCTCTCGCTCCTAAGTACTTTCCAACTTAACAATCTATCGGTTTTACATATAAATCGACAACAGTAATAACACAACGCTAAACAATAAATAGTTGTTTATCTACGGTTGATACGAAATATAAACATTTTATCTCTGTTTAGATGCGTAGAAAGTGATTCTTTACGTACTTGTATTCATTGCGCATACGCGTCTCATAGTTCTGAAGAATTCCTCTTCTTTACCACACTAGTGCGGTAAAGAAGAGGAATCCTTCAGCTTTACGCACGATTAGAGAGTTTGTTTACATTTAACAAGACTAATTTGCTGTTTGTTTAATAAAAGTAACTTTTATATCGAGTTTTTTGTGAAAATCAATGAGTGATTTAAATGATTATGACGAATATGAGGAGAATAATACGCCTCCCGAAATAATTCGGCACAAAATACAACTAATGAATTAATGTTATCTTTATCAAAAGAGAAATACGAACTTGTATACTGGAAGTTTATTTCTTTCTGTATTTATTATTTAAATCTAACAATCGTAGATAAAGTACGGTACGCAACTCGTGCGAAAACGGCATTTTGCATTGCTCGTGTGGTTTTACCACCCTCGGGTGCAAACTCCACACTCGCATGCAAAATGCTACTTTCCGCACTCGACGCGTAATGTACTATTAAAAATAAAAATAATGTGCTTACACAGAAAACAAGCTTCTGAATAGAAATTGAAAACTGGGAAAAATGACTTTGATAAAGGAACGAAATGGCAAGACGTTTATAATTTTTACGGTGTGCCGACTACATCATATTTTATTCAATAAAAAAAAAAAAAAAAAATCTCTCTGTATATTATGTGAAACAAAACTATATATTAGGAAAACTATATAACTATTATACTAGGTGTTAATAAAACAAAGTTTGCTTCTATTCCCACTGGGTTCAACAAACCTATAGATAAAGTTGTTAATAAAAACTAGGCATCGCGTGGCTCTATCATTGAAGCGAGCGTATTGCAATAAAATACTGAATATTGAAATTTATTAATCATGATGAATGTCATAGTTGAAGATAAGTGGAAGAGGGTAGTGTGAGGTAGAGTGGGGGTACTCGGTACAAAGCTTTACTTCCTAAACAAACCTATAAACTATACGACTATAACAATCTTCACCACCCGCGGTAGCTTTTAAACAATTATTATAAATGTATCTCGTCACTACGCAAAGAATTTTGCTTGTATCAAGTTGAAATTTTGCATACCTGTTCCAATTGTGCATCAGATGGTGTATATGAAGATTTATTAAAATCGTTACGTTAGAACGTAAGATATCGGTAAAAAGGTTGTTTTCTCTATTATAAACGTTTAGGTCCGCTTTAATAGTTTTAGCGATCTTTATTAAGTCATAGCGGTGTCGCTGTTGGTTTTAGTAAAAAATGTTATTTGTAAAAAATGTTCGTCTCATCGAATAGATGATTATAGAATCGTTTCCCGTCCTGAAATTCCAATTTAATTTTTGTACCTCTCGTTTACGCGAGCGTTGCGCGCGAACTCTTGGACGGATCACGCTGTCCAACGAACTTAGCCTGAGTATTAGTAAGAGGATCATGTATACCAAATTTCAACTAAATCGGTCAACTTTTATTCAAGTTATCGTCACACGCGTGAACGTTACTGACAGACAGACAGACAGACAGACAGACAGACAGACACGGAGCATATTTCGTTGAATGTAGGAAGCTCGCTACGCTCGCTTCAACAACTATATCGCTTAAGCATGCGGAAAGATTGAAGGTTGAAATTAATATTCAACAATAGGCTAATTATGACCGAACCATCCTAATTCACTAAAATTGTAAATGTAGTTTTTCAAGATATGGAGTTTAGCAAACAAGTTGACGACAGACAGACAGACACGAGTCCTAAATGTTCACTAATGTCCGAAACCAATTTCTGCAGAATTTATTTGAAATTGGAGACTAAAAAAATGTCGTTTTAAGAAGATCATATTGCTTTCGTTACCTACAGTAAGCTGGAAAGCAAAAAGATTCCGCAAATAGGTTGTAGACTTGTTTAAGTTCAAATTTAACAATACAGACTCAGAGATACGGTGTATATACCTATTATTAAACTGATTCACAGTGTAGAAACGGTGATGTCCACATACAGATGAAACATATGTTTTAATCATGATGAGTTAATAGTTAAAGAGGATGGTTGTAATAGAGTGAGTCCCTAACCCATCTACGTCCTGGCTTAAAAAATAAAATATTATGAAATATATCACTTCACCACACAAAAACTTCTACTTGTATCAGATCGAAATTTTACATTCCTTTTTCAAATGTACTTTAGACGGTGTGTACGAAGTGTTCTTAAAATCGTTACGTCAGAACGTAAGATATCGGTAAAAACTATGTTTTCTCTATTTTACTACGTTTTTATTAGCTTGCTTTCTTGTTTGTTTGTCCAGTACAAATCTTGCAATCGATTTTTAACTAACTTCCCTTGTAGCTAGACATTTCAAACTTTTAGAATAGCTCAGAACACGATGACAATGCAATATTTTAATACGTTTAGCCATCCTTCAGCAGATTTTAATTCATTTTCAGCAAATTTTGCTGAATATAAAGTTAGTTTGGAAAATATCCGCAAGTTATTTTATTTGTTTTGACATATCCCATATTTACCATCCTCATTTTGACGGGTTTCAAATTTATGATTTATGACAGAAATTAAAAGATAAAAAGAACTTTTTATATACTTCGTTTTTAAATTTTCTGTTGAATCGTATGTAATGTTGATAATGTAATTGTTATTGTTATATAATATATAATGTTAGTGAAAAAAAAAATAGTTCCAAATTTATTTACTTCACATAAATGACTACCATTTAGAGAGCTCATCCTAAACCTATAAAAGGACAAATCTTTGTACAACGGATCTCCCCAACACCAAATCTAAACCGTGCCATCGATATTATTTAAAATAATATAATCGATAAATAATATAATCGATATTTCCTGTTTTCCTGTCATTCAATGTTTATCTATCACAAATTTGAGACCCGTCAAAATGAACATTACGTAAATATGGGACATGGTAAAACAAATAAAATAACTTGCGGATTTTTTTCCGAACTAACTTTCCGTAAAGCAAAATTTGCTGATAACCAATTAAATTATGCTGAAAGATGGCTAAAAGTATTAAAATAATGCATTGTCATCGTGTTATGAGCTATGCTAAAAGTTTCAAATGTCTAGCTATTCGGGAAGTTAGTTAGAAATCGATTGCCAGATTTGTACCGGACAAACAAACAAACAAAGAAACAGACAAGAAACCAAGCTAATAAAAACGTAGTAAAAAAATCACGCTAGATAAATTGTAAAACCATTTTCAATAAAGATTGTGAAAGAAGTTAATAAGTGAACAATGGAAAACAATGTACGTGAGAATTACTGAGGGGGACTAGTAGAAGTCTATGTTTGCGCATGAGGATGCCAATAAGTCCCTCCCCAAGCCCAGCTAAGCTCAAATGTTGAATTTCTAAGTGAGGGGCACAGTGAGTAGCTGCCGGAACCGATAACGTTCTCGTATAAGTCTAGAAGTCTAAAAGTACATTTGTCTTGCGATGTTTTGTACACATAGTCAACACACCACGTTCCTAACAACAACAACATCTCTTGACTTTTCCTTTCTCGCCTAACCAACCAGCTTCAAGTGAACTGACTTGGAATTCCTTAACGCTATTACCAAGGAAACGTCTTATTAAACTCTGGCATGCGACCAAATAACGTTTAACTCCATCTACTGTACTCAATATCACATCCTCCCTCTCCCCCTTTACACAAATTGATCGGTAACATTAACATTTTTTTATTTTTTTTAAAAAAACAATGTCACGTCTATATTTTACACTTAAATGTTTTAAAGCCAATATCAATATCTTTATAAAGTCAGTGGGTATGTCTTGACATTTAAAAAAACAAGCATTGAAATAATTTTATTATATTATTTAAAAGTACAAAAGTTTAATAAAACAAACATCCACTTAAATCGGTTAAGGTCAAACAAAATCATTGTTAAATCATTGATTTGGTTCGGCATACTAAGACGTAGTAATTAGTGATGCATATAGTCCAAACTTTAAATTTATATGTAACTATAAAACGAAATTAAAGTACCTTTCTGGTTAAATATTGCTTTTCCAAGTGATAAGAAGCACATAAAGAACTCAGATTAATAAGATAATGTTAGCCATAGGTTAAAATAAAACGAATAATTAATAGAAACGGGTGAACCCCGAATATGATGATGAAAAAGATGATTATGAAGACCTAGAATCTAGAGTTTATGAAGACTTAGAATTTAGAGTTTATGAAGACCTAGAATCTAGAATCCAGAGTTTATGTAGACCTGGAATCTAGAGTTTATGAAGACAGAATCTACAGTTAATGAAGACCTGGAATCTAGAGTTTATGAAGACTTAGAATTTAGAGTTTATGAAGACTTAGAATCTAGAATCTAGAGTTTATGAAGACCTAGAATCTAAAGTTTATGAAGACCTGGAATCTAGAATTGAGAGTCTAGAGTAATGATATATGATATAAAAGCTACTGGAATAACTTTCCAAAATTTCTAATTCACCCGACGTGTTGTTTGTCTCCTATAGTTACCATAAATAAGTGATGTGGGAGCATTCATTGAAATATCAAAGAATATTTACTTGCTATTTTAAACATATATTGTGAAAATTAAAATAAAAGATTTATCTAAATTCGTTAAACGATATCTACTTTAAGTATTATAAAGTTCAAAATAAAAAGGTAAAATACAAAAGCTCATTCCCCTTCTCAATTAATTTTATTTAATAGTTTAATTATGATTTCCTTGTAGTTATTAAACACTGTAGGAAACGTTTAACCTTTAGTACTACAGTAACTGGAGCGTATAATACACATCAGTGTTAAAGCGTGAAGCGTGTTCTACTCGGCTGAAATGCCTCGACACCTCTCAACACAATAATTACTGTTTAAAGCAATCAAGCGTTGGCTAAATCTTCTAATTGATAGTTATAAACCTATGTTACATACCAAACCAACTATTCAGTAAAGCAGATTTTAATTAGACATAGATTTAGAACAATTTGTATCGGAAGTTTTAAGATTCCATTGGAAAACACTGCCTCTTTGATCTATGACTATTCATAATATTATATCGAAAATTTTCAAGTGAAACATTAGCTCATCTGGAAGAAGAAAAAAACCCTTTATTTAGCTAAACAAAATTAAAAGAAGAAATAGGACAGACAATATATTTATGCAGTACATATGCTATATTTTGTTTCAAGATAAAGACTTAATTGATTAAATAAAGTGTAACTCAGCGCAAGCCCGACATTTTTATTATAGGAGGGTCTTTCCTATAAGAAATGTGATATGTTTAATTTATTTATTAAAGCCCAAAAAATTATTCATAGTCATGTTGAAAAATCAAATCTTAATATGGCCATGATGGACGAACATTTGCTTTACATCACGCAGTGCTAGAGGCAATAAACCAACAAATCAACTTTAAATAACGAAAAGAGCTAGGAGGGGGGGGGGGGGGGGGAATATGTACAGAACTAATAAAGATATGTTGTACAGGGCTAACTGGTAGGCTAACTATAGGCTATATTAGAATCTGAACCGGGCTAGAGTATTAAAAAATAGATAGAAGTGTAGTTGGGAGAGCACGTTCCCGGAACGTTTTCCCATCTCAACCTTTTAAATAGAAATAGCAGCCTTCTAACCTGAAAGTAGTCCAATAGAATTGTAGGAATATGACGTTACGAATAAGCAGTTTCCCTAGAATGTCTGTATATATACTGGCATTTTCAATGACGAGTAGTTTAAGAAGTGCTGCTAATACAAGGTGAAAAGATAAGTTCAAGAATAAAAGATCAATATGATCGTCAATCACAGCTCAATATAAAAAAAATACGAGAACAATTCTAGGTATAGTAGCTCAAATTGTTCTGTTTTGAAGGGTTAAATTGATTACAAAACTGTATCAATATTGTTGCTCACTCATTACTACGTTTTTATTAGCTTGCTTTCTTGTTTGTTTGTCCGGAACAAATCTGGCAATCGATTTATAACTAACTTCCCGAATAGCTAGACATTTGAAACTTTTAGCATAGCTCTGAACAGGATGACAATGCATTATTTTAATACTTTTAGCAGGGCTTGTAGCAGATTTTCCTCAAAATTAAGTGACTTTAGTGACTATTTCTTTCAAAATAAGTGACTTTTAAGTGACCTGTTTTCCCCAGATAAGTGACTTAAAGTGACTTAATTTTAAGTAAAAAAAAAGTATTTTAGTTACTTTTTGTTGTTTAGCACTGTTAAACAAATGCAATTATAAAAATTTTAGAACAGTTTTTTATTCATTTGATTTTGTGTACCGTAACTACAAAAAAAAAATTTAACTTTGGCGGTATTTTGACAGATGTAAACAAACTTTGACGTCACCAAAATTATCACACTAATAAATAATTATATTCGCTTGTAACTTAATTAATGGAATTTCATCGGGTTTTTTTACATTTGTTCCTTAATTTCTTCCGGTTCCAACGATATGCTATAAGTCAAAAACGTATTTATACTTTCGGAATTATTAACTGTCAAAGTTTATAATTCAAATATTGATAACTTCAAAATGGCGGCCAATATCAAAATGGAATTTGGTGGGCTTGTTTGTCATGCAAAGAGGTACATTCGTGCCAAATTTCAACTCGATCAGGACCATTTTCGATATTACAATTTTTTAAAATGTTTGCTCACTCAGCAAACTGCGTTTAAGATGGCGGAAAAAGTTGATTTTCCGGGCGGCACCACTACAGGTAAAGACTGGTTTTCTGCCAAGTTTCAACTCTCTAGGTTAAATACCTTGGGCACTACAGTGATAACTGATAACAATCACACACACATACATACAGACGCCATGCTGAAAACCTCTCAGGAGGTCTTAAAAACACCCAAAACGGATAATTCCGCTGAAATCTCAAAAAAAAAAAAATGTTGGTGAAACAATACTTTTCGAATACAATACTTTTAGGAAAAGTAATAACAATCAGGAGGGAGTTCGGAATAAAATATTCTTTTCATCTTTATTTCAACCATTTTCCATCTTAATATTGACGATAAAACACAACACACGCCAGCTGAATCTAGTGCAACTGTTACAAACTTTATCAATAATCACAGTTCAAAGTAGGCCTAATATAAAATTCATAGTTAAAAAAAGTCTTGAGCTTACAAAATCCCTTTTGAAAAACAGTTAAAATATATGTTCTGTATTTAAAAAACTACAGAAAATTAATTTTTTTTATCCTTGTAAGCCCAAATAAGTGACTTTCAGTGACTTTATTTTAAATAAGTGACAAAAAAGTGACTCTCGTCAAAATAAGTGACTTTTAGTGACTTTCAGTGACTCACTACAAGCCCTGCTTTTAGCCATCTTTCAGCAGAATTTAATTGGGTTTCAGCAAATGTTGCTGTATGGAAAGTTAGTTCGGAAAAAATCCGCAAGTTATTTTATTTGTTTTGCCATATCCCATATTTACAATCTTCATTTTGACGGGTTTCAAATTTGTTTTTTTTATAAATAAGAGATAAACATTAAATGACAGCAAAAAAGAAAATACATCGATTATATTATTTATCGGCTATATTATTTCAATTTCAAATATATCGATGACACGGTTTAGATTTGGTGTTGGGGTGATCCGTTGTACAAAGATTTGTCCTTTTATAGGTTTAAGATCAGCTCTCTAGATGGTTGTCATTTATGTGAAGTAAATAAATTCGAACTTTTTTTTTTTTTCACTAACATTATATATTATATGACAATAACAATAATTATATTATCAACATTACATACGATTCAACAGAAAATTTAAAAACCTAGTATATAAAAAGTTCTTTTTATCTTGATATTATTTTTTGTGTTGAGTCTTAATTCAGTATAGGCATTTAGTTATTCAACATCATTTATGACATGACTGTGATGGCTCACCTCGAAATGATTTTTTATAGCTAATCTAAGGCAACCACAATTATTCCAATAAAAATAAACGTTTGTTCTGATTTGTTTGTCTTCAAATAGATATACCTAATAACTTATCAAAATAAATTTACCTAATTTTACTTTTTTTTCTATATATAAAATTAAGCCCGTTGACACGGTCTTAACGGCTCGTATTATATAATTAATGTAGATAATGTCCTCGACTGTTTCTTTCTTCATAACGTAATAACCAAACAACGTCTTCACACTAAAAAATGTAACAAATAATTGACCGGTAAATAATAATCTAGAGGTTACTGAATGACTTTTAAGGTACAAGAGTACTTGAAAGTATCTGAAGAAGACTATTTTAGAACAGCCGAAACCGGTCAATTGTTTATTCCAATTTATTTTGACGGTTTGGTCATTGATCTACACCTCTTTTATGAGTAGACAATGAAATGACTTGGGTATAGAAACTCAGTTAAATTTATTCATTAAAAAAAATATTAGAACGCTTTATAGAAAGAACATTCGATATGAGACTAGTAACTTTTTTGTTATTAGGAAATATAATAAAATTAATAGGGTCTCGCTTTTAAAAAAAAAAAAGTTGTTTACGTGAACACGGATATTTAAACGACAAAAAAAAAAGTTATGGCAAAACAGAAAACAAAATCTCGATGAAGAAATCCAGTGATACATGACTCCTCCCAATTCAAATATATTATTCCATATTGAATTTGAAGTGAATCCTAAATTAAGTATCCAAAAAAATCCGCTTTTTTCTCCCCTGTCGACGAATTAAATCGGAACGTATTTTTTTTGTATTTTATATATTTCGATTCTTATTACATAACAGCGCGGGAGTGAATAACTGTGCTTCCAAAAATGAGGACGAACCCAAAATTAGAGTTGAAGTAAAAGGAACGAAAAAGGGAAAGTGGTGGTTGGCAGTCAAGTGCGTTTCCAAAGTTCTTAAGAAGTTCCTTTGAACAACATCAGAAAAAAAAACTTTGCCATTCTTTTAAGTTATTCACCACCCGTCCGGGTTATATCGTTATGCAAAGTACCTTTTTTTATTTATTTTTTCTTAAACAGCTAATTTTTTTTCTTTACCCTATTTATAAAAGATTTAAAGAATGGAGATATCCTTCTATGAGTATATTCCAATTGTGCTTCTTATTATATTCTTGTCTCTGACAAATAAGCAGACTTCACTCCTTAACTGGTAATCGACCAAGTCTTTTTACTTTGATCAATGAGTACACTTTACCTTTCTTGAGGAATAAGGATTCTGTAACCGTCTCGAGTACGTTTCCTTTCACCCTCCCGTCTTCGCAATCGGTACCGGTAACTCAATCGCAGGACCATTTGTCAACGCAGGACCTTAAGACATCCCGCCAGCAGATCTTTTTATTTTTGTTTTCTTCTAGGAAACTGTCACAAGAGGTTTCAGCATTTGACAAAACGTAGACAGACAAATAATGCAAACTCTTTTACGTGTTCCACACGCAGAATATAAATTCTCCTTTTTTTTAATTTTAAAAGCTGTGTTGAAATGTTTCTTATTATGTTTAAGAGAAAAAAAAAACTTTATAAACAGACAAGAGATTGAAAAAGTGTCGAAAAATTGATGTTCGTGTGGAACTGCTGTCTTTTACTTTTAAGTGTGAAGACAAGATCACTGAAAGATAGAAAAGACCATTGATGTAAACGCTATATCAAATGCTCGCTTTACTACAATAAAACAAGCATTACGTTCACTAGAAGATACAAGCACCTCTGATCACTTTTTGCATAATCAAATCTGCACATCTTAAACATCTTCAAAGATAACTGACATTTTTCGCTTCTCTAAACAATAAACAATGAACCCGGAAAAACACGAAAGTTAATAATTGAATAATTTCAAGATAAAAAGAACTTTTTATATACTACGTTTTTAAATTTTCTGTTGAATCGCATGTAATGTTGATAATATAATTGTTATTGTTATAAAATATATAATGTTAGTGAAAAAAAAAATAGTTCCGAATTTATTTACTTCACATAAATGACAACCATCTAGAGAGCTCATCCTAAAACTATAAAAGGACAAATCTTTGTACAACGGATCTCCCCAACACCAAATCTAAACCGTGCCATCGATATTATTTAAAATAATATAATCGATAAATAATATAATCGATATTTCCTGTTTTCCTGTCATTCAATGTTTATCTATCACAAATTTGAGACCCGTCAAAATGAACATTGCGTAAATATGGGACATGGTAAAACAAATAAAATAACTTGCGGATTTTTTCCGTAAAGCAAAATTTGCTGAAAACCAATTAAATTCTGCTGAAAGATGGCTAAAAATATTCAAATAATGCATTGTCATCGTGTTATGAGCTATGCTAAAAGTTTCAAATGTCTAGCTATTCGGGAAGTTAGTTAGAAATCGATTGCCAGATTTGTACCGGACAAACAAACAAGAAAGCAAGCTAATAAAAACGTAGTAAAATATAGACTGCCATTTGGTGTGAAACATATCTTCCTCACATCCTATGACGTACTTTATAAATAAAGTATTTAATTAAGTAAGTATGAAATCATTTTTTTGTTCCTCCCGTTTATCTAATCTGGGAATATCTATGGGTTACTTTCGATGAACTATAAAAGTTTCGTACAAATTAGATATGTATACTTTTGAAGCTATAGGTGTAAATAAATGTATGTTTGTGCGCATGTTGAAGAGAAACTAAAGAGCGCAGAAGGTTTAAACATTTATGGGACCAACAATGAGCTAATTATGACCTACCATAAAAATTTCATTAAAATCGAGCGGGTAGTTTTTAAGACGAAGACAGACACGGAACCAAAAATGTTCCCTGATGTCTGAAACGGATTTCTATCTTGGATTTTTTTAAATCAATAATATAAAATATTTTCGATCTTCAGAACGACCACATATACCTTCCTGTACCTTCGGTAACCTCGGAAGCAATAAGATAATAACATCAGTCGAACAGTAGAAAATATTTTATTTCTCCTGGCATATGAAGGTATTTATAAATAGTATTAATAAATCCATGCAACCTATCGATATAAGGTGTGACAGTTAACTGATATCGTTTTACTTTATGAGGTAATTTTCACGGTAAAAAATTAAGTGTGGAACATCTACACATTACATAGTAATCAAAATTAGCCACTTATGAGGAAATGGACCAGACTTTTGGACATGATGTATGCTGGAATGTAAATAGGAAATTAATTTATTTGTCATATTAGCAAGCAACCTCAATCAAGGTAGAGGAAAAAAGTTAGTGCAGTATTCCAACGAAATGTATATTTGATTTGTATTAAGGTGGTACAAACATTTAACACGAAGGGGAATAGTCAACAGATCGAATCTACAATTTGGTTTGAGCACTGCTCATTTAGTAGTGCTAAGTTCTCAATGAGCATAGTGTCAAAAGTAGATTTAAAAAAAAAAAAAAAAATATGCGGTGTGTGTAACTATCAGACGTAGAGAAATGGCAAGCGTGTAATGTTTAAATGTTTTCAGAGTTTTGGACAAAAAAGTTGCCGGCAGTAACTCAACGACACTTTGAAGGGGTGATAAAGACCTCGCTTTCAACAGTGCCGAGTCCTAACAGCGTCGAACCATCTCTCTCATTTACACGATGGTTATCTACAGTCTGGAATCGTCCCAAGGTCTCACCACCCGGTCGAAAGACGAGGGCGCTAAAAGTGTTGGTGATTCTTTCGAAACCGTGGAATTCCATTTTCGGTTTACCTTTAAACAGGCGGATAAGGCGCAAACAGCAGAAACGGAATAGGAAAGAAAATGAAGATGGTCCGTGACGAAATTCTAGCACCGAGGAGTTCTCAACACCTCAATCAACGGCCTCTGTGCCAAATCGGTATAATCATACACATCCGGAGACCGGCTAGCACCTCCACGGATCCGACCACTCCTCTCTCCCGACATCACAACCCAATCACAGTAATAATCAAATAGATAATTTGCATTCTCAACCCAACCAGCAACAAACACCAAAAACCTTTATTATTATCATTTTCTTCTTCCTTATCCGTATTTGAGAAAATAAAAATCTAGGTATTCAAAACAAATATCTGGCACGTCAACCTCACGCCCTGGAGTAACAAACGTTTCATTTTATTTAGTCGTTTATCATCTCGAATTAAGTCCATTATTCAGTTTAAAAATGACAACTTTATACGTGCTCTCGAACAACGAAAACATCCGTGATAAAAGTAGATAAATTAGTACATCAAAACTAGGTTGTATTCGGAGATTAAAGATTGTGCAATATAATAGTAAAACAAATATAAACAACAAAAACATGGAGCGGAGTCTCTGAGCCAAGAGATTAGATTCATATTCTCACAACATGTCTAGAATCAAAATCTCAACACCGACTTATGTAGTGATGCTACGAAAGCCAGAGCGAGACCTGTTTATACTGATCACATTGAGTACATATCTAAAGACTAAAAAGGTCATTCCCCCAAAAATTATTTTGATTGGGTAGAAGAAACGCCTTGGAGGGTATCCTTTTAAAACTCCGTTAGTTTTACAAATAAAATTTTCAATTCATAAAACAATTTGCTAGATATACTTGGTCCAGTGTTTCCCATTTATTAGCTGATTCGAGGTTACATTTAATTATTATTTAAAATTGCGTTTATATGCTCAGAAACAATATTTTTTGGAGAGAAAAATGTATTTAAATGGACCACATTGTACAATATTTTAATAAAAATCTTTCAAAACCAGTATTGAGAAATAGTTTTTTCAAAAGATGAGAGTTTTTAGGGGGTGGCGCACCTAAAATTTCTCGATTTCGCTTCGAGCTATGATTTTTCTGAACTAGTACGCCTAATTTCATCAAAGTCGACCCAGTAGTTTAGGGTCCACGCAACTCCACAGACGACAGACTTTTTTTTTTTAAAAAAACACACTTTTTTGGGCTCAGAGGACTTCAAAACGTGTAAACCTTAACAAAATTTCATAATCGAATTTTCGCACCATATCAATACTTTCTCTATATACGTATATGAGAATATATAAATAAGCATATTAATACAAATTAACTACACATAATCTTGTCTATAATATTAATTTATACCGTCTCAGCCTTAAATATTAAATATGATAATTGAAAATGAATACATTAAATTACCGTTTCTTTGCACAATATATATTATTTTATACTTTTATGCAATACCGTTAAAATGAGGTTCAATGTTATGAAATGTTTCTATATAATAATCGATTTATTTAATAATCTTGTTATTTTGCATAAACGGAATGTCGCAGGAACTGGTCCTCACGACTCGTCCATAATAATCAAGCCAACAGACGAACCTTTTCCATAAATTTGTATACGAGAAAACATCGTTAGAAATAAGCCACGACAATATTGAAATCATGTTACGTATACAAAGATTGTTTTTTCTTTACAAAATATTCGATTAATTATAGCCCTCTTTGAGCAAAATTTCTCGACTTGAAATTTAAATCGCTCATACAATATTTATATTAAATGCGGAGTATATTATGATGTAAGGATTTCAAAATAACAAATATTTATTCGCATCTTTAATTGGAAATAAGTACTAGATATTTTTTTTATAGGAATCATAATTGTGCATGTCTATCGTTAGAAATCATGCAATTTGATATAGAGAAAGGAATGTGTAGGGTTTTTTACGTTCACTTTCCATCCCAATCAAAATGAAAGAAGATATTACAGAGACACCTAATCAAGGATAAGGCATCAATCACTTTGCATGTTGACTCAAGATCATCATCAGTGCAAAACAGATCTCATCCGTCTGGGATACGAACCACCATCTTATATTTAGGTGATTTGACATTGGTTTTAAGGATATTTCGAGTATGCTTACCACTCGGCTAAACCGATTATCAATGCAAAACAGTTCTCATCCGTCTGGGATCCAAACCACCATCTTATATTTTGGTGAATGACCATTGGTTTTGGGTATGCTGCGAATACACTAATCACTCGGCTAAACCTATCATCAGTGTAAAACAGATCTCATCTCTCTAGGATGCGAACCACCATCTTATATTTCGGTGAGTGGACATAGGTTTTGGGTATGCTGCGAATACACCAACCACTCGGCTAAACCGATCATCGTGTAAAACAGATCTCATCACTCTGGGATGCGAACCACCATCTTATATATTCGGTGAATGGACATTGGTTTTGGGTATGCAGCGAATTCACTAACAACTCGGCTAAACCAATCATCAGTGTAAAACAGATCTCATCACTCTGGGATGCGAACCACCATCTTATATATATTCGGTGAATGGACATTGGTTTTGGGTATGCTGCGAATACACTAACCACTCGGCTAAACCAATCATCAGTGTAAAACAGATCTCACCTCTCTGGGATGCGAACCATCACCATATATTTCGGTAAGGGAAAATTGGGTTTAGGCATGTACTCGGACAAACCGTTTCTCTTTGATAATATATCACGTAAATATGTTATACTTTAAAATAAATAAATTTTTACAATAATACTTATAAAAAATTGTTTTTATTTTATTAACTCTCTATAATAATAAACTACGTAATATTAACGGATTTCATCACTATAAAATATTTAACAGGTAGTTTGCTCGCTCATAAAATTCTACTGTATCGTTAAAACAATTAAGATTAAATAAAAGGTACACGCAAACCCATCAGATTTCACATCATTGATTTATGATTGATGTATAATAAACAATTATTAGGTAACAATAAATAAAAGTCATTTATTTAAAAAGGCAATGGTTAAAACGTTTGATGATATTTTTATTGGTCTGTGAGTACTCAGAAGGTCGTTGGATGAAGTATTGCGAAGGCTTCAGATATATTATGAATAATTTGTCTTTAGGATCCAAGTTGTGTCATGATTAATGCATTATTAATAAAGCTTCTTATTCGATTTTACAACATAAACTGAGTTTCACGTCTTAATGTAATGCCTTTGACGTTTAGCGAAATTTGTCTTTAAGAGTATTTGCTAATTGATATTGAGGACATGGGATTGAATACGTCTTTGACACCTATATTTCCTACGGCAATTACATATTATTATAGCGTCACAAATTTAAAAAAAATTGAATTGATACAATTTTTCTAACGGTTTTTAATTGTTTAAACATCTGACGACATGAGGATCTATGGTAGAAAATCATGGATTCACTTACGCTTAATCCTACCATGATACAATCATTATCAACACGAAACCTCCCATGACAAAGTGGTTAAACCATTATGGCTTAACTGCAAGGCTCATGGGTTCGATTCTTGGCGAATGAAGTAGATTTTATTAATATTTTATTATTTCTCTCTTCATCTTCTATAATTCGAATTCTAATATTTATACTTTATTCATATATGTAGTAATTATTAAGAAAAGTATTGTAATGACGCGAAAATTAGATTTTGATGGATTTACACCTTCTGTTGTCCCGATTTCAAAAAAGTAGTTATCCGTCTGTAACCTATGCAGAGAGATGGAGCTAAACTAATGGGCCGATTTTAATTAAATTTTGCAAGCACTTGAGAAATTAATTTTAGCTCCAAATTTAGGGGCGCTACCCCACTAACTTTTTTAAAAAAAGTAGGAAACAAATTATTTCTCGAAAACAGTTCCATTGAATTTGATTGCAAATTCTAAAATGTAGTCCATTTAAATACGAATCTCATACAATTCGTTTTCCTAGGAAAAATTAAGTTTCCGAGATATTGATGAAAATATAAATTGATTTAGAAGAATAATAAATTGAAAAAAAAACAGAATGTAAACAACTATCTGTTAAGAGAGCCGTCTACTCGGCCATTAATGAATCAAGGGCGGTACGAGGTTGTAGGTTCGATCCCTTGCCGTGATACTCTGATTTATATGGCTCACTAATGATCGATTTAGTTTTAGAATTACCCAAAGAGAGATTTAAATATTGCAAAAAAGATATTGTATTTTCAGACCCATATCTTTTTTCATATTTGTAGACCCATCTACTCAAAAGTATATGTATTAAAATTTTTATTTATGTGATCAGCACATCTATTACGTATCTATGGGAAATATAAAATAACATAGAATCAAATATTAAAAATTAATTTATGCATATATATATATATATATATATATAAATGTTTCCTTAAGTATTTAGCAAATTAATTAGTTAGGCCGCAGAAGAGAGGCTTGAGAGTTCAAAGGTCATATTATATAAATGTTAGGATCTAAGGCAGGCTAAGAGCGGGGCTAATGATGTTTCTCATTTTCTATTCCGCAGAGGATACAGTTAAGTCTCAAGGCTTCTTAAATTTAATTAAATACGAAATGAGTGTCATTGGAAACACCCCTCTAGAAGTTTAAAACTTTCGATTAAATCAACTAAAATTTAGCAACCGCAGAGTTAAATTTTAACAGAGTTCAAGGAGACGACAAAAAAGTAAATAATATATTAGATTAAGTAATGATTTATATAAATTAAATGGTTCTACTAATTTATATAGTAATATAGTAACTCCTGAAGAGATACGATTTGATTACGAACTTAAATTCTCAAAGCAATGCCGCTAACAACTAGCGGACAAAGGGAAAACTACAACTCTCTACTGATTTGATGTCCGTATTCGGGGGTTTTTTATGATCTAAAATTAATTATACTGTTTGAATATACATTAATATAATATTTATTCATTATATTAAGTTTTTATGATCATTTTTGAAGTAAAAGCAAAAATATGATTAAATCATGCGTATAGATACACACTTTTTTTTACCTCTTTTTCCTTCCAAAAACGGAGTGCTTATTATACTCGAGTGAAAAAAAGTTTTTTTTTTTACAATTTTACCTCAATAATTAAAAAAAAACAGCTATTACAAGAGAATGATAAAAATTCAGACGAATACCTATCCGTAATTTTATTTATGGATAATTAGGTATCTTAAAAATAGTATCTAGTTTTCTCTTTGTGTGTTGCACAGTTTTTTAAACTTATAACTATAGGAAATTATTTGTGGCGGATAGTTAACGTGTAGTTGTGGTTAAAAATCTTTTCTTTAATAAAATATAGAGGTATATAAATATTTGAAATTACACGTACAATGCGCTTAATTATTTAATTTATTTTAACTAGGTGATTTTTTTCTAAATTTTAACGGAAAAGTTGGGTGAGTATTATACGGGAATATGAAAATTTCCTCACATTTTAGGTCAAAATTTAGCCTGCGTATTATAAACGGGTACGTATTATACGCGAGATTTTACGGTACGTAGGACGTAGGTGTTCTCGAGGTTAGGTTTGGCATAAAAATTTAAATATTAGATTAAAAGATTTTATGAATTTAAGCTTTAGCTATGGAATTCGAATTCGCATTATACATGTAATTTCAAAATATACGTATAATAAAACAGAATAGATAATATGATACGCTACTTTAAATTAGCGTGTTAGATGTAATTGACTAGAAATTGTTCACGTTTATAACGTCTACGAGTGGACAGGAATGTCACAGACGTTCAATCAGGTACCTCTACCTAATATAAACTAAACCAGATACCTAAAAATTGTCTTAAACATAGACAAATACATAGACTAAAAGTTGAGCTGAAATTTAAACAATTTTTAAATACACTTAACTCACTTAAATTACATTTTACTTCCGAGCTTACCGATGGTAATGGAAGCTATGAGATCGTTCTGAAAAAATGAATTCTTTTTGTCACCGATTTCAAAAAATACAAGACAGAAATCCGTTTTAGACATCAGAGAACATTTTCGGTTCCCCGTCTGTCAGTCGGTGTGTCGCTCAATTTTTGCGAACCAAACTACTCGTCCTATTCCAATTAAATTTGGATGGTAGACCAAAATTAGCCCATTGTTGGCCCCATGTAAGTTTCAACTGAATTGATTATACTAATACTTTATTTTTGATTATATTGATACTTGAATTCATGTAAAAAAATCAGAACAATTTTGACAGATTTAAAACACGGAAAAATTAAATAAATTTGACACAAATAGGTTGTAAAAGCATGAAACCCTCAGAGCAAGGAAGGGGTAGAGGGAGCAATGCGATTTGAAAAGTGGTTCATTATGCTACACCCCTATACTAACACTTTCAAGCGAGCTCAATCCGAACTAAAGTCCTTGTCTTTCTGTCCCCACAGACGGTTGTCAACAAAGCCTTATCAGTGGCATTTATTTTTAATTGGTTATCTAGGAATTGTTACACGTTTATTAACGACGTTACTGCCTTTAGATAATAAATAATGTTAACTACAAACATTAAAGTATATATTTATGTTATGAAGAAAACTGAATTAAAAATAAAATTAGTTTAGCAAAAGTTAAGTTTTAGCCACTACAGAGAAACCATAATTTACCTCAGTCAATTATAGTCATTCATAACGTAGAAAGACTAACTTCGCATTGATAAAATAAATTACAAAAGTAACTTAGAGGAAGTTTTAAAGAATAGTAAAGAACACAGTATAGTGAGGGTAGATGGGTTTACTCACTTTAATTATAATCAGCAATTCTTAGGGTAAAAAAAATGACTTAATTTATATCCTAAAAGAATTTTATTTTAATATTTGTTAAATAAAAAGGGGAATAATATAAACAGAAAAAAAAAACATTAAAAGGATCATAATCCTGGAAAATATTAAAGAAATGAAAGAATTCTCTGAAAAACACAAAACCCTTGTTTCAGAATCCTCTTGCATTTTAATTCATCTTAACCCCCTTCACGTTCATGCTTTCATATTCAACACCAACAACCTAGACAGATTATTTAAATAAAAAAACAAGACACAACAAACCAACAAAACCAAAATTCTTGGTGGAAAAAAGAAGAAAAGAAAATTAAATGTTAAAGAATAATAATAAATCTCAATTTAAAAGAGAAATTACTATATGATATTTTCACACATAACAACCACTCTTTAAAATATGTTTTCAAAAGGAAAAGATTTATCGTTGTTCATTGTACTTGTGGAATATATATTGCTCTTATAAATCAAAAAAATATATTTAAAACGGACAATGACAATTACATTATTCTAAAAGTTAAAATATTAAAATAGTTTTCTGGAGATTATGGTTGGAAATAAAGGTTTTATAAGATGAAGAATATATATTTTCAGAGTTTTTGTAGGTCAGGGAGCTTGAAGACATCATCAGCTAACTAAAAATACATTTTGATTTATTTCTAATACGAAAAAATACCTCTAACGCTTCTTGAATTTAGCATCATATTATGTTTGCCATCTACATTAATCTAAAAAAATCACATCAATGTAAATTTAAGGTTTCCTAGACTATTAAACATTTATTATAAGTTATTATACTATGAGATCCCCCCCCCCCCCCCTCGAAAAAAAAATATATAAAATATATAAAATAAAATTAAATAAAATAAAAAAATACAAACAAATATAGCCGGAAGACCCCAAAAATCAAACAAAAAAAATACGTGTGGTGTCGTGGGACACCCGGTAGGAACGAAGTTCCTTACGCTTTTCATTAAATATAAATTATAAAATCGCTGTAATAACTACGTATACATGGTGGAGTTAGAAAAGAGACAAAATTAAAAGTAACTAACTATTTGTACTAATGGAGTTAAGGCAAAATTAAATGAAAATCTCTTTATTATCTTTGAAGCGAGCGTCTTTCAATAAATAATGTATTGTATATTGAGAAAAAAGGTAATGATAAATTTATAGTTAAAGCAGATGGTTGTAGAACGAAAAAGAACTGTCCTCCCAGGCCCCGTCGGCATATTACTCCAATTAAATATTAAAATAAAAAATATAAATCATTAACTCACAAAAACTTCTGCTTGTATCAGGTTGAAATGTTACAGGCTTGTTTCAATTGTACTGTAGGTGATGTATACAAAGTTTCATTTAAATCTTTACGTTAGAACGTAAGATATCGGTAAAAACGTTGTTTTATTTTATTTTAAACGGTTTGGTTCGCTTTAATAAGGGTTGCTGTTGGTTTTACTAAAAAAGTTATTTGTCTCATCAAATAGATGAAGTTAGGGTAAATTCGAATTGTACGCCCCCACTTTGAGGTTAGGTGATAAAATCCCGTATATGCCGTCTATGTATGTATTATACAATAAAGTATGTTGATAAAAAAAAAAAAAATATATATATATATTAAAAACCTTAATTTTGTGTACCCTTTTCTGTAATCCAACATATATTTAGACAAAGGGATATAAACTCTCCTATGAACAAATCATACATATATAATTTCTCTAAAATCAAGTAGGAAAAAGTACGAAAAATTTCTGGGGCACGTACAATCCGAATTAGCCGAAGTTAGAATTATTTCCCACCTAAAATTCCATTTTTTATCATTTGAAGCTTACGCGAGCGTTGCGCGCTAACGCTTGGGCGGTATCAGGTTGAAATGTTACAGGCTTGTTTCAATTGTACTGTAGGTGATGGGTGATGTATACAAAGTTTCATTTAAATCTTTACGTTAGAACGTAAGATATCGGTAAAAACGTTGTTTTTTATATTTTAATCGGTTTGGTTCGCTTTAATAAATTTAGCGATCTTTATCACTTCATAGTAGTGTCGGTATTTGTTTTACTGAAAAAAATATTTAAAAAAGTTGTTTGTCTCATTAAATAGATGAAGTTAGAATTTTTTCCCGTCCAAAAATTCCAATTTTAAATTCGAAGCTTACGTTTACGCAAGCGTTGCGCGTGAACGCTTGGGCGGATAACGTTGTCCAACGAACTTGTCCCTGACATTGGTAAAATGAACATGTGTACCAAATTTCAACTAAATCGGTCAACTTTTACACAAGTTATCGCCAACGGTAGATTTCGTGACGGTGATTTTGTGACGGTGATTTTGGTCGTTTTTTTCGTATTCACTCCCGGGCTCCGAAAGTGCCATAAGGAACATCGTTCCAAAAATTAAAGGATCTCTTGTTCGATCTTCCGGGGGGTCACAATATTTTTTATTGGTAATGACAACAAGATAAATTAATTTTTTTCGGGAAATTTTCATCACACAAAATAGGAGTAGCTGTTATAGGGTGGTTGGGGGAGGGGGTATATCTTAACTCATTAAACCTAAAGAATGCAACATTTTTTTAAAAAAACACACATTTATAGCTTTCTCGCATCCTACTTACTCATCAGTAGCTGTCATTTGATAACCCACTCGAAAATTAAAAAAATGAGTTGAAACCATATTTTTGCGAATTGCTCATGCGCATATTCAATTTTTATATTCTCTATATTTTTCCTATGTTTGGGTCAAAAGGTTACGTAATTTAAATTTTAAGTTTGGGAGTCATGAACAGACACATCGGCATAAAGGTTTCTAGAAGGATTTACGTTAAGGGACAAGAGAGCAAGTAAAAATAAATTTTCATGATACATTTTTTGATAAATTATTACTAACTTAACGTATAATCAATCAAAATAGAAAAACTGAAATAAAAAATGCGCAGCAAAAAAAATTGTAAATTTGTTTAATAAAACAAAACAAGGTCAAGTTAAAGAAGAGATTAGAAAAGGTTTTTTTTTTTTTAGAGAAAAGGGACTAATAGAAACAAGTCTGTAAGTAAATAAGACGAGTTAAGGACAGGAGAGAAAAAAGATTGAAAAGTTGCCACGGTAATCCTGATATAAGCAGGGTAATCTTGCCAGATTACCAGAAATAATTCCAAGGTAATTCCAGGAAGGCAAAATTCCTAGGTAATCTTGCCAGATTACCTAGGAAACTAAGTACCTCTTAAGACCATATTGGAAAGCATCAAGGAACGACCTTCAACTCAGACAACCAACTAAAATATTACTTCATGGACCAGATTTAATTACTGAGGCTGAATTAAAAACATAAAACTCAGCAAAACATTGAACTAAAATTATAGAGAAAATTATAAAAAAAAATTAATTGTGGCAACTATGCACTGAGGCTCTAAGCCTCAGAATTTGCTGATTCTATTCAGCAAATTGAATTCGTTAGTAAATAACAGTCTATGGAAATTATAATTAGAATTAGGATATGAGGCGTTAGTGGAGGTCATCATTAAATGAAGAAAGAAAAAGTCACTCCACGTGAAATAAGTTTATTTTCAAAGCAGCTTTCAACCACTATAGGGTCATCATCAGTGCCTGAACAAACAGTAATAAAAAACTAATAAAAAGGTTAAAAAGGAAAACCGAGACAAAAAAAAAAAAAACACGAAAAACAGTCAACTCACAATCAATAAAATAAAATTAACAAAAGGCAAAACTCTTAAAAGGTGGGAATAAAAAAAAAGTAACAAGATGACAAAATATTACAAAACGGAAGCGCTTTAGGTGAAGTAAAATTAGAAAATTACTAATAAATAAAGAATCACATTGATTCTTATCAATAGTATATATCGAGTATAATAACATAATAATATTTAAACAAAGTCATATTTTAAAATAATAGAGTGAAAACGAACGTGTGCCGGAAAAAGGTAAAATAAAAGTGTTGATAAAAATCTAAATTTTTAATTCTACTATAATTGCCTCAGAAAAAAGCTATGTAGCATAATTGCACCGTTGCTACTACCCTAACTCTACAATGTTGAAAAATGTTCAAAATTCCTTATTCTCGAAACATTAGCATTAAAAATCATTAAGAAAAACCCAGGAGGAGAAAAGATGAGATGAAAATGTGTTAATTTAATTTTTTTTCGGAACAGCGAAAAAATATAAAATTTCTTCCTATTCTAATTTCACTTGAATACTTAAAAAAAACCCTTTTGGGAAATTCATTTTTTTAACCAGGGGGTTAGAGTATGGTTTCAAGAAACATTGTATAGGGTTTCATAGGAGAAATGAAACATGAAACCCGCTGAGGGTTTAAAATATATCCTCCCCTATGAAAAGAAAGACGAACAGAAAATAAAGAAAAGACCTTGGCCTTAATATATAACCCTCCCCCCACGACTCATACTAAAATTAAATAAAAAAAATCCAAGGGGGGAGGGGGGCTTTAATATTAAAACTCTACATCCCCCTTAAGACCCTTTTCATAATCAAAAATATTATGAATGTAACATTGAAGCCACATATACAAATACAAAGCCGCGTGCATGTATTTATATATTCATTCAGGAAAAGAAAATGGCATATATTCTGAAGTACATACACAACAAACATACATTTCTACTTTTTCCAGAACTATATGCCTTATTATAAATATATATATATATATATATATATATATATATATATATATATATATATATATATATATATATATATATATATATATATATATATATATATATATATATATGTGTGTGTTAAATTATAATGAATAAATAACTTAAAAAACATAATTTTACTAAAAAAAAAAATCTTTTGAAGAAAATAAGAAAGAAACTAATGGATCCGACTTTTATAAAAACCACATCCCAGGATTTGAATGGGATTTTAGTTTTTTTTAATATGAACTACTTTAAAATTAACGATATAAGTAGTAAAAAGTTGTGAGTAGACAAATATAAAAGAAGAAGAAAATACTATGTAAATAATAAAACAAATGTATGTTGAAATAAAATACAAGAATACTATAAAGAAAATATTAGGTCAACCATAAAAAAAGTTAATTTTAAGGTTAAAACGCTTGTATATCCATCTAAATCTCAAAGCGAATTTTCGCTACATCATTATACTTAACTCTATACATACCCCGCAAACTAAAAGCTAGGCAATGTTTATAAAATATAAATATTTTTTACCGGGAAAAATATTTGTTAAATGGAGAATATCTCATACTTCAGAGAATATGTTTCTATTCAGGAGGAATAGAAATATGAATATTTTATTTCATCACATAAATTGTTCAAAATAATGTAAGTAGGAATGAATAAATAAAATAAAAAAATCCTTTTAGTTCAATAAAAAAAATCTCTCCTAAAAATAACATTTAATGGTTCTTTTATTTCTACGCTGCATTTTACCCATAAAAGCACTAGGATTGTATACAAACACGGAAAATCCATTTTCAAAATATTCCATTTGGAGAAGAGTGTATTGAAAATGACAGGGAATATCGGTTTATTCATATGGAAACAGTGGGACAGGTAACTAGAGCTGCATTAGGGTTTTCCAGTGCAGACTATTTACTGCATCCCTTATTGTACTAGACTTGCTGTTTCATTTGCCATTATCCTGCGATATACCATGCCAACTAAAATCCAATTACATCCTTTATTATCGTGGCTTTTGTTTTCAAAGCTCAATCAAATTTTAATACTCTTTTCTACTCTTCTGCTAAGCTTAATCCGGGTTCTATTCAACCAATCAAAAAAATAAAAAACGTATGGTGTCGCTGGACAGACTGTAGGAACTAAGTTCCTTTCGCTTTTCATTAAATATTAATTATAAAATCACACTACTAACTATACGATGTAAACTACTAATATATGGTTGGGTTAAAAAAAGACAAAATTAAAAGATATACTACACTAACTAATTGTGTATACGCGCATGCAACAATACCAAAGCGAAATCTAGCAGTGGGGGAGCCACCCTAAATTCTTACTATTCCACCCACTAAGTAAAACTACATGCTCCGAACATCACCTTTTCAACATTATTAAATGTATCACTTCATAACTCAAAAACTTCTGTCTGACTTGAACTTATACCAAGTTGAAACTTTACAAGCTTGTTTCAATTGTAGGTACTTTAGAACTTTAGACGATGTAAATGAAGTTTTATTAAAATCCTTAAGTTTAGAACGTAAGATATCGATGAAAACGTTTTTCTCTATTTTATTACGTTTTTATTAGCTTGCCTTCTTGTTTGTTTGTTTGTTTGTCCAGTACAAATCTTGCAATCGATTTTTAACTAACTTCCCGAGTAGCTAGACATTTGAAACTTTTAGAATAGCTCAGAACACGATGACAATGCATTATTTTAATACTTTTAGCCATCTTTCAGCAGAATTGAATTCGTTTTCAGCAAATTATGCTGTATAGAAAGTTATTTTATTTGTTTTGACATATCCCATATTTACGATCTTCATTTTAACGTGTTTCAACTTTATGATTTAGGACAGAAAATTTAAAAACGTAGTACCTACATAAAAAGTTCTTTTTATCTTGTAATTATAAACGTCCGCTTTAATTTAGTTTTAACGATCTTTATCACTTCATAGCGGGGTTGCTGTTGGTTTTACTAAAAAAGTTATTTGTCTCATCAAATAGATGAAGTTAGGGTAAATTCGAATTGTACGCCCCCACTTTGAGGTTAGGTGATAAAATCCCGTATATTCCGTCTATGTATGTATTATACAATAATGTATGTTGTTAAAAAAAAAAAAATATATATATATATATTAAAAACCTTAATTTTGTGTACCCTTTTCTGTACTCCAACATATATTTAGACAAAGGGATATAAACTCTCCTATGAACAAATCATACATATATAATTTCTCTAAAATCAAGTAGGAAAAAGTACGAAAAATTTCTGGGGCACGTACAATCCGAATTAGCTGAAGTTAGAATTATTTCCCACCTAAAATTCCATTTTTTATCATTTGAAGCTTACGCGAGCGTTGCGCGCTGACGCTTGGGCGGATAACGTTGCCCAACGAACTCGTCCTGGCCATTGGTAAAATGCACATTTGTACGAAATTTAAACTAAATCGATCAACTTTTACTCATAATTTACTCATTAGTCATTTTCGTGACGGTCTTTTTTGTGACGGTCTTTTTTGTGACGTGACGGCCGATCCCGTTACCAGTCGTGTTTTTTTATGGAACGGAGTTCCATTAAAAAACACGATTTTTACCTTAAACATTATCTAGTACAGGTTAATTTAGAGATAATTTTATAAATTAAGTAATTGCGCCAACGAATAGTTATGATATAATTAAAATTAAAAAGGAATAAAACAAACAAAATCGTAATGACAAATAAAGAATGTATTTTTCATTGAAAAAATTATATCTGAAAACGAGAAATCAATTTTGGCTCTAATTGTGTGGTGCGTTCTACAAAAGCTTTAAAGAATATAAGAAAAAATACTTACATTAAAAACGGCTATGATTTTAATTTAAGAATTTCATAATGCCAATTTAATGAACCTATCAAAAAATGAAAACTATCATTTCTGAGATTATAGTAATAGTTTTCATGATTTTTCTCGGACGATCATTTTAACTTTTCCTTAACATAAGAGAAAAGTATTGTTTTCACCCAAAAACTCAGAAACCGATATTTTAACGGAACTATCCGTTTTGGGTGTTTTTAAGACGATTTGAGTGGTTTTCCGGTGGATGTCAGTCCGTCAGTCTGTCTCTGTGTCACACATAACTCCCGCAGTTTTTAAGCTAGTGAGTTAAAACTTACTACAAAAATCTATCCTCACATGTAGTTGTACTTTCCGGAAAACCATACATTTTTGACATAATCAACCAATTTTGCCGATTCAGCAAAGATTTAAAAAAATCCGAGATATGCACCTATCTCTTTATTAAGACTAAATAATTTCTGAAATACTTCACCGATTGAGCTGGAATTCAAACCAATGATATATATGATAGGATAAATAAGTCCTTCATATTTTATCTTAATATCTGCTGATTTTTATACAGGAAAGTGTTTGCTTACATTTAAATATCCCACAATAACAGACCTCATTATACCGGACTTAACTTTTAACGGACAAACAAAATAATTTACATAATAAAAAAATCTGTTGTCATTTATAGGGTAATATTAGGTAAGAAAAAGTTCCGAGACACCCTGCGTTGGTTTTTATACTTTATAATAGTTTAGATTGTGTTTGTTTGTGAGTGGCTGTGGAAATCTTTGAAGGGTTAATTAAACCCACTTTCAATCATCCAATCGAGCTAAAACTTGGAACATAAACTTTGTACCAATATTAAAACATTCTACAAATTTGTAGGGTTATTATGTTTTTTATTACTTTATATATATAATATTTTTAAAAAAGGATTTGTAATAAAAACTTTGGTTTTTTTTTTTTTTAATTTATTTATTTATTTTTTAATTGATTATATCTCTTTATAATCTAAGAAATATATTGGATTTCTACATGAGATAAAGAACAATTATAGACATGAAAAAGTAAAAGGTAACTCCATATCAGTGCGAATCGATTGATTCAATATACGATAAAATAAAACCGTTCACGTTTACAAATATAAAAAAAAAAAATAAATAAATAAAATAAAAATAAATAAATATCAAGCAATTTTTCTAAGAATGCGTTGAAAGCAATTGAAACATAAATATTATATACTTTATAAATAAAAAAAAGTTTAATATCAAAATAAATATTGTACTTGAGCAAATGTCAATAAATATATGTAAGTTACAATAAGATAAATACTAAATATCAGAGATATGATTGCAAAATTAATATTGCACACATTTTTTAGAATTAGAAAGATTCAAATATCAACAGTACTTATTATAACACATTTCTAAAAACAATATAAAATGTACACATATAGAAGTATAAATATATTTCCTTAAAGAAAACTATTACACGCTATAACCTGTTTACAAATAAACAAAGCGCGAGAGTAACCTTTTATATTTGAAATAAATTCGTGATGATCAAATTAGAGGAAGAATAATGAAGGTTTGCACTTTTGTATACGGAAAGATGAATAGAAACTGGAATCCATCGCACATTGACTGATGCGTTCCGAACAAATAGAAATCCAGCATTTGTAAAACGGTTTTGAAAAGTGATTTCATTTTCGTTTTTTTTAAATGTCAACGATGTTTTTTCTTTACAAAAGTGTTTTATGATTTCAACACAGAACAAAACAAAAATTGATGAATACGACGAAACATTATACACCTCAATATGTCATACAGCATATAATTTAAAATTTAAACATTAAGTAAATCAAATGCTATTTTAATTGTCAGCAATATTGTTTTGGTATTCTTTCATCAGAAAGTAAATTAAAATATCACAAATAATTAATTACCTTTAATTAAATTAACTCATATTCAATTTTCTTATGTTCGAGTACATGATTTCTTGATCCATTAATTTCTTATTGTCAGTTGTTTCGTGTTTTCAAAGGAAACATTTAATTATTATCGAACATTTTATCAAAATTTACGATAAAAATCATTTCTTTTCAGCAGGGTATTGAAACCAATTTCCCACTCTTTGCAATTATAGGAATTTTTAAAGGAACTAAATTTTCCTGGGAAAACAACTTGTATGGTTTGATCTGTAATTAAATGTACTACATTTTAGAATTTTTAATTCCAAATCGTTGGAATCCGTTTTAAGAGAAATACATTTTTTAGAGTAGCATCCCCGAATTAATACTTAAATAGTCCAAGGTATAGCCTGGACAAGGCTATCATTTTGTGTACAAGTTAATTTTTTGGTGTCTTTTAAGAATATGAGGTCGGCTTAGTGCGTCTGCAGTACATATCAAGACAGTAATAGACATTTGAAAGAAACAACCCGGTGGAGAGCGGCCTTATCCCGCCATATAGTGGAAAATGAGTTTTCATGCTTTTTTTAAAAAAAAAAAAACAAATTTTCGTGATCCTGATATAAAATTAGTTGGTAAAAAAAACTAAAAGTTGAAGTGAGTTTGTCACTTGATAGGTTAGTTAGTCAAATATTACCCCAAACCAAAGTGACAAACTCACATCAACTTGATTTTCGGTCTAACAACTAATTTTGTACTCAGGATCATGAAAATCACATTGTCCACCAAAATAGGCGGGGTATGGGCCGCTCTCCACCGGTTTTTTTTTTTTTTTTTTTTTTTTTTTCAAATGCATATTGCCAAGTATGTCCTGCAGACGAACTTAGCCGACCACGCATAATCTTAAAAGGCACCAAAAGATTAGCTTGTACACAAAATTCTAGCTCGATGTTAGTCAGACATTTTGTTGCACGCTATCTTCTGGACTATAACATTCATATCTCGAATTCGCCTCAGATTATGATTTTCCTAAACATGTATACCAAATTTGATCGAAATCGGACCAGTACTTTAAGCTTCGCGTGACTGAAGAGACATCACAAACATAGAATTTTTTAAAAACCACTTTTTTGTCACTAAAGGGACTAAAACGAGTAAATTGACCAAAATCTCGAAATAGAATTTGATACGCTTTCTATATATACTACGAATAGAGAAAATAAAAAGAAAAAAAATGTATGTTATCAAGAAATAAACCATTAATTTATCCTCTAGTTCGATCGTTTTTATTTGTTTTGGTGTTTTAATTATTTTACCTGGAATCTTGTTATAATGCTTGTTACTACGAGAGTCAGTCCCTTCTCGAAAGAGTCCCCTATCGTAATTTTGCACTTGTAATAGTTATTTTAAAAATTTGCTAACAATTTTATAGAAGTTTTATTTTATTTTATTATAGAACAACGTTAAGTTACTGTTTTACAAATGATTTCTAAATAATTATTTAAAATAATTACTATAAAAATATATTTTTTTAAAAATCTTATTTTTATTTATTTATTTTTTTTCTGTATTCTTCACCTCAATTGTTTCCATAAGAAAAATGTGGGAAAGATTGAAAGACAGGAAGTGGTTAAAAATTGGGGCAATACGTGTGCGATGAAACTTACAAAGCAAAGTAATATAAGACCAGTAAAAAAGGAGATATGAAATAAAATACTAAAATTCACTTATTGCTGCATAACTCATTAACTTTACACTTTACCGATACCTATATTTTAATATTTTTTACCATTGCATTTGATTTTGAAACAAAATCCAATTACTTTTTAAACTAAATATACATATTATATTAATTAAAGAGAAATTTAAATAATAAACATACCAATAAAATTGTTCGCTTCAATATCGCTTTGAAAAAGGCAGTTTAAAACCATTACCTGAAACATAAATAATTAAAATAAATATTTAATTAAACTATTCATTTTATTTAAGTATACATAATATATTGAAATAAATATTTTAAAATTGCGAATTCAATTTGAAATTAAAGTTTAAACAAATAAACCGTGATTATTACTTGAACATAACTCCTGCCATATCTACCCTAAAAATTAATTAAAATTATTAGTTAGAAATTACAACTTTCAAAAGCAATATTTAATTAAAATTATTTATATGATAAGTAAATTCTTTTATCCAGGGGAGTATTTAAATAATTAGCAAAATACAGAGGAAACAAACCAGAAGGAGAATTTATTTAATTTTATTATCACATTCTCCGATTAAATACACTAAAAAGGAACTTCTCTAGAAGACTAATTATAAATAGTGGACAGCTGATATTTTGAATAATCATAATTATAATCGAGTAGTGTCCCGACGACGGCGTCGACTCACCTCGAAATAATTTGTTATTGCTAAGCTAAGGCAACCACATTTATTCCAATAAAAATACATGTTTGTTTTGATTTCTTGGTCTTCAAATAGATATAATAACTTATCTAAATTAATTTACTTAATTTTATTTTTTTTTTCTAAACAAAATTAAGCCCGTTGCCAAGGGCCTAATTAGATAAAGTTTTTAATAAAGAGGGTGTATTCGGAAGAATATTAACGGATGACTTTAGTCAAATAAAAATCAAGAAAACATTATTAATATGTATTTAAGTTGCAAACATAGCCACACAAATATTAGTAGACAAGATTTTACCTTTATTATTATAAACTTTCAAAAACTATTAAGTTTTCACAAATGCTGAGATGTATTTGTGTGCCAAATTTTGTTAAAATTAGTATATTGTTACGTCTGTTATCGTTAGACAAACATACAAACAAACTTTTAAAATCTTAAGTCTCTGAAATTAAGAACTCCTTACACTCCTTCAATAAATATTCACATTTACTTCTCATCATCTCTCTATTCCTTTAAAACCAAAGTCCTCTAAAAAAAAAAATACAATTATTTAGTTAAAACATACTATTATTTAGTTAAAACATACTATTATTTAATACCATTATTGGTACTTCTTTAGATTGTTACTCCCCTATGTTGTTTAAGAATATAAATGAGTTTGATTAAATAACTGTAAAGAAAAAGGGATGTTTAGTGCAATGTACTTTTGGACAAAGGAATATCACACTTCTGTTTTTATAAGGGGAGTAAAAGTCTAAAGAAGACCATCCCATACACCTTCTTTAGATTGTTACTCTCCTCTATTTTTTTTTTCATAAGGGGAGTAACAATCTAAAGAAATGCCCTATTATTTTAGATAAAAATACTATTTAATCACTATTATTTTATTATTTATTAAAATAATAATAATTTAAAAAAAGTTTTTGTATAATCACTTTTCGACATAATTAACAGCAGACATCTGAGTGTTTCATAGAAATCTCAAATGAATCTTGGCAAAAGAAAAAAAAGTTTCATTCACCATAATATAGATCAATCATCTCCAAAATAAACATCATCTTCTAAAATTAACTTGATCAAAGAAGGAATGAGTAAAAGAATCAAGATATCAAAAACAAAAAAAGAAAAAAAAATATATATATATATATATATATGTGTGACCATTTAACCTAGTCAAAGGAAGCCACGAGTTGAATATGCTTATTTTAAGCAACTGAGTAAAAAATTTTATGTGTATTTATAAATAAAATGTCTAAGTAGAAGAACAGCGTCAGCTAAATTCCGAGTCTGGAAGATTCTGCACAAAATGACAAAAAAAAAGAAAAAAGAAAGAGAGACATTCAATTGAAATTCTCACATAAGATTAAAGATGTTGATAAGAGCTCTTGATATTTATAAATACGAAGAAGATAGTTTGAATGCTGAGTGAGATTAGAAACTTGTTGATGTGACAAGTAAACTGAAAACACTTTGTACTTTCTCTGATAGAAAGAAAGATAAGAGAGGTGCTGAGGGAAGGAAAGGAAGATAGGACGGCACTGATAAGCAAAAACCCTAAGACTTCTTAATACTCCTGACATTTGGATGCAACAATACTAAAATTATAGTTAAGTACTCAGTTGTATATTATTGTGTCAACAGCATCCTAACGTAGGAGAAGGTGAAAGGTTAATAATAATATATAAGAGAGCGTCAAGTAACCATCTGCCACAGATACACATTCAAAATCACGAATTCAAACACAAATTTAAATCCAGTATAAAACCAGTTTAAATAAAACACGAAAAGTTAATAGATTGGTTCATTTCAAGCCAAAATAACAAATTAATTACATTAACTGTTTTTGATCTCTATTATTTTGGGACAAGAACCAAGAAATTATATAAGATAATGGCTCAATAGCATAAGGTCAGATTTTTTTTTTGTCAAATAATGATGTTAGAAGAATAATTGACCCTTCCTTTAGGTAGGATATATCGTACTAATATGTATCAACAGATTTTCTGAAAGGTATAACTCAATATTATCAAATAATAGAGTTTACGTCTCAACAGAATATTATTCTTTTACTAGTAAGGTGATGTAGGCAGGGAAGAGGAAAAATTAATTAAGCACTAATTCACAGCTCCGTTGACTATATTTCGCCTCCTTCTACGAGGTATATGTCCGATGTCCACAAAAAATAATTACAAAGAAAAAGGAATAAAGTAATTAGCGTGCTGAATACTACAATCCTAATAAATAATATAATTCAATTAAAACGTTAAATCTATTACCTGTTACTAAAAACAATAATCAAGCAAATGCATACTTTCGTCTATAAACAAGTTACTATACTGTAAAATAACATTATGCAACAAGCTAAAACTACAGAAATTGGTAACTAATACTATAAAACCACTGACAAAGAAAACATACTGTTAGAACAATATATTTCTCAGGAGGAATTATAATAATAAAGTGAGTGAAAGATAAAAACGAAATGAAAAAATATGTAAGATAAACTTAGTCCGGAAAACCTACAGGGAGGTTTTGTATCCTGATTGGTTGAAAGAAATACAGAATTGGCGGCAAAAATATTTAATTCAAATTACTGAGTATGCCTACTTAGTGTTTGTTGAGCTCTCTATACTATCTTTTTTAAAATTAATGCACTCCGATTCTTTAGAGATATAGAGTGCTTCTAGAAGAAGTCTTTTCCTGTTATTATTTTCCAGTTCTAAAATTGTAGTTTGTAGGATATAAAGTTAGGAACTTCTATCGGCAAAATGTGGTACTAAAATGACTAAAAGTGAAAAACCAATCTACCTCCTATCATATTCTAACTTCCTGGCACGATATTTATGAGCGTCACATTTTTCATGTCGTTTTTTTGGGCGACGGAAATTACTTGTGTACTCCAGAGCTAAAACATATCTATGTTGTAAGTAAGTGATTAGGCTTGATTGAATACCTACCTGCTGATCTAATCACGATAACTAATATGTCAACAGCATGTTATTACTCAAATTATAGAACTGCAAAAAAGAAATTACCCTAATTCAATGATGATCGAGAATGGTCAATATTATAGTTCAGTCAAATGGTGCACTAAATGGGCTCAAAGCGGAAAGTTCTGGTGTAATTCATTTTAGTGGTTTATTTTATGTTTTTGGGGGTGCTGAACACGAATCTGAAGTTGTCCAACAAAATTTCCCCCTCGCAAATATGAGAAATCGTCAACAAAAATAATTTTTTATTTGTGGTTCTCCGCTTATAACTTGCAAAGCAATCTATTCACGCAAAAAGTGGTCCCGTAGTAAAATATAGATGAGAAAATAACCTTCAATTTATGTCTATAACATTTTTTTGTACGTCATATGGTTATCACGGAAATAGGAGTTGAAATATCGGGAAAATCGGTAATTTATGAAAAAAGACCAGTTATGCACCATGATTTAACGAGCCAATTTTCAAAGAAATCTTCGTATTATTGGCTTATGATAATATACTTAAATGTTGGTTAAGAATTTGGATGGGTGTTAAAAATAATTTGGTACACAGGGGTACGGGTTACAAAAGACAAAATAGTATGTACCCTCAGTGCCGGAACTAGCCGTGTGCATGGGGTCAGCCGCACACGGGCCTCGGGGTAAGGGGGGCCTCACTTCCGCCCGGTCATTTCGCAACATATTCAATGGACTTATGGCTCATTTCGAATTTCCACTTGTTTTTATCCTGAGCGACCTTAATAAGATATAATATTAGATTAAAATAATGATTTTAACCCTGATTTGTACATGCAGTTTATTGTAATGATTCTTATTGTCTAATAATGTATATACTAAATTTTTATAATAAAATATGACGTATATAGTGCAAAATAGTGAGTGACCAGTAGTAGTGCTACTCCAAGTAGTGCTACTCCAATTTTTCGAACAAAAAAGTTGTTATTTGCTAACTTGGGAGGGAGGTTGAAAACCACAATTTTTTTTTTAATTTTTCGAAATAATTAAAAAATACTTAATTTGTATAGAGAATTAAATATCCTTCATTTTTCATATACGGCTTCGATAAAGTGCAAAATTTCTCAAAACCGTGAAAAACTGCTAAAATACTTGTTTTCCACTCCCGACCGTTGGAAATCAAACGTCCTAACGATACTTTAATACTTCTTCAATACTCAGTATTTTTGAGAAAGTATAGCGATGGGGCGAAATAACAACATATTCATAAAAGTACGTGCCCAAAATTTAAAATAATTTACATATTTTTTACACATGCATTTATTAATTCATTTCGATTTATGCTACTACATCCACAAAATGCAATTGAACGCTATTTTTGGCTTTTTACTTGTGAAGAAATAATAATCTAGGACGACCAAGGATTATATAACAACAAAATGTTAATATAATGAGAAATTTTACACTTTTTGAAGCCTTATATCTCGTTACTTATGAGGTCAAAAATTAGTTTGAGCAGTGAAATTTGAAGGTAATTTAATCCTGTACAAATTACTATCACAAAGTTTTCCGCTAAAATCAACCGTTCTTTAAATATTTCGAAAAAACTGAAACAAGTGCAAAATTTGTGGTTTTTGACCTCTCCCCCCCCCCCCAAGTTAGCACAGGATTCTTTGTTAAAAAAATTGGCTGTAGCACTACTAGACACCCACTAACAACATCCCTAAGTTTCGTTAAATTCGGTATTTTTCTAAGGTACAAAGTATTTGGCGACTGGACTAAGGGGGGCCTCAAAAAAAATCTTGCACACGGGCCTCAGCAGGTCTAGTTCCGTCTCTGTGTACCCTTCAAGATGCATGTCATTGGAAAGCTCTTTAAGAGAACAGTAATTGTTGTTATGTACAATTTTGTCATATTTTCATATGAGAGAGGGGTAAAATGGAAAAAACGCAATAATAGCATAAAATATGTTGGTGCTCTGCAAGTAATAAGCGGAACCACAAAAAAAAATTATTTTTGACGATATCTCATATTTGCGGGGGGAAATTTTGTTGGACAACTTCAGATTCGTGTTCAGCACCCCCAAAAACATCAAATAAACCACTAAAATCAATTACACCAGAACTTTCCACTTCAAACTACCATTTGACTGGACTATTAATAAGAAATTTTTATCGTAGTTTGAATTGGTAATTAAAATATTAAAATCAAATTACGTCTTTCATAATGATCACAAAGCTTTCGTTACCTCCAAAAAGCCCTGAAGCTGAAGTCAGTATATTTGTCATACCACTATAAAAAGTTACGAGAAAAAAAGAGGGCAAAAGAGTAGATTTAAGAATTGACGATAAACGGAAATTATAAAATTATGGTTGAAGATTATTCCGGAAAAATGGTCTAACCGGTAGATTTAAAATATTATATATTTACTATGAAATTGGCAAGGTTTTTTATAGCCGCATCCTCCTCTTTTAGTCACAATCAATTTAAAATTGATCTCCTTCTTAAAACAAAAATAATGCAATTTTTTTTCTTTAATACCACACTGAACAGATGTTAATAAACTCACAAAAGAAACAAACTCTTATAAGAAAAAAATAATTTGAGTCTACATAAAAAATAAAGTTAATTCTACTCGACAAAAGCATTACCTACATGTTTGACCTTTATAAAATGTAATATTACAAGCAACTAATGATAAAAGAAAAACAGATAATAGATAATATACACGGATTTAATAAGTATATTAATATAAAGGAAACGTGTTGTAGAGGATTAACCTTACTACTTGGCTGGAAATTTAAAAGTTATATAGTATAAACTGTTAAAATACAAGATATCTACCAGATGTCTGTATATATATATATATATATATATATATATATATATATATATATATATATATATATATATATATAAAATATAGAGTGGGTGAGGCAATGAACGTGTGATATACTCTCATATGATAGTAACAGTATATATATTTAGATATACTATAAGAAAAAAGATATATTGTATAGTATAGTATAGAACGTGTCTCTCCTCTCTGCATTATTCTGACTTACATAAGGCCATAGTAGGATAATAAATAATGATTTTGGATTTAGCTTAAGAGTCGTATTTCCTTCTTTAAAGCTTCGCTAACCAGAATTTTTTTTTTTCAGTGGGAAAAAGTAATATTTCGTTTAAAAAGCGTAGTTTTTTTGGGAGAAAAGAAGAGGAAGAAAAAAAAGACACGCTTCTTTTTTAGAAAATAAATATTTCGTGTCATAGTGCACTTAAAAAGAACACAGGTAAAAATGCGCCCATATAAAGTATAATGATAAAATGTATAGTTTATTTTTGTAAAATTTGAATAAATGAATTTTTAAATATCATAATGTAAAATGAACAGAATTTTTAAATGTTGTTTTATTATGCATAAAATGTATTTTATTGCCTTAAACAAAAATACAGTGTAATATCCGCTTCCCTGCTTTTAAACAATAGCAAATTGATTAGATAGGTTAAAAAAGAATATAATAGAATAATAGAATAGAAAATAGATAATAGAAAAATAATAGATAATAATAATAATAGATAAATAAATAGATAATAGAATAGAATAATAATAGAAGAATAGAATAATAATAGATAAATAAATAAATAATAGATAAATAAAATAATAGAAAAATAATAGATAATAGAAAATAAAATAGGCTGCCTATTAGAGTAGCCTAGACTGTAATATAGTAGGTTTTGCTTTTACGACCCATTTATTTAATTTTTACCCATTTTTTTAAATCTGTCACAATTTTTTTTGTTTTATTAGTTAAATAAAAGTATCAATTTAGTAATATTAAATTTCGCAGACAGTTGAAATTTATATGGGACCTGGACCATCTGTGGAGAAACCATAAACATTTCTTAAAAAGCAAACGTATTTTAAACTTTTAAAGATATACGTGCAAAAGAATGTTTTTGCATGCACGTAGAAGAGAAAAACAATGGGAGCAGAAGGTTAAAAATTATTTGACCCAAAATCCGTATTTCATTAAAATCGAACGATTAGTTTTTAAGATACATGCGGGTTCGCAAAATTGTTGAACGACACCAAAAATGTTCCCTGGTGTCTAAATATTCCAGTTTTTTTTTTGTTTTGTTTTTTTAATTCTGAGACTTGACAAAAAATGTTGTTCTTCAGAACGATTACAATGATTACTTCATCTTTGGTAAGTAAGGATGTAATTATTATGATTAATTTAAGTTTGGTGCTTAATATTACCAATATAGTACGTGTTATTAACATCATGTGCAAGATGATTTCATATTGTAAAAGTGAACTTAAGGATATAGAGTGGCTTAAGAAACACAAAATCTGGCGCTTTGTTTTGTGATTGTGAACAAAGTTCACAATCACGATAATATATAAGATAAGTTGATAACTTAAAACTTTTTGAATAAATGTGTTCACATAAAAGAATGTGCAAAAATAGGTGTTTTTATATTATGAATGAATTTTAAGTTCCTTACCAGCGGAAAATTAAACTACGGATTCCTGTCTTTAAGCAGCAATACTTAAACCATTAGAGCTAAAAAGGGCAAATTATACCTCCATAATTATAATTTCTAGGCATAGATAGACATTAATTTCAATTTTCCTCTAGTTCCTGTAGTGACAGAAATAAGGAAAATAAATTTAAATAACGAAATACTTATAAGTTATATTTTATAGTATTAGAGTGACGATATTCTAAGTACATAGAAGAAAAACCACATATTCTATTCCATTTGGTGATAATCTATAAAGAATTTTATTATCTTATATGAGGAAGTCATTGATTAAAAGAACTGTTTTCTTTCTCAATTCGACTATAACAATAAAATATATTAAATTACTATTTTTATTTAACAGCAATACATTGAGAAAAGGAAAGAGTGTTCATAGTTCTTTTTGCATTTTTTTTTTAATATGAACATCGTGTTATAAAAAAAGCATATTTACACGCTCATACACATGGATTATAAATAAAGACATAAAAATAAAATGCATGTAGAATATCAGAGAGAATATTTCTCGTTTACATGGGTGTGTCTAAAAGGAGTGTGGCACAGATGTTTATATATATTTCTATACAGAGATATTGTTCAATTACAAAGCGCTAACAAACAGCAACACTAGCAGTCTCACTTTGTAAATATCACAATTAAACACATAACTAAGAGAACAGACTGTGTTAGAATTCCGAGACAGAGTAGCCACAATAATAATTAACTAAGGGGTCAAGGATAATTGAAAACTTATAAACCTCAAGTCTGTTTAAATACCACAGCTAATTCTGCGCGCTGTGACGAACCCACAACCATATACTCATAACGGGCTCAATTAATTCCATTCATTCTAAAGACACGCCGTGTCACATTTTAACTTTAAATGTCATCTTGTACGTTATTGAGTTATGCTTGATTAAACCATTGATAAAATATAATATTTCTATGTGTGTAAATAATAATATATAAAATATATACTCATATAAATATATGTAATTATATATTTAAAAAACTATCCATGCGCAGACGACAGAAAATTCTTTAAAAAAACAACATTTCTCCACTTCATGGATGAAAAACCATCCAATCATGGATAAGTGATAAGTGTATTTACTCCAAGTGGCGAAATTACTAAAAAATAAACTAGTATTTTGACAGAAGTCTACTTCAATATAGACTCTACATGACACAAAAACAACAACACTAGCGCAGCTATATCTGCTTGGTCGACCTTTAGTGGCAAAACATAGTACTAAAAGTAAAAACTCAGCGACCTCCTGTTAGATTCTAACTTCCTGGAACCTACTATATTTAAAATATTTAATTCAGCGTACCTATTGAACAAATATAGTACTAAAATTAAAAAATCGGTGGAACTTTTCCTCACTTCTCCTGCTGCTTCGGTCAGTACTTGGATGGGTGACCGTTTTGAACTAACTGATTTTTCAAAAAAAAAATTAATTAATTTAATTATTTGATTTTTGGATGTATTTTGACAGGTGTAAACAAACTTTGACGTTTAACAAAAGTATGGCACTAATCAATAATTATGTTCGCTTATAACTTTTAAACTAATTAATGGAATCTCATCAGGTTTTTTTCAAATCGATAACTTCAAAATGACGGTAAAGCTCGGCAATAGCGTTCCCCTTCTGTACAATGGCTATATCTGTATACTGGATATTCTGTGAAATGGCTATTCTGTATACTGGCCGCTCCGCACAGCTTCGCGAAAAACAACCCTGCTACATATAGACCAGGTAGATGTCCAAGTCGAAGTAAAGAATTCGCTAAATTATCACTTCAACTTTAGCCAAAGAAATACTTAAAATGTCACTTTCCTAAGAAAAATAAGGGAAGGTTATGGTTAGTTTAGGTTAAGATTAAGGGGTACACTTAGCCAAAATGGCGGCCAATATCACATCGGAAAAGGTGAGGAAAAGTAAAAAATACCCAACTTCCTGTAAGATTTCTATCTTCCTAGTACTGGCGCACTTTTTTCATGGTGTATTTTGCGTGAAGAAAATTTCTTCTACCCCCCCCCCCCCCCCCCCCGAGACCATGTTAAAACCACTTTTTACTAAAAAGCCTCTAAACCTTTTTAAAAACCATCTAAATCGGATTTAGATCGTCTCAACATTACTTTTTCGATTTATATACTTAAATGTCTTACATGGGTATATCCAATATTTTATTAAAATTTTATTGTTTCTATTACATTTTG
The DNA here is from genome assembly GCA_951217055.1 of Gerris lacustris. Lineage (NCBI taxonomy): Eukaryota > Metazoa > Arthropoda > Insecta > Hemiptera > Gerridae > Gerris > Gerris lacustris. The sequence continues at coordinate 16,757,677 of OX578279.1, read as the reverse complement.
GAAGGAAGGAAATAGTGTAATAAACCAACCGACCATTTTGGCAGTAATTTATTAAATTTTTAATTAGTCAGTTGCTACTTAAAGTTCGGCTGGGATATGAAATCGACATTTAGGTAGTTAATTTAAATCCTATGCCACTGGAGCTGGAATCATCATAACAATTTGAGATTTCTCGTAAAGACTCACCTTATAAGAAACATAATATAATGATAGAATGAACTGAATTAACTTTATTTTTTAAGTTGCAATCTTTACCGGAGAATTCCCACTGTTGTGAAGCTTGGTTGGGTAAAAAACAAAAATGTGATTTATTCTTGTTGCTTATTTGTTTGATGAACCTTAAGGATATAATAGTTTTTCCTATCTTACAGATTAACTTCTCACAATGATCAAAGTCACTGTTTGGTAAAAAAAAGAGGGTAGTTAAAGTTAGCAGACTCGCCCTATCGGTAGTTCTTATTGAGGATATACCAGAAAGTGGTAACCATCCTTTTTTTTACTAGAGAATAAAACTCACATATAGGATAATATGCGCATGCGCAATTCTCACTCTTTCTCAGGTGAACGGACTTTAATTAAATTCATGACATAATTGCTAAAAATACGAGCGGAGAACGTGATGAAAAAGACTGAGTAAGTAAAAGAAACAGACCCAATTGAATTCGTCTTCTTTTTTTTTAACCTCCCGCTGCTTTGTGAAGTCGGTTTTTTATAAAAAGTTTTTAAAAGTTAAACTAAAAAAGCTTAATGGTCGTTAGAGGATCATTTAGTGGAGGTAGTGGGACGGTACAACTTTACAAGCCAAAAGATTTCAAAGGGATCGTATAACCACGACGATTTCCCCACACACTAATGTGAGTTCATTTGTAAAATCATTTTCGACAGTTGAAAATGGACAACACCAACGAAAAAGAAAGAAACAATTGAAACAAATGATTCAAAAGATACATCAAAACACGTTGACCATGAGGCAAATCGTTGAACTCTCTCGACAATCAGCGAATAAGGAAATAATTAGTATTTTCTAGCTAATTTCTTGATCTGTATTAACATTAATTTAACTATCCAACAAACATTGTATACATTTCTGAGGAATCATAACACACTAATTCTAGGAGATCAAGAAAAACCAAGGTTATGAAACACAGTAGTGTTTAAATTTAGGAGATTATACTAAATTTACTATAATAATACAAGGTTTGCAGACAAAATACGTGTTTAGAAGTAAAATTATTTCATGAATGGACTAAATTGTTAATAGGTATGGATAATTATCATACCTACCCAAATGAAGTTTTGTCAAATTTTCAATAAAATACGGAGATACCAAACTAAAAGAGTCCTAATAATTTAAATGAATGACGTACTTAATATTATAGAGGTATTAAATAAAAATCGGACAGAATATAGCTACCTACTGAAGTGATAAAATTGCCTTGTCATGATTTTATTTTTATCCTTCACTTCAAAGTCACTTGAAAAAAAATGATGATTAAAAAAATGTATACACTACAAGGCAAGAAAATCGGTACTTCTTTATATTGTTTTAGAATATAAATGACTTTGACAAAATAACTTTTAAGACAAAGGGATGTGTAGTCCAATTAACTTTAGGACAAAGGTATCACACTTGAGTTTTTATAAGAGGAGTCAAAGAAGAGCATTCCGTACACCTTCTTTAGATTGTTACTCCCCTCTGTTTTTTTTTATAAGGGGAGTAACAGTCTGAAGAAGCGCCATAAAATAAACCAATTTCTAATTTCAGTTTTAATTTCAATTTTTAAAGGTGGCCACAGACGTCGTTCTTTTTTGGCAGTTTTAACCGTACGGGTAAAACGGTCGGTGTGTGGCTAAAAACCGTCCTTCATGCCGGCGTTCAAAAATATCTGCTGCAGCTTGATTTTAACCGTCCGTTTTGAACGTGTCGTTCAAGTCGGCTCATGTCTCAAGAGTCAAAAAGGACGGATTTGATTTTAACCGTCCGTTTTGAACGTGTCGTTTAAGTCCGCTCGTGTGTGGGAATACGCAGTCAAAAAGGACGGTTTTTATCAGTGTCGACTTTGTCCTCGATTAGCCGCAAGTGATTTAGTTTGAATAATTTTGTTCTTGATTTTACAATGACCGACCTTAGGATTTATAAGAAACAATTCATAATTGATTTTATTGAATTTTATAGAAGCTATCCGTGTCTTTGGAAAGTAAGTGTAGATAGGGTCATTGTTCGTGTTTACAGTTTTACCCGTGCTGTTAAAACTGCCAAAAAAGAACGACGTCTGTGGCTACCTTCGTTCTTTGTGTTTTACCCGTGCGGTTAAAACTGCCAAAAAAGAACGACGTCTATGGCTACCTTCGTTCTTTGTGTTTTACCCGTGCGGTTAAAACTGCCAAAAAAGAACGACGTCTGTGGCTACCTTCGTTCTTTGTGTTTTACCCGTGCGGTTAAAACTGCCAAATAAGAACGACGTCTGTGGCTACCTTCGTTCTTTGTGTTTTACCCGTGCGGTTAAAACTGCCAAAAAAGAACGACGTCTGTGGCTACCTTCGTTCTTTGTGTTTTACCCGTGCTGTTAAAACTGCCAAATAAGAACGACGTCTGTGGCTACCTTCGTTCTTTGTGTTTTACCCGTGCGGTTAAAACTGCCAAAAAAGAACGACGTCTGTGGCTACCTTCGTTCTTTGTGTTTTACCCGTGCTGTTAAAACTGCCAAATAAGAACGACGTCTGTGGCTACCTTCGTTCTTTGTGTTTTACCCGTGCGGTTAAAACTGCCAAAAAAGAACGACGTCTGTGGCTACCTTAAGACTCACATAAGACAGTGCCATATTACTGCATTGAGGATTATGTATGTATGTATGTCGTTGTTCGTGTTTACCCGTACGGTTAAAACTGCAAAAAAGAACGACGTCTGTGGCTACCTTAAGCTTACTACCATTTTATAAAATAAGGTCAAAGAATCATTAAATTCAACTGTATTACAAAAATGGTGAAAGATGGTCTCAAGATATCGAAATAACTTCAAGAGGACAAAATAGTATATTCTAATTGTTGAGTCACAATCCAATCCGTACATAAATCAAGCATACAAATTTATGTCCCTGACGTAAAATAGAGACTGGCAGATCCATATTAACGTAGGTTAACATATATCAATAAGTCTGCAACAGATACCTTTACCATTGAAGGCTTGATTTGTTCAGAGGTGATAGAACATCAAGAAAATAAATAGAAACAACCTTGATTTAAAGAAAGACTTTGAAACCGACAAACAAAGACTGGAAAAATATCGACGACCTTGTTGCAGATGCAAAAAAAGCAATATATTATATTAACGGGAGAGGGTGAAAAAAATGGAAATGAATGTAAAATAAGAGTACTGCTTCGTGGGTCTAAGTACTCAAGTGTACATTTTACACAATGGATCCGCCCACTAAGTCCTCAACTTATTTTTTATTTAGAAAAAAAAAGTACAATAGAGTTACAGATAACGAGTCCAAGGGCACAGGTGTCCAAACAATGAGTTAAAGAGAATATCATCATGGTATGATCTCTTCCACTAGGGGGAGCTGCGGACTACAGAAGATGCTAAGTGCAGATACATCGTAATCCTGGCTAGTGACAATGAGACATGACTCAACGGGAGTACAACCAATAAAATAATGAATAATCCTTATTATTCATGTGGTCTGGAAAAGGCAAAACTCATTCAAAAATAAAATGCGCTTAAACCATAATTTTTTTCATTGGCCATAAAGTATTATGGTAATCTTAGAAGGTAGGAAAAGAGTACAAAATATAAGAACAATGAATTAATCCTATGTTCATAACATAATATACGTTCCGTTTTAAAGGGACTAAAAATCATTTTGTTTAATAGAAACAATAAAGGAGTATAAATAGTCTGGAAATTAGTGTGGCACATGGCTTCCTTGCATCCTATCGCGTATTTGAATGATATTTTGCTTTTACGATCCATTGTTTGTTTCTTTGCAGTTTTTTTCAGTGAAAGTATTAATTTAGCCAAATTTAAGGTGCGAATACAGTTGAAATTAATATGGGAATATGCGTAGGCTACTTATGACAAACCATCCAAATTTCTTAAAAACTATCAAACCATAAAATTTCTCAAGTACTCGGATGAGATTGTTAATAAAATAAATTGATTAACTAATAACCGCAGAAGGTTAAAAATTATATATGGGGCCACTTATGACCTACCATCCGAATTTAATGAGAAGCAGAATAAAAGTGTTTAAGATACGTTAGTTCGCAAAAATAACGACAGACATAAGACAGACTAGAGACCAAAAAAGATCTCTCATACCTGGTAACGGACTTCTGTCTTGGAATTTTGAATTTGGAGACAAAAAAATCTGGTACTTCAGAATGATCACAATGCATCTCTTACCTTCGGTAAGCTCGGAAGTAAAATATTAAGAAGAAACCATTAGGTTTTTACAAAAATAGTTTTCATAATATACAGGTAAGATAAGAATTATCTTATTCATGTGGTTAAGCCTCGTAAGTTCTAGGCGTAGTTCAATACGGCATTGAGTCAACATTTAGCTTTAATTTTTACTACGTTTTTATTAGCTTGCTTTCTTGTTTGTTTGTCAAGTACAAATCTTGCAATCGATTTTTAACTAACTTCCCGAGTAGCTAGACATTGGAAACTTTTAGAATAGCTCAGAACACGATGACAATGCATTATTTTAATACTTTTAGCCATCTTTCAGCAGAATTTAATTTGTTTTCAGCAAATTTTGCTGTATGGAAAGTTAGTTGGGAAAAAATCCGCAAGTTATTTTATTTGTTTTGACATATCCCATATTTACGATCTTCATTTTGACAGGTGTCAAAATTTAAGATTTATGACAGAAAAATTAAAAACGTAGTATATGAAAAGTTCTTTTTATCTTGTAATTATTATTTTTGTGGTAGATAGTTTTTTCTTGTTATTTGCCCTAAGGAAACATTAGCTCAAATGCTAACTTTAGCTGATAGATAAATTTGGTCAGAGAATTATTTCAGTTTATAGAAATCAATAATTAATGAGTTTTCAAGGGACAAACATAAAAGTGTTGAAGTTCAATTAGCAATTTTTTGAGTTATTTTAAAGGAGATTAGGTGAAGTTAGAATATGCAGAGTACACGAAGCTAGTTGCATTCCAAGATTCCAAGAGTTGCACGACACCAGGGGTGAGATGGAGTGGAATGCATTGGACGGACTCCATTCCTTCCAAGGACCTTGGAATATAACACATCAAGCCATTAACACCGGACAAAAAAGGGCCTCCACATAAATTACCTAGAGTATGGTTGGAATATCACTAGCTAAACATCCGATATAATCCGAGACATCGATGTACCCTAACCCGCAGATACTAATAACATAGTAGTAGTTGGATTACAACAGCAGCATAAATTTCACGCATCCAAATAGTCAACTTTACCTCGAGAATTTCATTACAACTAATTAAATAACATACCAGCAGCAACTACACATAAATAACTAATAAACTCTGTGAAGTACACATTAAATAAGCACTTTCCATGAACCTAAGTCATTTTCAATTAACACATTCAAATAACAATGTTACAAATCTAACTTGGAACGATAACAACATGTAATTTTTGGAAAAAATGACTTAGGTTCATAGAAAGTGCTTATTTAATGTGTACTTCACAATAACCAACGGTATCACATATCCTAGAGCAAGTAACACCCGAAATTTGTTTTGACATTTTCATGTTTAGGCTGTGCTACATAACTCGAAAAGCGTTACTAAAAAACGTTACCCGGTGTATCAAGGAGTTAGAAAGGTATAGGAGGTGTGCACAGTCTGTCTCCAGCTGTTAGGCCTCCCTCCACAGCACGTCATAGGGCCGAAGAAAGTCGAAAAGATTTATACGTGTGACAGGGAGTTAGGAAAGTACAGAAGGTTGCCGCATCAACTCACTGCCCTCTTGGCCTACCTAGTATGAAGGCATTTTAACAATTCGAAGAAGGCGGGCCGGCGCCTTCGAATTCAGTCGTTTGTAATCAAGCCGCGGCAGTGCCAGTGTGGAGATAAGAATAAAAATTATCTTCCATCTACTTTTATCAATTACTTGAATAAATTACCGATTTTATTTCATTTTATGTCGGTAGTTTACGCAGAGCGAAAACATGAAAATGTCTCACTGTCTTGCGGACTCATATGCAAGAAGTATTTACTGCTTTTTTGTTGCAATACAAATCACACGAAAGCAATAGTAAGAAACCATAATAAGAACCACAAATTAAAGAATAATTAACGAAGAACCATGATAATTAGCTAAGGGCTTAACAAAATAGACAATGTCCACTTCGCAAGAAACAAATGAAGCAGACAATATTTGATCATAAAGAACGACTTGTTTTATTTATTTCAGTTAACTGTGATTATACAGACAATTAATCATTCATTCTTAATAGTAATCTAAAGGCGAATAAAAAATACACTTTATTTTCCACGCACCATCAAACTCCCAATATTATGAGCCAGTAAAAATTAATTACAATGGTCCATTCTCAGAAGAAACTGAGTGTTGATTTTAATTGGGCATTGTGTTTTGTGTATTATAATTTTGGAAATTAAAAGGATTGGTCAAGCTCATTAAAATCATATTAAAACTCAACAGGTGGTTGTTTCTTCGGGATACACAGTGTAAATCTAACGAGCAGATAAATGAGGCAGGCGAGTAATCGAGGAATCCACGGATTCACGCTAAGCTGAATGAGTCGACCTTCACGCCTCGATTTTTTCCATCCCGGCAAAATCGATTTATAAACTTCCTAAACACCAGCAGATAAACATAAACGGAATGATCTGATAGTCCTTAAAATATTTTATGAAGAATTGAAAGCAAATCATAACGTAAATTTGTCTTAAAACAGTAAAAATTAATAAATATGAGAATAAAATTTGGAAATTACATACATATTACAAATTTAGAACAGAAATCAAACGTAAAAGCCTTGATAAAAAAATAAAGTCAATAAAATATTATTTAAACATATAATTGAGAATGAGATATGTATCTAATTGAGCTTGTTTATACGCAGAGAGATAAGTATTAATAACAAATGCATTAGTGGGTCAATATTAAAACATAATTTCGGACAATTTACAACTTAATGCACTTAATAAAAAGAAAAAAAAAACACTAATGATAAACAGAACTAACTTAAACTGTATTCGATAGCTTTTATAAAAAAAACGTGTGCATAATTTCCTTATCAGAGAAATTAAATCATGAAAGGTATAGAATATTGAAATCAGATCTAAGGTGTGGAAAGTGGCTGGATCAGGGCGGAGATTAAGTAATACATGAATATATTATTAACACTTACATATCCTCTGAATAAATCGACAAACCTCTCCACGTTAATCCTTAAAGTAAAAGAAATAACTTTTGACCACTTAGAAATATTACCCAATAATAGCACGTGGTGACTTAAGTACTTGAGCTTTGGCAGTTCACCAACATTACAAATAATTTGAAATTAAAGATCTTTAAGGCATGTGTGAAATCAGTACCATTTCATGGTTGCAAGACTTGGCTAACATTCAATGAAAAAAAAGAGAAGCTGGAACTGTTCTTTGTTTGAACGAGATCTTTAGAAGATTTGGTGTAATGGGAGTCCCACTGTTGGTCATCGAACATGAGCAATTGAGAGGAGCTCTCATGAATTGCTCATGGTCATTGGATGAGCAACAATGGGATTCCCATCACACCAAATCTTCTAAGGAACATGAACATCAATAACGAGATACAGAGCAGAATGACTTCCTGGACATGGTCGGACTCTAAGGAAGACCAACTAAAATAAGTCAAAGATAAGAGGCAGCCACAAAATGTTTTACCACCCTAGGTTAGAACACTCAATCAAGACAAACATAATGAGGATAGCAGCCACTGGAAAGCTGTTCGGAGCCCTCCTCAGGAAGTTTTAAGGAAAACACGAAGTATCCAAAATTACTTATGTTCCTGTTTCAAACTATGGTTCTGAATGTTGGGCACTCACCGATAAACAGCACTTAAGATATCTGCGTTAGGTGGACGGAAAAACAAGACGAGATAAAATAAGAAATCAGATTTTTCGAGATTAACTCCAAATCAGCTCCATTAAAGACTTAGTCTATACTAATCAGTTGAGATGGTTTGGGCACATCACGAGAATGGATAAAGATAGATACCCAAAATAAAGATATGAAACCAGGCCAGAAGGAAGAAGACCACGGGGCAGAAGGAGAACCTCATAGGAAGACATCATCAAGACCACACTCTAAAAGAGTAGAGTGCTTTGGATTCAAGTAAGAAGGTTGGCTGAAGATCCCCGCGCTTGGAAAACTCTTGTAAGAAAGTAAGTAGGTTAGAACAGTGGTTATTAACCGGGGGTCCTCGAAAGGTAGTTAGGTACTAGGTATATTATACTTGGAGATTTTAAGGGGGCCGTGGTTACCAAAAGGTTAAGAACCACTGGGTTAGAATACTCAAGGTAAGATAAAGGCCTTAGCTTGGGTTCGCTGGAAACCCCTCCAAAAAAAGAGGATTGGCAGACAACAAAATTTCCATTTGAATCTTTATGTTTCAAATGAGAAGATTACATTTATTTGATTTCAACATTGATTTCTCCCTAAGCTTGATAAGGGTAATGTTTCTGAGAAATTAGTATTCATTTAGTTTAAAGAAGTAGAGTAAGCATCGCAGTACTGAGCATAATAACGCGCTGACAAGATAAAGAGATAAGTATTAAATTATCAAGTAACATGAAAATTATAATGAGATTGAATGTACTTTGAAATATAATCACCATCCAAAAGATACCAATTTCGCATTCACATGCAAAATCATGACTCAATCGTAAACCAACTCCACTCTTGGTAAAAAATATTCGTCAACGAAGATTAAGAAGAAGATAAAATACCCTAGGGTTAACTTACTTTGAATCCTTCTTTGCAAATTACAAGGAACAAACCCAGTAATTTATTTAAAGAATTTACCATATTTCATGCTGATCAGCCCACCTCTCAACAGGTCAGAACCGTTCTGTCGATTAACATTCAAACATCGTTCGGAAATCGACAAACTCTTGAGATTTGCCTCCACGGAGAAACAATCAGCGTCCAACAATTACCATTCCACTATGCGGAAATTACAACAATGACCTTTAAGGACGAATAATATACGGTTTATGGTAACGGTTTCAAGATCGTTCAAAACAAATGCATTTTTTATTTTTTTTTTATTATTACCTTTCTTTAAATGTGTACAACTGAATGCTTAACATTTATCAGGTAACTTATTGGTTTGTTAGAGGCGTGATTTATTTAAAACATTTATCGCTTCGATTCGTTTTCTTTCATCAAATCTTTCTTTAAAATCTAAGAATTTATTGTAAACAATAAAAATGCATTCACATGCATAGGAGCCCTCAGGCTGAACAGCTGAGCTTGATATTTGTTATAGCTCTGAAACAACATTATTAGTTGTCACATTAATAATGATTTGATTTCTACAATACAATTCATTATTTATTTTAAGTCGTTCTCTCATTAAAGTTATTTTAATTTAATTATTTCAAAGTTCTATGCAATGTATTAAGAGAGAAAAACTGGAAAAACCAAAATTGATCAAAATAGTTTTTTAAAAAAATCAAAACAACTAACATTAATAGCAGGTCCGTTTGAACCACATTTGTAGTTCAGTATTACAGAACCAATGGTGAAAGTTACCAATGATAAGTAATTTAAAATTATAGCATCTAGGTCGTGACTTATTGTTCTTTTTACAATTTTCTTTACATTTATAAAACATTACTAACTTTCAAATTAAATTATATGTATAACAGAAATTAAAAATAATTAAATAACATGGATTTAAAATCTTAATATTCACTTATTTACACTTTAAAATTGAAAAACCTACGTTGCTCTGAAGGGTTACCAATTATTTGGTATTGTCACATATTTCGTTACATTTTTGTTGCAACATTACTACCACAACATAACAGATTCTGAAGTATTGCACAATCAAAAACTTGGTAACTGTGAGTGAACCATGTATAAACGATTCTAACATTTTTGGAACGAAGTTCCTTATGGCACGTTCTGGAGCCCGGGAGTGAATCCGAAAAAACGACCAAAATCACCGTCACGCAAAATCCGTCACGAAATCTACAGATGACGATAACTTGAGTAAATGCTCACCGAGTTAGGTGAAATTTGGTGCACATGTTCATTTTATCAATGCCCTGGCTGAGTTCGTCGGAAAACGTCATCCGCCCAAGCGTTCACACGCAACGCTCCCGTAAACGTAAGCTTTAAAAGACAGGAAAAAAGTGTTATTAAGGAAACCTGTTACTTGACTTGTTTTGATTATTTTTGTAATATATGTCAAAAATGTCACTTTGTTTTGTAAATAAATAAAATATAATCATGTAAAATTTCACCCTGATACAAGCAGAAGCTGTAGAGTAGGGAAGAGATATATTTTATAATATTTTAAATTAATTGGCTGGGTAGGTAAAAAACAGTCCTATTTCAATCCAAAATCCTTTAACAAACATACTCTTTCACTATAAACTCATCATGATCAACTTTTTTCTTATATTTAATATATATTTAGAGTAAGACGCTTGCTTTAATTATACAAATAATGATTTTCTTTTAATTTTGCCTTAACTCTGCCAGGTACAAACAGTTCGTTGCTTTTAATTTTGTCTCTTTTCTAACTTCGCCATGTATAAGTATAGTTAGCAATGTATACGTACTCAGCAGTGTGATTTTAAAATTTATATTTAATGAAAAATGTAAGGAACTTCATTCCTACCGGGTGTCCCGCGACACCACACGTATTTTTTTTTAATTTTATTAATAAAACAAAAGAGTTTTATTTAAAAGTAATAAAACTTTTAATTGTATTTAATCCAGCATATTTAAATTAAATTTAAACATTATAAAATAAGTGAACCCTTCGACAAGCACAAATATTTAGATATCTTTCACCCTATAATTCTATACCCAAGTAAGCTCACAATGAAGGTCTAATAATCGTTTCCCGAACAAACAGCGCAATTCTAATTTAATCTACGTGGTATGAGTGTATAAAAATAAAAGTTTAAATATACAACCGTTCCAAACATGAATTAATATTACCAATTTAAAAAAAATAATAATAAGAGGGTCGTGAACTTTACAAGTTAAATTTCCGAGTTAAAAAAAAAAAAAAATAGAGGTATTAATTAAAAAGAGAAAAAAAAGTGAGTAATATATAAGCAATATATAATAAGTAATATATAATATATAGAGTTAAGCTTATATACCAAGACCTTGCGTAAAATATATGCCAGATTTGTTTCCTATCTTTCACCTTCATTTCTTTTATAGGCGGTTATCAGCTACCCGCCCCTGTTCTTAAAAACGCATTCCAGCAACCTAAAGTCGATTAAGGAGAATTTAAGGCTAACGGTAAAATCCGATGTAATCGATAGTGGTTCATTTATCGACATTTGCATCTCTATTACACATCTCGTTTTGTAGAGTTTTGTTTTTGATGAACTCTATTAATCTTTTAGATGAACGAGCATCTTTCCCCCCGGAAATTACAACGGTCTCTTATCTCTTATCTCTTATCAGATGATTCTTAGCTCTTTTACTACAATGTTTAGAGCAGTTGAAGGATTTTGTTTATCAACTTAATTCTCTTTCTCATTCCATATCAACTTCTATGTTACAAATATGTTTAAAGTCAAATTATTTTGATTGTAGGTAGTTCAGTTACAATTTTTACATTAAAGAACACCTGTTTTAATATAAGATTAAAAAATGTTGTCCGAAAAGTTCTCATAAAGACTGAATGTTAAATCCTTAGAATAATACTATACATAGAAGGAGGATCACTGATAACATTGAAGCCAACTTTAATTGTGTCCCTTAATCCGCGTTCTAAAAATTCATTTTTGTAATTTGTGACGTCATAACTCTAAAATGATTTGCCTTCGGTTTTTTAATTTATTTTTTTATTAAATTATAATTATTGATAGTCAGTTTAGTTTATTGTAATATTTTTTTTGTGCTGTATCTTATTTTAGCTTGAAATATGCTAAAAATAATGTTTATTATATCATGCTGGGCGAGTTGTAAAAAATGACGTCAGAGTGAAACGTAAACAATAACCAATGGCAGGGTTTTTCTTCTTGATGTTTGTGAGCGGACTTAGAATAGTTACCAAAGCATGGCCAACCTTCTCCTGTTTAAATGAAAAAAATGAGTGTTGTTATGTTGGCAGCCTGGTCTTAAGGACACAACCTCTCACACAAAGGTGATTTTTGACACTTTTGGAGGTCATCTTAAAAGATTCATTCACATTTAAAAGAGTTCAACAGGTGACACTTTCGGAGGTCATCTTAAAAGATTCATTCACATTTAAAAGAGTTCAACAGGTGATTTTTGACACTTTCGGAAGTCATCTTAAAAGATTCATTCACATTTAAAAGAGTTCAACAGGTGATTTTTGACACTTTCGATTTTCATCATCAATAACTTGAACAAGATTTTTCCCGAGAAACGATTTATAAGTTTTTAAATGGACTGAAATATAGATGTTTTTATTAAAAATCATCGTAAACCTCTGTTATTTATTTTTTTACGTTTTTCAGAGTTATTGTGGAGCAGCACTCTTAAATTTAGAGCTAAAATTCATTCCTCGACTCAGCCTTGGGATATATTTTTCTGAACATGAAGGTATTCCAAATTTAATAGAAATCGGGTCAGTAGTTTAGGCTCCACGTGGCTGCACACTAACAATAAAAGATAGACTTTTTTGGTCTCAGGAGATCTCAAAACGTGTAAATCTAATAAAATACAATTTTCGCACCATCACAATACTCTTTCTATATATATATGGCGTATAGTTGAGTAAAAAAAAAAAAATATATATATGTTCTAGACAGCAACAAAGAACTGAACAAAACAATATTGATAAAAAGTGAATACATCCGGACTTCAAAAATAACAAAGGAAAAACCAAAAATGAATCTAACGATAACAATAAATTACTTATAAAATATGTTATGTTAATAATAAGATAAATAAAAAATAAATATCCCAGGAAGTGTGACAAAGTTCAAATGCATTCACCATTTACTCAATGCATACTTGCATAAATATATGATAAAAAAAGAGAAAAATAAATAAAATATACACAACAGTACCGTATAGTTGACGACAAGTCCGTTTAAATAACTCAATATAACAATGCCATTTGACCTTAAGCTGTCAGCTGATGAAAAATTATCTAAGATAAAGTATAACATTACAATTACAATATTTTTCAAAGTTGACAACAAAAAATTATTGACTCCCTAAACAAGATTTATTCAATGATCCAAGGTGACATTTAACACTTGCAAGTCTGTCGTGTAAAATCCCTTCGCTGTTCCCTGAAAAATCTATAACCAACAGTATGAGATCAATCTAGTCATCCGGTTCACCTTTTATTTGCAAAGTAAAGCAATGAATTTCAATAAGAATTCAAATATATTTTTGAGAAAAATGGACGAGGTGCAATAAAGTATCTTTAATATTTAAGAAATTGAAAAAGGAATTAATAAAATAATGTGAACTTTTGGCTGTGTTATGAAAAGATCAAATTCGATGAAGATAATATCTTCATATATGATTTAATATATACATTTATTTCGGCACTTTGTTTTCAAAATGACTAGTTTAGCCCTTGATCTTCTAAATTAAAAGTGTTTATTCATATAGTCTTACAAGTTTGGTTATAAAAATCTTTGTCATATTATTATTAATACTGAGTGTTAAGTCGTAAATGGAATAGTACATTACGCGTCGAGTGCGGAAAGTAGCATTTTGCATGCGAGTGTGGAGTGTGCACCCGAGCGACAGCGAGGGTGGTAAAACCACACGAGCAATGCAAAATGCCGTTTTCGCACGAGTTGCGTACCGTACTTTATCTACTATTGTTAGATTTAAATAATAAATACAGAAAGAATTAAACTTCCAGTATACAAGTTCGTATTTCTCTTTTGATAAAGATAACATTAATTCATTAGTTGTATTTTGTGCCGAATTATTTTGGGAGGCGTATTATTCTCCTCATATTCGTCATAATTATTTAAATCACTCATTGATTTTCACAAAAAACTCGATATAAAAGTTACTTTTATTAAACAAACAGCAAATTAGTCTTGTTAAATGTAAACAAACTCTCTAATCGTGCGTAAAGCTGAAGAATTCCTCTTCTTTACCGCGTGGTAAAGAAGAGGAATTCTTCAGAACTATGAGACGCGCATGCGCAATGAATATAAGTACGTAAAGAATCACTTTCTACGCATCTAAACAGAGATATAATGTTTATATTTCGTATCAATCGTAGATAAACATTTTTATAAGCATAGTTCTATAACCAAACAACGTCTAACACAAAATAATTGTAATTTTCTATTGCAATCATTTTGTGTGAAGATTTAGTTTTTTTATTGAACTACACCTGTTTCATGATGAGCCGCTATCACACATTGGAAAAAAAACTTGGTCGAGGATCTTTGTATATAGTGCCTAAATCTAGTACTAAATAATTTTTACATAAAAATACAATATGATGATTATATAGTCGAAACCAAACAATATTTCTTTGTTGGTATGACAATGCTTTAAAAAAATGTTCTGGGCTACTGTTTGAGCCTAAATCTTTAAATAACCATTTAATCACAAAATGTAAACATTGTTGAGTCAAATATGGGTCAACATTATACAATTGTTTCCGTGGATGCTTAAAGTAGAAAGAACAAACGGAGTCACTTCCCCAGATATAGTATAGATACAATATTCACCGGATAATCTATAAATTAACACTTGTAAGACTACCTTAAAAACTCTAATCCATGTGATAAATCAGACCTTTTTAAATAAAAAAAAAAAACTATGATAGAGAGAGTTCTTTAATCTTATATCAAACTGATATTGATAAACATTGTACCCGAAAGAGTTCGGTAGCGTCTTAAAAACAAAACTGTAGAGGACATAATTTCCCATCCTTATTCAAAAGAAGTAAGATAGGTAAGAAGCCATTGTAGACCAAGATGATCAAACATAAGTAGTGAAATAGTCTGTGGACAACTAAAAATAGATGCAGATTAATCTGTTTAATATAAGAATTATCAATCAACTAATACTGTTCTTCAGAAGGTAATTGCTAATTAATGGGCTCTGTAGCATCCATTTTACAGTGGGTAGGAGTCAATTATGCAGAGCGACATTAGATTTAAAAGTAATGGATAAGTGCAGTTGGTTAGCAAACAGTGTTTGTATAGTTCAAGATGAAATGCTAAGCAGGACTGCTTACTCTGGACAAAGCCACACCGTACAACTTAACAAACAGGTTTGCCAATATAACCATATCCTTTACAATATAATACAATCTCCTTGGTCTTTAACGCTCCGTCACATTTCATACCAGATGTCACATGGAATATCCTTTAGCAGGCAGTTTCGGACCGGTTCCCGACGAGGTTGACACTTCGGAGACCGCATACAGATATCGTCCACGTACGTGGCGAATCGTCTGCGTGCGAGACGCCCGGCGACAGGGTGGTCTTGTATCGAATATCCGGCCCGGAATCCGATGTCAATTTACCGGGGGATCGTGCCGGAGCCTCGCAGTCCGGATAAGGCTTTGGGGTCCGTCGTGGCCGGTTAGCGAGGGGTTCCGTAACCCGACCCTGGATACACCCCAAAGAGATCGGTGGCTTCTTACACCAATTACTTATATAGTGGCGAACCACTCGTCCGTAACCGTCCACAAGTACTTTCGCTTTTATACTTCCAACTTTATAAAACTACTTTATACGTTTTACCTTCGAGGATATATTTCCAAGTAATCCGAACTACTGAAGCAAGTAATATGATAAGCTACTTATACTAACTCCTAATATGAGTTCCTTAACTATATATTAGGTAATCGTACTTTTTCTCGGTCGTGAGGTTTTTTCTAATATTAAACTATTATATCAGGGATCACGGACTTTAAAGAGCTACTATTAGCGAAATCAGTAGCAAAATAAATTTAAAAGCTTAAAAAAGGAACATAAAAATGATATACACTGAATGATTTATTATAAAAGTTCTTATTCCTTCGCAATCGAATTGTTATATATAAAATATGATCCGCTATAAATATTGTTCTACGAGAAGCGACAACAAACTGCTTTTAACTAAAAAGCAAATAATAACAAGAGACCGGGAAAAGAACGAGAGCAATGATTGGGCGGGTTGAAACAAGGCGAGTTTTATTATAGGTAGCTGGAGACGCTGACAAGCCACCTTGGTTTGAAACAAAGCCAGAATGACATATCAGAGGCTGGAGATGAAGGACAATGAGCTATTGATCGAAAACCTATCGGAGAACAATTCATCTCTTCGGCAAAGCTTTCATCCACTGTCCCATTTGATCCTTGAGCAAATCATTCCAAATAGACCGACTTCAAAAGAACTCGTTTAAGCAAATTACAAATATAAACTTAATTTTTCATCGAATGCATGGGCTTCTCTATTTAGAAAATCACGTAGGGAATTAATAAATAATAATATTGCAAGTAAGTTAATCTGATTTAGTTTTTTTTTTTTTTCAGCTACGATTTTGTAGAAGCTATTCTTGTTGATTTGTTTTCTCTCACAAAAAATATTGTGCCACTTAGTGTGGCACATTTTACTCGCGTCCTACTATTTTATGGATGGTCACATGAGATTTGGATTTTATTAAAATCCATTAAATTCGGCGATTAATTTTTAAGACATGGTGATTCGCAAAAATTGAACGATAGACAGACAACAGATTTTAGTCCCAAAAATGTTGAATTCGGAGACGTAAAAAATGTAATTTTTCAAAATAATTGCAATGTTTCCATATTATCTTCGGTAAGCTCGGAAGCAAATAGCTAAAAATAAACTAAAATAATAATAATTCGTAAACGTAATTAAATACAGCCGTTCCATAATGAAATTCTCAGTATTAGGATATTCCATTTCTAATGACATTATTGGAAATAATAATTTTAATTTAATAGATTTAATAGAAGGTAAACTCCAGAAATTGCAAGTACATTTAGTTACGAAGGCATATCAACTGCTATGAGATAATAGCACTTTTAATTAAGCCATCAATTCCTCATAATTCAAGTGTTCCTTCTATAATTATCTAATTTGGAACTTAATTCAAAGTCTATTAATTAATTCATAAACAATTAATTAATTAATTACAGACTAAAATTTGACTTTTGCCAAAGATTTATCCGGGAACCTTTCAAAATTAGTTAATACTACGATTAAAAGGATAAAATATCAAAGTTAGAACAACACTAGGATTGGATACATTTACCGTAACTTGTAGAACTATATCTTAAATTTATATTTGCATTATATAATATCTTAACAAAATATTACATCTTCAGACAATGCCTTGATTAAATTAGTCAAAATTCGCACCAAATAGCACACATTCAAATTCACATGTCAATTGTTATGACTGCAGAAAATTGCATCAGTAAATAATAATTTGTAACAAGGAAAAACTATGTAATATAAGTAATATACGTTGATATAATATACGTAATATACGTTGATGTAATATACGTTGATGTATTATACGTTTGATGAGAATAAGCTCTCAATTTAATAGTGATTGATAAAAATCAATGAACAAAAAAATATAAATTTTGTTTCCCTTCCGGCTACGTCGATTGAAAAAGGTACTAACGTGACCATTAAAGCCTGTTGTGCTTCGAAACTTGGAACATATATTAATGAATCTCAGGTACAATAATGAACTGATAAGGACCTTAGGCCCACTTTACGAAGGACAAAAGAGGAATAAAATAAAAGAGGCTAAACAATACTGTGAAAGAGGGAGGAGTCAAGAACAAGGAAGTGATTAAAGAAAAGAAATCCAGAGGCACAGGAGTGGAAGAATGGGGAGGGTTGGGTCTGCAGCTTAGAGCCAGTTAGATGGCATCACTGCTTCAGGTGATTGATGACGGTTTGGACTTGTTTTGTTGTTAGAAAAGATCCACGTGTCCTGAGACTGGTTGTTGGTAACACTGAGAACTCACACGTGCAACAACAAATAACCCGGGTCCCCCGTCACCCCAACACCCATCAGTCACTAAACCAGCCAAGCTTTTTTTGGCTTTTATACAACACCATAAAGCAAAATATAAGAAACCAAACACTTCTTATGTGGTCGCAATATATGTATTACTAAATATCTGGAAGAAAATAAGTATTGCCAAAAAGTGTCCCTCTAGACTCTAGAGACCTCTTGAAATTAGTTTGAAGATCAGATCATTTCCACCTCAGCGGTCTTCTGCTTAGTCGGGTTTTTTTAGAAGTTTACCAGCAGAGCATACTGCATATATCTACGTAACAATAATCGAACCAAGAACCTGTTTTTCTCTATGATTCATCAACTATAAGTTCATCTGTCAAAAGGCTAAACACACCTAATAATAAATTTTATAATAACCAATAACCATATTCAATCTACCAATATCATTTGACTAGACTGATCAAAAACAACTTTGTCTCAATAGAGGAAAAATATCTTCAATCATTAAAACATATCTTACAACAGAATTTTATTATTAAATATGAACTTTTTTGTACCAAAACATCTAAAAGAATTAATTAAGCGATTAGAGGAAACAACATTCTAAAAAAAAATCAAATAAACCGATCAGGAGGATTGGGTATTCGGTGTTTTTTCAGTCAGGAGAAGCGATTGAAATAATATCGTTTGCTGATTGAGTGTTAAATAGATTTAATAAACTATATAAGCTGTAAATCTGGTCTATTATAAGAGGCATATCACTCATATGATTCTAAATAGGCAAAGAAGAGGTGGTGTTCTATAGGAATAAAAACCATTATTTATGTTGATAAAATCAAATAACAATAAACCTTTTCCCCATTCAGCTATTTTATAGTACACGAATAGTTGTGAAATCAGTGATAAGGGTTTAAAAGAGATATGAACAACGTAAATGTAACAGTAATGGAACTCGGAATAAATCTCTCCCATGTTTTAAAGCTAAAATGGATTTACAGAAAATGCAAATACTAATGGAAGTAGCGGTGGATTAAAGACCTCTCATATATCACCCAGGCAAACAGGAAGGATTAAAGAAAACCGCCTAGTAAAGCTATCAAGGAATTTATGTTGATATTTGCATAACAGTTGCATTCTAGAACACTCTAAAACAAAAAAAAGCATTCACTTACAATACCAGAAGCAAGAGTAACACTGAAACACAGCCTCCAGCCAGTATCTCTATCCTAATTTCATCTTTAATACGCTCTGCAATGAGTTCGAATCAAACGCGCACCTTTTTACCTTCAAATACCCTGTGGCCAAGTCTTAGGTAAACCGGTAATGCAACCGCACTGTTAAACTTCAACGATCCTTCCATGATATTTCCAAAGTCGTGAAGACGGTCTTCGGGTTCGGACCACGCTGAGACTAGGGACTTTAAGAGAAATAGACGCCCTCCGGGATGACGTGATTTACAGATCGTTCATACTCCCTTCGTAATCGATTCCGCATTCAATACTGGCGGTAAATCGCTTGCAAATACGATTTTAATTGCGATCATCTAAATCAATGATAAGGATAATATTATCAAATCGTTAGTAAAAATCAACTATCAAGTTGATTGATGCAATACAAAAATAGTCTGCCAATTAGTGTGGCACATAGCTTCCTTTTACTCTATATTACTTTTACTCTCACGCACTTTAATGAT
This sequence comes from Gerris lacustris, assembly GCA_951217055.1. Taxonomy (NCBI): domain Eukaryota; kingdom Metazoa; phylum Arthropoda; class Insecta; order Hemiptera; family Gerridae; genus Gerris; species Gerris lacustris. Next base: position 16,737,834 of record OX578279.1, on the reverse strand, counting down.
ATTATGCTTCTACAACACATCATAGTCTAATTTATTTAATCCCCCCCTTTTTAAATCTTTCTAAATTGTTTTGATTTGTAACATAGATAAAAGTATCAGTTTAGACAAAATTTAATGAGCACAGACGGTTCAAATTATTAGGGGACCATTAGTGGACTAAATTCGACAAACCAAATGAAGTAAGAATCAGACGAGTACTTTTTAAAGATATAGATAGATATTAATAAAAAACGTTGGGCGTATGTGAAAGAGAAACTGAGCTAATTTCGACCTTCTATCAAAATTTTATTAAAATCGGACGAGAGAGGTTTTCAAGATATGTTGATTCGGAAAAATGTTGGAGAGATCGAAAGACCGACAGACAGACAAGGGCCTAAAAATGTTCCCTGATGTCGGAAACGGACTTCTGTCATGGGATTTTTTTTTAGTTAGGAGACCATAAAAAAGTTCGTTCTTCAGCCATCTATCACCTAAGGCAGTGTTTCCCAAAGTGTGGTACGCGTACCCCTGGGGGTACGGGAAGAGTTTGGTGGGGGTACGCGTTGCACCGGGCTTTGACTGCGTAGTCAATTTTATCCTGAGAAGGATAAAATTGTTTATGTTGAGCCAACAGATTTCATCATAATTTGGTTCCCTGTTAATTTATTTCTTAAATTGTATTTTTGTTTTCGTTTATGTACTAATTTTTTGCTTCCGAGCTTACCGAAGGTAACGGAAGCATTGTTTTTGTTTTTTTTATTCATCCTATTTCTTGTTAGATTTGTTACATGACGACTATAGAGTCGTGGGACAAATCCCAATGAGTGAAGTGACTCACATTATTAGACCTGACTCCTTGGTTTTAGGTGTTTTAGTTTTGGAAAAATTACTTTTTAAGAGTAATAATTTGTAAATATTTGAAAAATAGAAAGTTTTTAATTTCCATTTTTAAAAAGGATTAAACCTAAAGTGTTGAAAATGTTTCAATATAAGTGGGAAAGAATTATAACCGTTTTATAGAAAGAAAGTAGTTTATATTTATATGATTTAATTTTTTTAAAGAACAATACCGATTGGCAATATTAGAAAAAAAAAAATAATAATAATAAAAAAATTGAATTTTTTTTAACGAGGGGTACTTAGTGTTTCAAAAACTATAGAAAGGGTACACAGATGTTAAAAGTTTGGGAAACACTGACCTAAGGTAACGACCTTTGGTAAACTCGGAAGCAATATATTCTATAAGTTTGCACATAAATAAAAACAGAAAAATATTATAGGTTCAAGTGTAAACGTTTAGAGAATGATTACAGCTGTTCGTCTTAAAATCTCTGAAAAATATACTTCTTAAAAAGTTCAATACTAAACAAATCAAAGATTATTTTTAACTTTCTTTTGTCGAAGTTTAAGACAATAATAAAAATTTTAAAAATATAATAATTAAAAAAAATTATAATTTCAACATGCTTAACACACCATTTGAAGTATTGTAAATTGTAAACTAAACGTAAATAACTGATTCTTCATAAATGCATATAAATAATTCTAATAGCATTTTTATTGATTTATTGATATAATATATAAAAAAAAAAAAATATTAGTGTTATAAATAATTGACAATAACGCACCAATTCTTCGATACCTCAGAAATATTATGACATTCACATTGAAGAAGTTGACATTTGGCCTAAGCTCAAAACATTGAGAAAAAATCGTCCTTAACTCATATCTTTCTCCTATAGTACTTACAAAGGTCAAATAGCTATTCCAAATTTATAGCATCCAATGCTATACAATGAATAAATTGAAACTCGGTAATAATCTCGAGATTGTTGGAGCCTATAGAAGGCTTTGCATCCGCCCGCGCATTAACTAAATCCAAAACCGGCTTCAAGGACACATCGTAAAACATTCAAGCGACAATATTTCATATATATATATATATTTATATATATATATATATATATATATATATATATATATATATATATATATATATTTATATATATATATATATATATATATATATATATATATATATATATATATATATATATATATATATATATATATATATATATTAAATCAAAATACAACAATACTATGAATTAAGAAGAGGGGAAAAAACCTTGATTCTTTTATAATTTGGAATTAAGTTTTTGGAATCGTTCTTAAAAAAAGTTCTATTACAGGTAATGATATATTTTCGAGATTTCGGATATTTGATAATCCAAGTAAGAGAAGCAATCAAGATGAATCTATCGGGTAAACATTTAAAAGTATTTTTCTTCCCAACCACTCACCAGTTGGGTTGAAATTTAATTTCGCAACTCCACCAAATACAGGTTTTCATTTTTTGTTCGTACGTCGTACGTCCCAAGCCGACTATTACGGTCAGGTAGAAGAATAAGCAAATTAAGGGGTTCCGGCAAGGGCTTGAGACTGGAACGATTAAACCATTTGAATAAGCTGATCCTGAGAAAGGACCAGTCTAGAAAGAAGAATCGAGAAGGTGGTGGAACCCGGGGGCAGGAGTAACTAATCCTCACCAAAGAAATAATTACAAATTACACTTCCAGCCAACAAATACTTCAACTCAAAAGATCCCCTTTCGCCGTTCTTTCCAATCTCTCAATCCTTCCTCCTTTAAGAGATTCTGCGGAGGCAAAATTATTTTATTAACCAAACTGCTTTAAACTTATTTTCTTTTTAGTTCAGTTTTCAAGCCACATAAAGAAATGAACTAATAATTATTAATGTCTATTTTTTTTTTCTTGGGAACAACTTCATTTAATGATAATGAGGAATTAATAATCTCAAGAAAAATAGTAATCCTACAATATAATGACACTGGAGAAGGTGTCTAGTATAATTCACCAATATTTTGTTATCAATACATATATCATAATTGAACCACAATTAACAAAGGTATATTTTAGCTCTGGGATCCAGAAGAAATTTCCTTCACACAAAACACATCATGAAAAATGTGAAGGCCTTCAATATCGTTCCAGGAAGTTAAGATTTAACAGGAGGTCGACAGGTTTTTCATTTATAGTACAATATTTTGACGATAGGTGAACTAAAGTTTCAATAAACAAAATGCAAAGAACATGCAACTCACTTGTATTCAATGTAGTTCTATACTTTACGGATAGAAGTTCTGGATTTTATATAAAATGATATCAGGGTTCCTAACGGACTAAATCGTAATCAAAATGGGTAAATGTTTCACAAATTCACACCTTAAGTATATACTGATTTTCACAAACAATTAAGTATATATAAATTCACCACAAATGTATACTGATTTTCTCCACTTCACGAAAAAGCATTGTGCAAATATCGAAAAAGCAAATATCGATATGTGGATTCAATCCCCAAAAACATCCATGAGTAAATTTTTTGGGTCTTTTCTGTTAATTCCCCCTCCCCCACGCCTTCCAGGCGCTTTTTCGCATATACAGGCTTGCACCTTCTAACTTTTATGGGGCATTCCGATTTTTCACAACTGTCTTGTGCACAGAAAGCTAAAATAAAATGTGCTAGGTAGATCACCTCATTTCTTATTGGCATACATACATAAATAAACACATTTTCCAAGAAAGTAAAAGGTTAAAAAAACACACAACTTACGGCTTGAAACTCATATTTTTTATTGGAAAGACAGTGCATAAAGTTGTCAGACAGTGACAGTGCCATGTCATGGCCAGCTGGACAAAGAGAAGCGTATATTACACTAATACGTATTAGACTGATAGGTTTTCTCTTAAAACTATAGTGACATAACAGCAATATCTACACTTCATTGTTTTGGTGACAAAGGTGAAAAACAGTGTTTCATATGTTATATCAATAAATAATAAGGATATTTTATCAGTATTGTATCGTTCGACAGAGGTCGGAAAAATTAGATATATATGTATAATGTATACCGATAAATAATAAGGTGCTCAACCTAATGAGTGGTTTTTTCTTCTTGTACACTAGACAGTTGTGGAAAATCGGAATGCCCCGTAAAAGATAAAGAGTGCAACCCTGTATCTGCGAAAAAGAGCCCGGAAGGCGTGGGGGGGGGGGGGATGAACATAAAAGACCCAATATTTTTCTATCAAATGGAGAAAATGAGAGTATTTTTTTCTTGTTTTTTTTTGTTTACAGTTCTCTTCTACATGTAAGTATGCATGCATGTTATGTATGTCATCAGTTTTACACAAGAGGTCATCAGTTCACAGATAAAAAATTAATATGGTAAAATCCAGCTTTTTTAACAATAGCTATTATTGTTTTTTGTGGAAGTAAACTGATAAATTTTTCCCCCTAGAGATCTATGCACTAAATTCTTTTGTTCGACTTGATTTATTTGGCCATTTTTAGTTACGGGGCTTTAAATTAAATTAAAAGATACTCGTCCTTTAGAAAACAAATTTAAATGGTCCTAACGAAAATAAAGGTCAATGCGAATTTTTCCATACCGCTATTTTTCTTTTAACAAAACAAACAATCTATTATTGTCTCGAAAAGAATCGTACATGCTATCTGATCTCTTGTCCACCTCTTTTGTACATCGAAGAGTAGTATGTAATTTGTATATTCATCTTGAAGGACTTGCCTGCCAAGGTATAATCATGTGAATATAATACAATCTAATAAGTAATAAAGAACAAACAATATGTAGTCAATCAAGAGGGGTCCATACCTGGGCATCAAATCAAGGCCGCGCATTAAGCATTAGGAGTTTTTATGCGCAAAGCGAATATGTCCGAAGCCCGAAGTCCTTTTTTTTCAGAAAATAAGGAGGGGAATCATGACACAATAATTGGTCGGTTTTTGTCCGAAGAGTTGGAACAATCCTTAAAGGCGGGGAGTAAAGGACGGAGGTAGGGAAATTTGCATTCAATGCTACAGCATCCACCATGTTGGGTCCACTATAAACTTGAGGCTTTTTTCTAACTCCGTATCCTCCCACATTGATTGTACCGAAACATCTACGTGCGGATAAACAACGCATCGGGACGTACAACAAAAACAAACACGGGGGAATTATACTGGCAATCCTTGGAAACCTATTCATGCCCCGAGGGCACTAATTTTATCTCGACTTGACCGGAATATACTCAAGACTTGAAAAAAACAAAAAACAATGAGGACTTGAAATTATTGAAACTCAGAATTCCTAAAACATTAAGCTCCGCTTGTTTAAATGCGAACATAACTCGCTTTGGACATTCAGCCATAAATACATCCAAGACTATCTAATCATCTTCGGTGTCACGGACAATTTTAAGAGGCAGTAAATAATACGGATTCCGAATTGGTCCTTATATGGAAAGCTGGGGACATCGTCGTACCCCAAGAAGAGCATCAGATAAAAAAAATAAGTGGTCAGGACAGTTCAAAGGTCTTAAAAACCCGGAGTGTCCTCCGACGTTACTAACGGGTTGACGGATTCCGTTAAGACGGATCTAAGAAATCATGAATTTAACGGTATAAGAAGGATAGTATCGTATGGTTTATATGGACGAAGATGCTTAACCATCAGGTACGTGTTGAGGAGGGTCCCCAGCGGAGGATAAAACTGGTGGACGATGACCTCGGGCTGATAGGGAATCCTGCGAGGAGGCGACACCGGCACCCGACACGGACTAAAGGTCACCAGCCACCCACGCACCGACTTAACGTAGGTGACACCTGCGCTGCGACCCGACCATTTAGCACCCACACTAACAGTAATGATACGGTACCTCGGGTGAAAAGTTTTATGGCATAATACTCAGATAAAGATGTGTCCAACAATACTGCTATATCTAATAAACAAAGATTGCAGTGGATAAAGTTAAACAAACCCTTGTGTCGTAACTACACACACGGTCGGTACACTAATTAAACTTCTAGAGGCAAGGACGTTTCAACAAACATAAATCAACAAAACAAAAGCAAAACAATTATTGCTTGAGTTTAATCTAAAATAAAGCTAACCAATAATAATGATTACAACTTTTATAATTAAAAGAAAGTAAAAGCGTAAAACTAGATTTAAAATCATTTTAGGTTTCGTAAGATCTAACTTGAAATAAAATAAATCTGGTTTCGGTTAGTGATAGCTAAGAGAAACCTTATTACCTGAGCAGTTTAACAGTAATAAAGCACTATCAGCATTAGCACAACTCATCAACATGAGATGTGTGTCAATATTCAATGTTTCTACAATTATGATAAACAACATTTCATCTTCCAATTTCAATATTCAAAATCGACCATACTAGATTGCATTTTTTTTTTCTTAAATACCTTTTTAAAAGTTACTATACTACAATAAAAATTATTAAAATTGCACACAATGTCTACGACTAAGTGATTAATGTCAATGGAAAGAATGATTCTAAAGAGAGGCAGTTGGATATTTTATCTATACCCTAACTGTAATAATAAGATCCGACAAGTATAATAAGTTAACCTTAACTAATTAAAACTTGGTATTATTTTTAAGAAACAATTGTTCACGCGATTACAAAATAGTAAAGGGGCGTCATAATTAAATGAAGAGGTAACACAAATAAAGAAAGACACATAGAAGAGGATTCAACAAGGAGTACTGCAACAAAATTATTTTCCTCACTTCACAAGCCACTAAAGAGGCCTCTCCTCTGCTGCTTCGCAGCAGGAGGAAGCAGCATTGGACGTGGTCAGTACTTGGATGGGTGTCCGTTCTGAACTAACTGATTTGTTATCATTCTTCAAAAAAAAACCTTATTTTTAATACCTATATTTTATTTAATTATTTGAAGTTTGGCGGTATTTTGACAGATGTAAACAAACTTTGAAGTCATCTAAATTATCGCACTAATAAATAATTATATTTGCTTATAACTTTTAAACTAATAAATGAAATTTCATCTTTTTTTTATATTTGTTCCTTAATTTTTTCCGGTTCCAACGATATGCTATATGTCAAAAACCTATTTATACTTTCAGTATTATTGACCGTCACAGTTTAACAATTCAAAAATTTATAACTTCAAAATGGCGGCCAAAATCATAATGAAATTTAGTGGGCTTGTTTGTCATACAGAGAGGTACATTCGAGCCAAATTTCAACTCGATCAGGACCATTTTCGATTTATTAAGATTTTTTAAATTTTTGCTGACTCAGCAAACTGGGTTCAAGATGGCGCAAAAAGTTGATTTTCCGGGCAGCACAACTACAGGTTAGGACTGATTTTTCTGCCAAGTTTCAACTCTCTAGGTTAAATACCTTGGGCGCTACGATGATAACACACATACATTACATACGTCGTGCTGAAAACCACTCAGGAGGTCTTAAAAACACCTAAAACGGATAATTCCGTTGAAATCTCCAAAAAAAATTTTTGGTGAAAACAATACTTTTCCTAATATTAGTAGTGAGGAAAAGTAAAAAATTACAAACAAACGAGAACAACAATAAAAATTTAAAAAAATACCTTTTTAGGTACAGTACTTGATTTATAATAAGGGAGTGTTTAAGCAATCTAAAGTCAATATTGAACTAAAAAGAAGAACAGGTAGAGGTATCTTATTTGCCAAGAATGCACAAGCTCCGACAGTAAATAGCTGGATAAAGCAAAGGGGGCCTAAATCTTTTCGTAGAGTAAAAGTCCTGAGGCGGTAGAAGGAGGGGAGAGTAAAGGAAGGCCTACAAGAATCACCTTAAAGAATGACGGGGGAGGGTCAGGTGTTTCTAATACCGGATTATCCCTCGTAGGACCCCGCAGGGTGCCAGACCGATTTCCGAATAACAACGTAGGATAACTTTTTACAAAGACCGAAGAAGAAGGAGGACCGAGAGAGGCAGTAACTCAGGGAAGCCAAACGATGGTATGGCTAACGGAGGCAAGAGTGCAGTAACTCAACCCAGGACTCGTGATATGCCAAGCCCAGCCGAGTTGGAAACCGCTGCCATCTAACAAGTACACTGCAGTTAACTTGGTCCTTAACATCTTCCACTATAAACAGCGAGACAGATACTCTAAGATGTTAAGTTAAGACTCGATTCAAAAAGTTCAAATCTACCACGGCACAGAATACCATAATACGCTTTATAATATGCAAATTTAAAAACTATACAATATATATCTAAATGCGCATCTGGACGTTTTATCACAACGTCCATTACACAATACATAGAATAAACTGCAGATTATCTTTTAAAAGATAAAACTAGAAACCTTTAGTTTTGATAACAATTTGACTTGCAAGCTTATTTTCTTATATAATTGATATGGCTGCTAAACATTAACATGTAAAACGGAAGCGAAAATAAACTTTAATGCTATCAAAACAAAAAGATTAAGATAGAAAGAGGCGGAGAAATGGACTCACTATACACCAATAATTCATTGATTTAATAGAGAATCTGCTAAAAAGGATTACCCCCTCTTTTTATTATTTAATAAAACTGGAAGCTAAATTTCATAATAATAAAACCATAAAATTATAACCATTAAGTTTATTAACACCTTTTTATATTTTATGATGATTTTCGTGTTGATTGATATTGTAGGTGTGAGGTGTGAATAATACAATTCACAACATATTGTTTAAAACTTTTCAACCCTCACTAACAAAACATTATTGGAACGAAGTTCCTCATGGCACGTTCTGGAGCCCGGGAGTGAATCCGGATATCACCGTCACAAAATCACCGACTCAAAATCACCGACACAAAATCACCATCACGTAATCACCGTCACAAAATCACCGTCACGAAATCTACCTATGTTGATAATTTGAGTAAAAGATGACCGAGTTAGTTGAAATTTGGTACACATGATCATTTTACCAATACCCAGGATGAGTTCGTTGGACAACGTTATCCGCCCAAGCGTTCACGCGCAACGCTCGCGTAAACGAAAGCTAATTTAAAATTGGAATTTTAGGTCTGGAAAAAAATTCTAACTTCATCTTTTTAATGAGACAAACAACTTTTATAAACCATTTTTTTTAGTAAAACGAACACCGACACTGATATGAAGTAATAAAGATTGCTAAATTTATTAAAGCGGACCTACACGTTTAAAATATAGAAAACAACGTTTTTACCAATATCTTACGTTCTAACGTAATGATTTTTATAAAAATTCTTACACATCGTCTAAAGTACAATTGAAACAGGAATGTAAAATTTCAACCTGATACAAACAGACGTTTTTGAATTGGGAAGAGATATATTTTACAATATTTTAAATTAGTAGGCCGGGTAGGTAGAAAACAGTCCTATTCCCTACCAACTACAAACATACCCTTTAACTATAAACTCATCATGATCAACTTTTTTTCTTATATTTAATATATATGTATTTATAGTAAGACGCTTGCTTTAATGATACAAATAATGATTTTCTTTTAATTTTGATTCCTTAACTCCGCTAGTAACAAACAGTTAGTTACTTTTAATTCTGTCTCTTTTCTAATTCCGCCATGTATAAGTAGTTAGCAACGTATTAAGTACTTAGCAGTGTTATGTGTATGTGGTTTTAGTGTATGTGGTTTTATAATTTATATTTAATTAAAAATGTAAAAATGTAAAGCAATGAATAAAAATGTGAAGTCAGTAAAGCACAAAATGTTTTTTTCTATCTCTGATTCTTACTTCATAAATTTAACGATTATTTTAACTCTTTCAATGTTCATGATTTAACACAGGTGTTCCATGTAATTTGAATATTAAAGTTACTTTAGTTACTTTAAGAGACAACATTTATTCATTGCTATATTACGTAATTAGATTACTCACACGACACTTCTGACTTTGCAAGCTTGCAGATAAAAAACGGATATTTATTTTTATCAAGAAATAAAAATTATCAACCATAAGATAAGGCCCCCCATGAAGGCATTTCCCTCCTGTTAAGCGTATCAAGTAAGAAAGACAGCAAATATATTATTTAAAATTATACACACTTTCACTGAAATCCAGCTAAATCCAACGGCTTAAGATTAAACTCTAGGTATTTAGCAAGAACTGCTTTTTAAGTTTTAGATAAACGTAATATTAAAAGGAAACTTCCTACAAAATATCAAACAGATTAGTTACACATATGGTTTACTCGGCTTAAATCATAATCATTTAAATAAAACTATAAATCAACTTTTTTAAATAGAGAATTTCGTGCGAATCAATCTTTGTTATAAAAAAATAGTATACATATTATGTTACAAGGCTGTGAAGTGAGTTTTTTCTTTACCGCGGCAATTACATTTACTGTCGAGCGAAGCGAGACAGTAAATATTGCCAAGGTAAAGAAACAACACATCACAGTCGCGTAGCATATGCTATTTTTTCCGAGGTAGCAGACAATGAAGAAACATTAAATATTAATCACTAATCAATATATAATAATAACAAATATTAGTACATACTTAAGACTTATAAAAAGAAACCTTAAAATGAGGTTACACTATAAGAAAAGATAAATAAAACGCATTGACATCTAGCGGATTTTTATCGTACTAGAAGCATTTCTACAAAGACTGCAGCACTACTAACGGAAGTTTTGACAACTACCCGCCGTAAAGAAAAAATCTTTAGTGCCTAGGACGTAAAAGATTTTTTCTTTACAGCTAGAAGTAATGAAAAGATTTTTTAAGTCCACGTAATGAAAAAATGGATTTTAGCTATGTTTTTTAGGCTCTAATGTTACTATTTCACAGCCTACCACGGAAAAAATCAATTACGACAATACAATGACCAAAACAATTTGAAAATAATATTAGCAATATAATACGTATAAGGCTAGAAAATAAAATAAATATTTATTTTAAAAAATCACAGGGAAGTACTTGCGTCCAAGTACTTTTTAGGGTTTTGTAGATGATTAAGCATACCCGTTATGTAATTATGATTTTTTTTCTTCGATCCTAAGGATCCCGGGTTCGATCCCCCGGGAGGTCACAATATTTTTTATAGGTAATAACGACAAGATAAATTACATTTTTTAGGAAATTTTCATCGCCCAACCATACGGTGTAACCATGAATCATTTCAAAATTTTAAGACCAGCCATTATATAAAATTTGGGGGGGGGGATTTTTTTGGGGGTATATTTTGACTTAAAAATTTAAAAAAGCAAATATATATTTGTGTCCTACTCTTCAGCAGCTTTCATTTGATACCCAACTCAAAATTTTTAAAAAATAAAATTTTGGGCGCACTCCAAATTTTCGCGCACAAAATTGGTAATTTTTAAAACCTGGGAATGAACTCCCGGAAATATTATCGCCTCACTATAAGGTATTAGTATGAATTATTTCGAAATTTTAGCACCAGCCGATCTATAGTGGTTGGGGGGGGGGGGGAAATTTTTTTGGGGTATATTTTTATTTTTTTCCCCTATAAGGAATGCAAATTTTAAAAAAGCATATATATATTTGTGTCCTACTCTTCAGCAGCTTTCATTTAATACCCAACACGAAATTTTAAAAAAATAAAATTTTGGGCGCACTTCACTTTTTCGCGCCCAAAATTAACAATTTTTGAAAATTTGGGATGAACTCCCGGAATTTTCATCGCCCCACAATAAGATATTAGCATGAATTATTTCAAAATTTTAGCGCCAGCCGAGCTATAGTGGTTGGGGGGGGGGGAATTTTTTTTTGGGTATATTTTGATTTATTTAACCAATAAGGAATGCAACATTTAAAAAATCATATATATATTTGTGTCCTACTCTTCAGCAGCTTTCATTTGATACCCTACTCAAAAATTAAAAAAAATATAAATTTTTGAGTTTACCACATTTTTTCGAATTGCGCATGCGCAAATCTAATTATGAACTTCTGTATATTTTTCCTGTGGTTGGGTCAAAAAGTTGCACCAGTGTTTCAAATTTCAGTACTTTCGCTTAAACGGTTCGGGCCCTATGAACCAAAGAGCGACGGACGGACGGACACATCACCCTCGGTATAAGGGTTTTGAGAAGTATCTACAAAACCCTAAAAAGGGTTAAAGCGTGCCAACCAAACAGCAAAACACAGCACAGGATGAATCAGGTTTCCGAGAGAATCATCTGCTAATTGCCTGATATTGTGGTTTTATTTTTTTATTATTTCATTATTATGGTCTTGATGTATTTACTATTCAAAAACTCAGTAAAGAAGGAAAGGATTGCTCTTTTTTTAACAATCCCTTTAATTAGAATGACTTTGGTAAGTTTAGAACCCGTAATTAAAAAATTGGTCCGAGACAACTGAGATTAAGATAGGTTCTGAGGAACTAGATTATTCAATTCATTTCTCGATTGCGCTTCGGAGCATGATTTTTCTGAATATATATGCCAAATTTTATCAAAATAGGCCCAGTAGTTTAAGCTCCACGCGTCAGCACAGACGACAGACAGATATCTTTAAAGACCACTTATGGACTCCGGGGACCTCAAAACGTATAAAAAGCCTCGTTCACACGATGACACTAATGTCGCGACATTTAATGCCGTGACACTGCTTGACACTCAGCGTCTTAGTTATAGAGTATTAAGTGCCATGACATCTACTATTCATACGACGACACTCGGCCACACTAATGTCGCGGCATTAGTGTCATCGTGTGAACGAGGCTTGAAGATACCAATAGATTTATCGTATAAAAATACCAAAATACCAAATTCATTCATACACACAATAACGGATTATATTATCTTTATTTAAAAAGTAAAACAACCCAGATCCATTCACACATTTTAACATTTACCAACCTAAAAACAGCCGAATTATCCAATATAAGGTTATTTTTAAGTTAAATTCATTGGATTCAAGCCAACGTTAAAAGAGAGATTGATTGACTTAATAGATATATATTTTAATTTGTGATATATAGACTGCATTTAAACGTGTCAAAATAAATAACATAATAATAAAAAATATATCTATATGCTATATAACAGTTACTTTACAATTCTATATGTGCTGTAATCTCTTTGTTTTATTTCTTTTTCATTCTTCGAGCTTTCTGACATTGAGACCATTAGATAAAACCAAGGTATGTTAAATGTTGTTGTAAAAAAATAGCAAGAAAATAAAATAAAAGCATAATTCACACTAAGCTAATCTGACCTTTATCTAATAACCTTTGGATTTGAAATAAAAAGTACTGGATCCTGCCAGCTTAAAGTACCTATATCCGACAAAAAAACCTTAACAAATCTCCACAGTCAAGTTATTTATTGTTATTTCTTTCTCAAAGTAAAAGAATTAACCGTTTTTTTAAATGCACATGCAAATCAAATAGGCGTTTGAAAATAAACATTGAACAATTTATTAAACTAAAACAAATAATACCCATTTAAATTTTAAACGATTTTATTAGTATTTTTGTATTTTTTTTTTTTTAAAAAAGCAAAGATAACAATAATAATACATACAATAATATTTGCTTATGAAAAAATTCGATGCAGTTAAACTTACGAATGATTTATAAGTTGGTTTTGCAGTTATCGAAATCAAAATGAAAAAAATGCGTACCTGAAACAGAGAAATAAAATATAAGAAATTTAGTAGGCCACAATTATACATTTAATAAATTTGATAAAAGTCATAAAATATCTGATTCAAATTGAAAATGTTGATAAATATTTTAGAGAGATCATAAACAATTCTTTTTTTTTTTTTTTTTTTAGAATAAATGCTTCTGAGCTTACCGAAGTTAAGGGAAGCTGTGTGATCGTTCTGAAAAACGAAGACACTTTATGTCTGCGATTTCAAAAATTCCAAGACAGAAATCCGTTTCAGAAATCAGGGAAAATTTTTGTTTCCGTGTTTGTCTGACTGTCGCTCAAATTGTGAGAACCAACATATCTTAAAAAAATACTAATCGTTTGATTTTAATGAAATTTGGATGATAGGTTATAATCAGCCCATTGTTGGTCCCATGTAAGTTGCAACCTTCATTGTCGTCAAAATTAAACAATTTTGATAGATTTAAATAACAGGTAAGAAATTAAATAAATTAGACAATACTAGTTTGTAAAAGCATATAACCATTAATGTCTAAGCCAATAGGACGCGAGTGTGTCAGAGCTATTTGCTACACTAATTGGCAGACTATTTTTATACACAAAACAAAGTCTCGGAAAATGGTTTTAAAAAAAAAAATGTCGGTCTGTCGTCTGTTGTCAATGCACCCGCGTGGAGTCTTAACTACTGCGGGCCGATTTAGATGACATTTGGCAAACAGGTTCAGAAAAATCACGAGGTTAAATCGAGAAATTAATTTTAGGCTTCTAAATATGGGGGCGCTACTCCAGAAAAACAATGAAAAAAAAAAAAAAAAAAAAAAAAAAAAAAAAAAAAAAAAAAATCTGGTTGATGAAAAAATTCTAAAATATTGTCCATTTGAAAACGAATCTTATCATATAAGAAGTTTTCCCTAGATTTATCATATTAACTGAAAAATTGGTTTAATATAGATTACAAAAAGTAAAAAACCCCGGGGAAAAAAGTTTCCCGGACCAACAACAGAAGCTAATATAAAGCGCTAAACCGAAATTAAGAGGAATTCGATTATTTTTCCTTTCTTTTAGGTTTCTGTACAAAAAGAAACCTTATATAACGGCTCTGTCTGTCTGTCCGTTGCTTGTTTCAATTCATAAACCACTATAGCTAGGATCATGAAATTCGGCCACAGGTGCATCTCGGCATTTGGACAACTGGACACATTTTGGATTTTTCACACTTAATATTTTCAAGATGGCAGCCAATATGGTGGGCGACTAAAAAAAGTTCTTAGTAACTATGACATGTTATACATCAATTTAAAGGTCTTGAAGTGTAGAAAATAGTATATTATGTTACTAGGCTGTGAAGTGAGTTTTTTTTTACCGCGGCAATTACATTTACTGTCGAGCGAAGCGAGACAGTAAATATTGCCAAGGTAAAGAAAAAACACTTCACAGTCGCGTAGCATATGCTATTTTTTCCGAGGTAGCAGACAATGAAAAAACATTAAAAATTAATCACTAATCAATATATAATAATAACAAATATTAGTACATACTTAAGACTTAAAAAAAGAAACCTTAAAAAGAGGTTACACTATAAGAAAAGATAAATAAAACGCATTGACATCTAGCGGATTTTTATCGTACTAGAAGCATTTCTACAAAGACTGTAGCACTACTAACGGAAGTTTTGACAACTACCCGCCGGAAAATAAAAATCTTTTAGTTCCTAAGACGTAAAAGATTTTTTCTTTACAGCTAGGAGTAATGAAAAGATTTTTTAAGTCCACGTAATAAAAAAATGGATTTTAACTATGTTTTTTAGGCTCTAAAGTTACTATTTCACAGCCTACCACGGAAAAAGAATATTACTATTAAAATTAGTTTAATTATATTACACTTAATAATTTTAACAATAATGTACAGAAACCGGCGATTATCGTCCCACGTACTTACGTGAAGCGCGTCTTACTTGTTTATCTATGTGACGGCTCTAAATACACAGAAGTTTAGATCAAATCAAAATTGGTCGTACAACTAGTTGCTTAACCCATTTGATAAATTAGAATTACAAGAACAAATATAACATTATTAAATTGAAATCTTGTAACAAAAATTATAACCAAAAAACCAATACAGTTTTCACTCATGTAGGTTACTAGAATGTAATTATTAAAAATAAAATTATAACCATTAACATTTAAAAATGTTCTTTTTCTTTTTAGAAGCGATTTATAATTAAGTTATAAAAATGTATTAGGAATAATAATTATAGTGTGTGTTAAATCTTTCTAAATTAATTAATGTTTCATCAGAGTGTGGAGAGTTTTCAGGATATTACATAAAAAAAGATAAAGGCTTGGCTTTTATAAGGTTATGAACTTTATATTAATAAATTTAACTCTATTAATAAGACTGAGGTTAGTAAAAAAGAGTTTAGCACGCTGGTTTGAAAATATAGAATACTTAAGATAGTGAGTTAACAGTAACTATAATACATTTTTTCAAGAATTCCAACGATTTAATTTCAAGAATTGCAAATTTATTACATTTACATACCAGTAAAGCCATATTCACAAAAAAAAAAAAAAAAAAATCGGGTACGGGGTACGGGGTACCTCGGAACTTTTCCTCACTTCAGAAGCCACTAAAGAGGCCTCTCCTGCTGCTTCGCAGCAGGAGGAAGCAGCATTGGACGTGGTCAGTACTTGGATGGGTGACCGTTCTGAACTAACTGATTTATTATCATTCTTAAAAAAAAAACCTTATTTTTAATACCTATATTTTATTTAATTATTTGAAGTTTGGCGGCATTTTGACAGATGTAAACAAACTTTGAAGTCATCTAAATTATCGTATTTATAAAAATAATTATATTCGCTTATAACTTTTAAACTAATTAATGAAACTTTATCGTTTTTTTTATATTTGTTCCTTAATTTAACGATATGCTATAAGTCAAAAACCTATATGTAATTTCAGTATTGTTAACCGTCAAAGTTTAAAAATTCAAAAATGTATAACTTCAAAATGGCGGCCAAAATCAAAATGAAATTTATTGGGCTTGTTTGTCATACAGAGAGGTTCATTCGAGCCAAATTTAAACTCGATTAGGACCATTTTCGATATATTACGATTTTTTTAAATTTTTGCTCACTCAGCAAACTGGGTTCAAGATGGCGGAAAAAGTTGATTTTCCGGGCGGCACAACTACAGGTTAGGACTGATTTTTCTGCAAAGTTTCAACTCTCTAGGTTAAATACCTTGGGCGCTACGATGATAACCCACATACACACATACATACGTCATGCTGAAAACCACTCAGGAGGTCTTAAAAACACTTAAAACGGATAATTCCGTTGAAATCTCAAAAAAAATTTTTTTGGTAAAAACAATACTTTTTCTACTATTAGTAGTGAGGAAAAGTAAAAATGAATAAATAAAAATAAAACAAAAATGGGAAGAATCTAGTTTTCAAGATATTAGCATATAAAGATATTGGGAGAATGATCATAAACGCAACAAAAATATAATGATCGTTTTAGACTTTCCTATCTAAATCGAATACGTTCTGTCAAAAAGAGTAACAATGGAAGTAAAAAAAGAATAGCAGGTAGATAGAATATATATATATATATATATATATATATATATATATATATATATATATATATATATATATATATATATATATATATATATTTATAAGATAGTTCATCCTTGTGACCCGAACAAAAATAGATACAAGAATAAATCCACAATTGACGGAAAAAGATTAGGAAAAGGAAAATCAGGACTTTTTCCTGATAATAATAAAAAAAAGCAAAGGAAAACATAGAAAAGACTCCATTTAGCTTTTCTTAGAACATGAGACGGGAAGAAAATATATTATAGAACTGATACGTTAGCAAAGCCCCTCCTGTCGAATCTATATTGAAGACAGAATAAACAGCTAAATTAAGACAGACTTGTAACTCTTCTAGTTCAGTTTCGTTCTTAGAACCGTCACAACAAGGATTTTATTAAATTTCACAATCACATTTAAACTTACTAGAATTCTAAAATTACATCAGATAGATAAGGGACAACAGACAGATTAGAATACGGAGCGTTAATGGAGGTCATCATTAAAGAGATTGGCTTAAATCGAAGACAGGCACAAGATTCAGTCTTTAAGTCAAGTACGTCCAAAATGCACGCTGGTTCCAAATCAGGTTCAGACTCAGAAAACAAGCGTGGAAGGTTCGGAGGCAGAGACTTTGGCGGAATGTTTAGTCTACTCTTGTTTCAGACTTTCGACTGCTATCAGCGCGCATGGACTGTACTGTAACTACAATCTAATGGTTCTTTTGGAGTTTTGCAGCTGTTTATGAAACCTTTCTTATAAACAGTAATTATTTTGCGTTTTAATTTTAAATTAAAATGTTTTTTGCCATAAAAAATCACCCTATATATTTATATGTCGACTAAGTGTTTGTGTTCACGTTACACTGCGCATATTTCTGTCTACCTCCACCTCCACTGCGGTCATTTCCTGTTTTCCTCAAGCTGACACATCAAAAGCCTATTTTCAGTGTCTGAATCTGATTCAGAACCATCGTGCACACTGAATGTACCCTTAGAATACGTCCAGAGAGCACGCTGGTTGCAACGTAACGTTAACACAACAAGGAGTTGTCATATGAAGATATAGCGTTTAATGACTGATGGCTTTATAAAAGCCGAAATCTGCTTTGATAAATAAAAAAGTATTCTTTTCCGCAGAGAGACTGATTCTTTGTATTTCTTTGATTCATAGGTGCTGATGAAACTTTGCGCAAAACAGAGAGAAAAGATATACAAATAGTATGTAGATCTTTTATACATTAATGATCCTTATAGCAAGATTTCAAATAGTAAGGTCCAATCAGCTATTATACATACCTGCG
This sequence comes from Gerris lacustris, assembly GCA_951217055.1. Classification (NCBI taxonomy): domain Eukaryota; kingdom Metazoa; phylum Arthropoda; class Insecta; order Hemiptera; family Gerridae; genus Gerris; species Gerris lacustris. The sequence goes on along the minus strand of OX578279.1, from coordinate 16,719,455 downwards.
CAGTATGTCCATTCTCTCTCCTAGCAATCCATCCTTTATTACCTTTGCGTGTTAGACTTTCAAATCAAAATATTTCAGAGGAGAACACCATATTTTCACGAACACTGAATTCTTTTTATAACTCAATTATTTCTACAGAGATTTACTATTGCTAAATTAAATAAATAAATTTAAAAAAAATATATACAATCACTTCACTGATAATGACTCTCTATAGTGGTCGAACCGCACTATTTTAAACATTGGCTATAGATTTTTTGTTTGACAATAGATGTATCAAATAGTTTGTTCTTTTGAATTTTACACACCTAATTCCTTGTTACACACATCATAAATTAATCTAATACTCACATACTCTTACCTATAATAAATGTAATATAAAAACCTTCCTAGAACAAGATACATCACATTTACAATGATATACACTATTCTCTTCAAAATAATCAAATGTAGTTATGTTATGTAACTAATACTAATAAAAAATCCTAATTCGAAAAAAAAAATGATCATACCACCTATCAAATCAATATAAGTAGAAGATTCTATTCGATAATCAATAAATTAGATGATTTTGAAAAAAATAAATAGAAATAAAGATTGAGTAATAACCAATAATAATAATAAAAAAAAAATAAACTTTCGAATATTAAAGTGATAATAGCACTTACGCAATAAAAAAAAAAAAATAAAAAACCTTGATATAATTCAATCTTTCTTCCAGCCTTCACACATATTTACTTCAAATCTGATTGTAACGATATAACATTTTCGTTATTTTTCTATAATCATTAAAATCTATATGTTTTATAATATAAAAAAAAATGTTCAAAAAATATGCCTTCAGGGCAAAACATTATGCATAATGCATACGGATAAGCAGATCCAATATCTTCATAATAGAGTATCCGAGAGGAAAAATTTTCTTATTTTTGGGTTTTCGAAAAAAAGTCATTCTTTATAAAAACTTCTGCTTGTTCTTAAACCTCTAAAAATGATAAAATTTTCTTGATTTTGTGTACTGAATGTCCTGTTTTTTGAAAACTTTAAAATATGACCAAGAGTAAACTACCCTTATTTTTTTATGGTATCGAAAAATATTATTTAGAAAATTGGTTCAGAATTGCAAAAAAAAACGTATAAATATTAATTTATTTTATGAATTATTAAATTTTAGTTAATTTTCTGAAATATTAAATTTTATTTTGTTTCCTAAAAATAAGCAATAAGCTCAACGACAACAAATTGCTCTCCTTGGATTTTTATAATAAACAAGTGTCAGAAATATTTATGTACAGAAAACAAAATGTTTATGTATTTCATTAATTTTATTTTTTAACTCTGTTGATTTTTTTTGTGGTACTTAATTAGATGCTATGATTAGAATTATTAATTACTTGTTATGATGATATTTTATTTAATTTTATTTATTACATTAGCTTATTATTTGATTTATAAGTAATTTTTTTTTTTTATCAAATAAATGCTTATTGCTTATTTACAAGCTTTTATTTGACTTGCAATGTTTGTAAGTATGTATGTATGTATGTTCGGTTGAATTCTTGCAACTGAATTTTAAAGCAGTTATCCTCAACCCAATGGAATGAAATTTTGTATGCACGTTTAGTTTAGCTAAATGACGTCATTTAGTCAATCCAATATGGCAGACTAGTTATTTTTTAAGCTCTCCCATGATATGGGTATTAAATGAAAGGGGTTGCCGAGAAGAGTACGAATAAAAGCTTGCTTTTTAGTTTAAAAAAAAAAAAATCGAAAATAAACTAAAATTTAATATTTTAGAAAATTAACTAAAATTTAATAATTCATAAAATAAATTGATATTTAATATTTATACGTTTTTTGCAATTCTGAACCACTTATCCACTATATCTTCAAAAATAAGTAGTTTACGCTTGGACATATTTTAAAGTTTTCAAAAAACAGAACACCCTGTACACAAAATCAAGAAAATTTTATCATTTTTAGAGGTTTAAGAACAAGCGTGAGTTTTTATGAAAAATTAATTTTTTTCGAAAACCCAAAAATAAGAACTATTTTCCTCTCGGATAGTTTATCTTGGGACACACTGTATATATATGTATAAGCTTCAGAAGCTCAACCTTATTAACTCAACCTTGGGAGATCGTCAGGTTTAAGAAAAAACTTTAAAATTGCATAAAACCGACGTTTTGACAGCTATTCATCATCAGGGCAAATGAAGATGAATAAATAACACACAATGATGAGCACCTAATAGTGGTCAAAACGTCGGCTTTATGCAATTGTTATGTTTTTTTACACCTGACTGTGTTGTATATATATATATATATATATATATATATATATATATATATATATATATATATATATATATATATATATATATATATATATATATATATATATATATATATATATATATATATATATATATATATATATATATATATATATATATATATATATATATATATATATATATATATATATATATATATATATATATATATATATATATATATATATATATATATATATATATATATATATATATATATATATATATATATATATATATATATATATATATATACATACATATATATATATATATATATATATATATATATATACATACATATATATATATATATATATATATATATACATACATATATATATATATATATATATATATATATATATATATATATATATATATATATAATATATATATATATATATATATATATATATATATATATATATATATATATATATATATATATATATATTCAAATCTATATATTCAAGGCCATTATTATAACGCGTGACCCGGTAAACTCTTTGAACAAATTTAAAAATAATAAAAAAAATATGCCTACATATCAGTTTGAAATGTAACGCCTTAAGGGGATCATCAAACGAAAGAATGTTACAAGAACTTAAAACATGTTTTCAAAAATAAAATAAAGAGTGAAATAGGGGCCACGTTTAAAATAAAAAAAAAGAATACTCATATAAGATAGAAAATTTACAATGTTGGCGGGAGCAGTTAATAAAAATCTATCAGGAGTAGAAATCAATTTCACGCAATAAACTAAAAGTTTAATAATGGAATTGGAAAAATTGATTTTTTTTTATTTATTTTAAGATCAGAGTTCAAGGTTTTTTTTTTTTTTAAATATTTTTTTTTTTGGACGTAGCAGAGATCTTTCAGATATGAACAAAACAGTGTGGAAAAAAATCAACGACAAAAAGATATTTATTTATATTGAATTAAAATAAAATAGTTAAGTTATAAGGTATCACATACAAATACTCGTGTATCTCATCACATCTGAATAAATATAAAATTAGATTTTAATCTAGTCATAATAATATTCACAGACATGAACTTTTTGTTTTTAAAAAAAGGAAATGAGTTATAAGATATAATATCTATTTGTTTGTCCGAGCATAACAAAGAAATGGTTTAACTGATATTGATAAAATCTATATTGCTAACATAAAATGTAGCTATAATTTCTAATTATGTAATATTGTAAGATGTTTTAATTTATTGATTGACAAATTATAACATTAAATACACAATATAATCTATTATAAAAACAGGTAAGTTAGTTCAGTCACAAGTCACAATGTAATAAGATTCATGAACCAGATTACGTTATAAAATAATATTACAACTAACAGCTATAAAAGAAATATTATTGAAGTAAAAATAATAAGACCAGGACTTTCTGCTGATGAAAATTCTATCATATTCAGGATCCTAATCACACCGTCTCACTTTCCACTCCAGTTCATAAAAATTCAATTTCCCGTAAAAAAAGAAGTTTTTTATAATAATGACAAGGTACAAGATTAAACATTTAAATGTTGATTTAAAGGTGCATTTCGCACGATTTGTTAAAAGTCAAACATCACATTCTTTGCAAAAAAGAATATTGTTTATCTAGATATAGTAAATAAGTAGTTTGCTACAATAAACACTTTTAAAATTTTATAAAATAATACATCCCAGCTAGTACAGATGTTTCTGCTTCTTAACATCCCGAAGGTAACCAATCTTTTTGAAGAACGATCATTTTTTATGTCTCCAATTTCAATAAACAGGTCAAGTGTGGCCTCGTCAGCACACAGCGAGGGTCCGTAAGTAGGCCACACTATATAGTGTTTAACTGTAAAGTGTATAAACAGGGTTTTTTAAAATGCTCTTAAATGCTTTTAAAAGGGTCTGATATTCTCAAAACACACTCTGATAAAGTATTTTTTTGCCACTGAACCGGACTACAACCATATAAATACATCGAAAAGACCATAATTATAAAAAAACGTATTTTGTCAATAAAAAATAAAATAATATTTTTTTCGAAATTTCCAAAAAGTTGTATCTTTACTTTTGGTCGAAGAATGTTCAGGAATTTTTTCAGATTTTTTGCACTTCGCATAAGCGAGATGGAGGGGGGGGGGGGACACGTTTCACACCCACTTCAAACTTGCCTACGCTCGCTCTATCAAAGTTATATCCAAAGAATTATATATTATTGTAATCAGCTCGACGCACCCTTTCATATGATACCCCTCACGGTGTCGAAAAAAAAATAAAAAATGTTAACCCTTAAGTTTTTTTACGCTAATTTTTTTGAAAAATATTTTTTTAAGTCGCTATATTTTTAAAATATGTGGGTAGGTACAAGACACATACATGCCAAATTTCGAAGTGATCGGACGAAAGGTGTAGCCGTGAGAGCACGCGAGAGGACGACAGACACACGCAGGAAAATATAAGGGTCCTTGGTTTTGGCTATGGACCCTAAAAATTCAAAGACAAATCCGTTTCAGACATAAGGGAACATAATATTTAGTTCCGTTTCTGTCTGGGGTCTGGTCTGTAGCTCTAATTTTGCAAATTAACATTAGATTTTATAGAAATTTGGTCCGTTTATTGGTACGTCCCATATAAGTATCAACCTTCTGCGCCCATAATGTTTCCATGTATGTTCTTTCACATGCGCTAAACCATACACTTATTAACACATATATCTTCAAAACTACTTATCCGATATTGGATGATATGTCGAATGTAGCCCGAAGATAGCCCCAGATTAGGTAATTTCAACCGTCTACGCTCTTTAAATTTTGCTAAATTGATACATTAATATGTGCCGTACTAATAGGCAGAATGATTTTAAGTTGCTGAAAAAAAAACTTATTATTTATTAATTAATTTTGTTATAGCTCAGAAAGACTACATAGTGTGTAGACAAACAGTAAAGAGAAAAACTCAATTAATTAAAATAAAAAAATCAAATAGAAGTACATATATAATAAAACGGGAAGTTTATGAAATCTGGAAAATAAATGAAGTAGCACGATGATATTATGCCATATCCAGAACTAATCACTTGGATGAAGGAGTGGAAAATAACGTTCAATAGACAATGATACAAAGTTTAAAGTTGAAATGAACGACTAAAAGTAAGCTCAAGTCTTCAAGATGAACTTAAAGAAGGAGAAAACAATTATATAAACGTGCAAAACTAAATGACGTCTACATAAGAATTTTACTGACTGGGTGGAGCTCGACTCCCTAACTGTACAGATGAAATCTCCACCTCCTAGAGATATTGCTTAATAACCTAAGAAAGAGTAATATTTTAAAATATTAAATCCCACTGGGGATTGACAAAATGACAACGAAGAGATGCATTTCGAAATATATTCGAAGGAGAAATCGTTTTTATAAGAGGTCGATCCCTGGTGTTATATCTAACGTCCTCTTGTTCTACTCTCTAAGTCTTTTCCAACATACATATTACTCCAGGTAATATCTTTTAATGTTATTTGGTTCTTAATGTATTTGACACTTAAATGTTATTTTGAAATTTGAAAGAAGTCTTGCAGTGAATTCGTCTACAGAGAACAAATTGTTTATTCGTGATAGTCACAAAATGTATATTATAATCCGTTGAGATCTAATCGGAATCTATTAGGTTATAGCTCAGATAGATTAACCTATTGATGCTGTCAGCTTTGTCAAACATAACTCATTTCGACCAGGAATCGAACCCAGCGATTCTTTTATATGGAAAAAAAATCACAGGGAAGTACTTGCGTCCAAGTACTTTTTAGGGTTTTGTAGAAGATTAAGCATGCCCGTTATGTAATTATGATTTTATTCTTCGATCTCAAGGGTCCGGGTTCGATCCCCCGGGGGGTCACAATGTTTTTCATCGGTAATAACGACTAGAAAAAATCTTTTTTTTAGACCATTTCCATCGCTTTACCATAAGGTATAACCACGAATTATTTCGAAATTTTAGGACCACCCGTTATATAGCGGTTGGGGAGGGGGGAAATTTTTGGGGTACATTTTGACTGATAAAATTAACAATTAATGAAAAATTTAAAAAAGCAAATAAATATTTGAATCCTACTTTTCACCAGCTTTCATTTGATACCCAACTCAAAATTTTAAAAAAATAAAATTTTTGGCGCACTTCAAATTTTCGCGCCCAAAATTGGCAATTTTTTAAAATTTGGGGTGAACTCCCGGAATTTTCATCGCCCCACAATAAGGCATTAGCATGAATTATTTCAAAATTTTAGGACCAGCCGAAGTATAGTGGTTGGGGGGGGGGAAATTTTATTTTGGGTATATCTTGATTTTTTTACCCAATAAGGAATGCAAAATTTACAAAAGCATATATATATTTGCGTCCTACTCTTCAGCAGCTTTCATTAGATACCCAACTCAAAATTTTTGGCGCACTTCAAATTTTCGCGCCCAAAATTAGCAATTTTTTAAAATTTGGGATGAACTCCCGGAATTTTCATCGCCCCACAAGAAGGCATTAGCATGAATTATTTCGAAATTTTAGGACCAGCCGAAGTATAGTGGTTGGGGGGGGGGGGGGGGGATTTTTTTTTGGGTATATTTTGATTTTTTTACCCAATAAGGAATGCAAAATTTACAAAAGCATATATATATTTGCGTCCTACTCTTCAGCAGCTTTCATTTGATACCCCACTCGAAAATTAAAAAAAATATAAATTTTTGAGTTTACAACATTTTTGCGAATTGCGCATGCGCATATTTAATTTTGAACTTCTGTATATTTTTCCTGTGGTTGGGTCAAAAAGTTACACTAGTATTTCAAATTTCAGCTCTATAGCTTAAACGGTTCGGGCCCTATGAACCAAAGAGCGACGGACAGACGGACACATCACCCTCGGCATAAGGGTTTTGAGAAGAATCTACAAAACCCTAAAAACTGTATGCCTATGACTTACTTGGTCATTTATATACGTCATAAAGGAAAATATAAATGTTTATATCCTTAGTCAAATACAATGGTGTGCAGTGTGCTTCCAAAAAGGAGAGGAGGTAGAATAAGTAAAGCAGTCAATCATACTTAATATACAAGAATTTTTAACAAATAATCAAACGGAAGTACTTGCATTCAAGTACATTTTAGGGTTTTGTAGGTTATTATTAGGCTTATATGTTATTATATCCTTAAAATTACATTTTAGTATTTCCCCATACCACCCTATATGAGAATAAAAAAAATAAAAATTTCAAATGGATGGCTCCAAAAAACAAATACTTAATATACAAATACCATTTTAAAAAACTGGTATACTTTTCAACAATTTTTTTTTTTTTTTCTGTATTCTTCACCTAAATTGTTTCCATGTGCAAAATTTGGGGAAGATTGAAAGACGGGAAGTGGTTTAAAATTTGGGTAACGGAAACGTGCGATGAAACTTACAAAGCAAAGTAATATAAGACCACTAAAAAATAGTGTAGAGTAAGGAGAGTAGAGTAGATGTCGCTGGTTCGATTTACCATGGGGGTCACAATGTTTTTTATCGGTAGTGACAAAAAGTTAAATTTGGCAATTTTCATCGCTCTACATAAGGTATTTGCTTTAGTAAGTCGGAAGCAAAATATAAAATGGGTGGGTTGATGAATATTTATATTTATGAATTTTTTAGACATAATACGCTGAAGCCTACATATAATGAATACTATTGTTTTCATCTATCGAACTTGGTGATGATATAGGCAGTAATATTAAAAAATCGATTTAAAGAATTTAAAAAAAAAAACAATAATTAGATCGTAAGACGAGGTATTTAGAAATGTTTCAATTTCTATTTTCGCTTCTTTTCTCTTCTACTCAAAAAAAAAATGTTTAAAGTGATTTACCTGTTTAAAAATTAAATTATTTAAATGTAAAATTTAATGTTGTGTCTTTTCAACTCTATCGCGGGTAAGAAGATTTTTTAATTTAAAAAAAAAGAAAGAAAGTTTTTACGTGGCAAAAAGATATAAAAATATAGGATCTTCACGAAGACGGTACAGGGTTCTTGACTCTAAAGAGAGAGAAAAAAAGAAAATAAAGAAGACAGAGAAGAAGAAAACAAACAAAGAGTGTTAAGGCAGTTTGTATAAATGCATAAGCAACTAGATAAGGTCGTGGTAATATGATGGTGGTGCAAATGGCCACTAAGAACTCAATGATGGCAAGGGAACAACTCATGTTCAAGCCAAGCAACAAGAATCCTAGAATCTTCTTTGCATCCTCACCCAGCATAGTCTGACTTTATTACCACCATACACTGTTTCCTTCCTTCTTTTTTCTTCAAAACCTCTTCGAGACGAGTATAACGCGGCAACCACTCTTTACTTAAGAAAAAAAAACGCTCGTAAAGACCGACCACAAAACGTGAATACTAAGATAAAACTTGAAAGAACACCATGTCAGTGTTTTTTATTAGGCGTTAAAAAAAGGTAACATACGTGGGGTACGACGAAGGAATACAAACATACGAATCGTAGCGAATCTTTAGATACGTTTAACTAAGCTAACAGTTATGCGGTACAAGTCCCCCCCCCCACAGTAAAGGACATGTTTACAATCAAATAAAAAAGAAAATACAGATCTTCGTGGATGACGATAAAGTAGGAACTAGAAGAAAAATCTTTCACAAAGTAAATTGATAGAATTAAGAATACATGACTAAATTTTTAACTATAAATTAATTATTCATAATGTCGATAGAAACATGCATTCGTATTTATAAGTCTTAAATGGAATAGTAATGCAATATCATATAATATTTTATAAAATATAAAAGACACCAGAAGAATCAAAACCACTCAAAATATGTACCTTATTTAAATTTAAATGATTCATCCCATTAATGGTTTTATATTTTTGCTTCCAGACTTATCGAAGGTAACGGAACCTACGTGATCTTTCTAAAAAACGTACATTTTTCAAGTCTCCGATTTCAAAAGTTCAAAGACAGAAAACCGTTTCAGACGTCATGGCACATTTTTGCAAACCAACATATCTAAAAAACTAAAAGTCAGATGTTAATAAAATCTGGATGGCAGGTCATAATTAACCCATTGTTGGTCTCATAAAGGTTTTAACTTCTTGCGCCCATTTGTTTCTCTTTCACATGCGTACAAACATGCATTTATTTACACCTATATCTTCAAAAGTCCTCCTCTGTTTTATATGAAATTTGGACGGTTTGTCAATAGTAGCCTGCAGATAGTCGCAGATTGATTTCAGCCGTCTAAGCTCTTTAAATTTTACTAAATGAATACTTTAATTTATGCAAAAGCTGTAAAAAGTTGTAAAACCATAAAATCTCAAGTATTCGAAATAGGACGTGAGGAAGCTATATGCCACACTAAATGGCAGACTATTCTTTCTTAGAATTGTATTAGTAGAGAGTTACATGAAAGAACACTAATTTTTATCTTACAAAGTGTAGAGTTCTAGTTGTAAGAGTGTGGCACTGTGAAGTTAAATTAGTTTATGGTTTAGTAAAGCAAGTGACCCAGGTTGAAATTACTTGAGAAGTAGGATCTATGTTGTACGACGGTTGGGGTAAGGTTGAAAAAGGTCATCCCACATCGTGAATAAGTCAGATTGGGCTCGGAATCTGGATTTCGGACAGCTTTTCGAGGAATTGGTCTAAAACTTCATAAATTATTGGCACTGGCAGTCAACTTCAAGGAAAAGGCAAATCCTATACTTATTGGCTTAATATTCTACGAACTGAGAGGATCGTGAAGTTTGAACAATTTAATACTGATGATGTTCGTATATAAGGTTTTAGAAGTTCAGTATCAGAGATCTCTTTCCGGGAATTTTCATTACTGCCCACTCACAAACAAACAATATCTAGAGAGGAATAGGACTAGAAAAACAATTCAATAAATGTAATGGACATTTTCCGGCTAAAAAGAATTGGGAAAATTACTTGGAAAAACTCACTTGTTCCACTAAGTTAAATAAAATAGTCCGTAGGTTTCCCCGAATAAAGTACCTAATAATCTAACAATCAAGGTTTTCCGGGAATACTTTTTTGGGGAATGTGAAGTCAAGTGATATGGTCTCTTCATAATAGCTTTCAGGCGAAACTAGCTTTTAAACTGCAAGGGGGGGGGGGGGGGGGTATGATCAACGCAGAAGAGTTAAACCTAGGTGACACCAGGAGTTAGCATAAAAATCTGTGAACGAAATACATGAATTCCAGCTGTATTATGTTTATTCTTATTTCTAACTCCCCCCCCCCCCTTCCCGGGGGGCTTTTACACCCGAAGACTCAGGCCACTTAAGTGGGCCCATCGAACAAACCCGGGTTAGGGACCGAAATCTTTACACTTTTGTGAAGATGTGGTCGGTAACCATGACTCCCCTCCTGGTTGTATTACAACAAGGAGTGTCATCATCATGGTTTCCAGGCCGAAACCTGGTGGCGCCACTCTTTCGAGGAGCTTCCCATTTAATATAACTAGTTTTATGTTAAGGATACCAACGAATTCCGGGGGGCCCGGTCCGGGAATCGAACCTAGAGCTGTGGTCAGAAGTGTTCACCCATCCATCTACTGACCCTGCTCGAGGCTGCTTAACGTGCGTTATCATACGGCAAGCCCGCTAGCCTCTGAGCCACCCAGGCCCCCTCTATTTCTAACTTACTTCTATTCTCCAGCAATGTGAACGTAATACATGAATTTCTACTGTACTATATTTATTTATCTATTATAAGTAAGAGAGAATTCATATCTGCATTCATAAGCCCAGATTAACTTAAAATAAACCTCAGTAATGAGAACTGAATGGAAAAAAATGAGAGGCATGTAACCTCTAAAATATGATTTACATTTAGCAAGAATCAAATTGCCAAAATACAATCTTCACCTTCATATAAATGCAGCACGGTACAGTTTTAATTATGATTAAATTGAATTGTGAGTCTTATTAAGTACGATTAGTCGTGGTTTTCAGTCTGTTTCACTATAATACGATAGAGAACAACGAAGTATGAATGCCATTCATACCTTTCCTCGTTGATCCATATCCTATTAGTACAAGCAGCTCAGGAACAAAGAGCCTATTTATTCCATAGCAAGAATTATTACGCTTTGATAAATTCCATTGCAAAGCATAAAGGCTTGTCGGCTTAACTTAAAGGTCAAGGAGTAATCTAGGGTTCTGTTCAATTAAATATTCAAACCGAAGAAATCATGTTTAAGAACTTATGTTTCAACAAACCGCCATAAAAATGATAAGCAGATTTTTTTTTCTTTCTCAGATAGGTAGTATATATATAGAGAGAGAAAGTATTGGTAATAATGACAAGAAAATTCAATTTTGAATATTTAATGTATTTACACGTTTTGAGTCCCCTTGAGTCCAAAAAAGAGGTTTTTAAAATGTTTTCTATGCAGACACATAAAGCCCAAAATAAAGATACGATTTCGATGACAATATGGCATACACATTCAGAAAGATAATACCCAGTGGAGAAACCAAGAAATTACAGCTCTTAAAAATTATAGCTCATGATAGAATTATAGTTCATAGAAAATATAGCTCATAATTATAGATCATAATTTGGAGGCACTATAAAAGAGAAAAAAAATCTTAAACAACTCGAAAATTGTTCAAACGTCATTGATTAAAAAGTTCTAAAATGTAGTTTATTTAAATTCGAATCTAAGCCCTATAATTAGTTTTCCTGGTATAAATCCAGTTCCTGAAAAATACTTATAAAACTAAAGGGAGAAATGTCAGGTTCGATTCACCGTCAGGGAGAAGTTATTTTTATGGTACATTTTGGTAGAATGTTATATAAAAATTAAATGTAATAATTTTAGTTGGTTATTAAAGCATTTTTAGTGGATAAATTAAACCATGTAAATCTGGGTTCACATACGAACTTTCACCAATTCCATCCATTACAGTCAATGAAAGTTATGTATTTAACTATTAATCAAAAGGATTTTAATGTATCACACTTATTTAAAAAAAAAATAGTTGCTCGTGAAGTCTCACGTAAAAAGGGTTTCGTTGGTATCCTTAACATAAAACTAGTTATATTAAGGAGGGGGGGGGGGAGACGCAAATGATTGATGCTTTTTGGTAAAAGGCCTGGAAAATTGAACAATTAGCACGTGCTATACATTTTTGTAATCTACTCAATAGGTACCTAATTTGTTACCCCACACAAAACTTCAAAAAAATATTCTTTTTTTGTGGTGGGAATTATCCGCCATATTTGATTCCCAGTTAATGAGTTAAAATTGCTATTCTAACTTTTCCTATGATCCAGCAGACCGCTTGGCATATTTTGTATACTTCTATTAACTGCAGAAAATTAAACAATTTTTACGTGTTAAAGAGGAAGAGGTTCCTGGTTAATCCCCCGGGGGTCACAATGTTTTTTATCGGTTATAACGAAAAGGTACATTAATATTTTTCCGGAAATATTCATTGGTCCACCCTAGGGTATAAGCGTGAATTATTTCAAAATTTTAAGAATAGCCGTTATAGGGTAGTTGGGGGGGGGACCCTTTTGTCCCCTATTTTTGTTTTTTTTTCGATTTATAAATACAATAAAAAATAAAATTTAAAAAAATGTTTTTATATTTTTGTAATCTACTCTTCAATACCTTTCATTTGATACCCCACACAAAATTTTTAAAAAATATTTATTTTCGAGTGACATGAATTATCCGCCATCTTAGATTCCCAGTAAATCAGATCAAATTGCTAATCTGATTGTTTCTATGGCCCACCAGACCACATATTTTTAGTAAGAGCGGAAATACGATTTTAGGGGTGGGGCGCAAAATGTCGATGTTTTTTGACAACATGGCACCAAAAATTAAATACTTTCCCTAAGTGGTATATATTTTTGTAATCTACTCTTCAACACCTTTCATTTGATATCCCAACATAAAAAAAATAAAAATCGCATGACGTGAGTTATCAGCCATGGATTTAAACAGCTGATAATTTTGAGTTCGCTATATTTTTCCTGTGTGCGCGTCAAAACAATCTTTAATATTGGAAAGTTTCATGTTTTTATCTCTTTTTAGTCAAAAGTTATTGGAACCGTACTGAGTGTCTGACAAACACAGGAACGAAACTATAAGGGTCTCTTTTTTTTTGGTTTTACCAACGAAACCCTAAAAAATGGTAAATATTAGAAGAGGAGCATTTCTCAGAAATATAAAAATAGCAGTGGAAATAAGCAAACAGAAAAAAGATCATAAATCTTAAAATGCTGCGAATTTATTTTAGCTGCACATAGAAGAGACTTATATGTCGAAGAGGGATTATTATAAAATGTAGTTTTCCAACATAACTAAATCTATTAGTACATCTAATGTGCATTATATGTAAGCATGTAACAAGTATACATTTTTTGTTATATAATTTCTCAGAAAACTTAAAGGTACAAACAATAAAGCTTATCATGAATATATTTCAGTGTAGATGTTAAAAGCCTCTAATAGTCTAAACGAGAAAAATAAATATTAAAGAGAAGAAATCATTTATTATTTAAACAACAGGGCAAAGTAAAAGGTTCATCCTTTAATTCTGAAGATAAAAACTGTACAGGGATATTTATTCTATGAATACATTTAGAAAAAAAGCTTAAACCTATAATATGCATCGCAGTTAGAACAAGAAAGGTACGTCAGACAATAAAAGAAGAATGCAAAGTACTTATAAGAGCTTATATACTTTTATGTGCAAAAGAGTGCCACATGATGAGAAGACAAAAGATAGCTATTGTCGTGTTTCTTGTTTCGGTTTAGCAAGCTTATTCCTTCTTGTAGAGGCCATACAAAAGTTCCCAGTCAATGAGATCCTGCCAACCTAATCGAAGCAAAAAGTGCTGTCATAAATTTGTATTCTCTTTCTCCTTCCTGTCAATTCATTTCAGGACTTAGTTTAGTAATGAGCTACAAGCCGAAAACAAGGCTTGGGCTCAAAACTTAAAAGAAGGGATGACGTCGAAGAACTAATTAAATGTAACTAATAGAAGTAAACAATGGGGGTCTCATACACAAAGTCTGAACCTTGTATAGGATGCAAGAAAACAAAAAGGTCGACGACCTGTTCAAATTAAAAAAAAAAAAATCTTTAAGGTACACAATCCATCTTCTAACATTGATTCATACCCTCGACCGCATTGACTCTTGACTTTAAAAAGAAAATTCCTCTTTTCTATTGGATAATAATGCACCTCCTTCCAAGAAATAATAAGATTATATAAGGAACAAAGTAGGAATAATGACAGCAGGACAATGATACCAAAAATACCGAGAACAAAGGAAAGATGCGATGAATTAAGTAGGCGACAGATGGATTAACTTATTCCATTTACAACAAGCCGTAATTAATAACTGAAGGAAGCAATAAATCGAGTAGTTCGATAATTAAGATGTAAATATTAAAGATCTAAATTTATGATACCAAGACAATGATATGATATACTTAATGCTGTATCAAGACAATGTTATGTTACACTGTGCTGAACCAAGACAATGATATGATATACTTAATGCTGTATCAAGACAATGTTATGTTACACTGTGCTGAACCAAGACAATGATATGATATACTTAATGCTGTATCAAGACAATGTTATGTTACACTGTGCTGAACCAAGACAATGATATGATATACTTAATGCTGTATCAAGACAATGTTATTTTACACTGTGCTGAACCAAGACAATGATATGATATACTTAATGCTGTATCAAGACAATGTTATGTTACACTGTGCTGAACCAAGACAATGATATGATATACTTAATGCTGTATCAAGACAATGTTATGTTACACTGTGCTGAACCAAGACAATGATATGATATACTTAATGCTGTATCAAGACAATGTTATGTTACACCGTGCTGAACCAAGACAATGATATGATATACTTAATGCTGTATCAAGACAATGTTATGTTACACTGTGCTGAACCAAGCAAATGATATGATATACTTAATGCTGTATCAAGACAATGTTATGTTACACCGTGCTGAACCAAGACAATGATATGATATACTTAATTCTGTATCAAGACAATGTTATGTTACACTGTGCTGAACTAAGACAATAATATGATATACTTAATGCTGTATCAAGACAATGTTATGTTACACTGTGCTGAACCAAGACAATGATATGATATACTTAATGCTGTATCAAGACAATGATATGTTACACTGTGCTGAACTAAGACAATAATATGATATACTTAATGCTGTATCAAGACAATGTTATGTTCCACTGTGCTGAACCAAGACAATGATATGATATACTTAATGCTGTATCAAGACAATGTTATGTTGCTCTGTGCTGAACCAAGACAATGATATGATTTACTTAATGCTGTAACAAAACAATTGTTGCTGAACAAAGATGAATTGGTGCTGTATTACAACAAAGACAATAATTACAATGATGACACGTTAAACTTATTAGTAGTATATATAAAGACAATGATGATACGTTAAACTTAATAGAATATTAAGAGAATGATGATTAATAAACAGCAGCATAAGAATAAATGATGAAATTCAATTTTTAAGTATTCATTATTCATACTACGGAAAGTTTAAATTTTAATTTAAATCAAATTATAATTAGTATTAACAACGGGATACGGGATGTAATGTGCATAACATCATTGTTTGCTACTAAGCTTATGATATCGTCTTTGTCTTGATGCACTACTAAGTTTAACATTTCATCATTTAAATCAAATTATAATTATTATTAACAACGGGAGACAGACAGAGAAAAATAGACTCCAGCACCGGGATTTGAACCACGGGCCTCCTGTATTTCCAGTACAGATGCTTTTACCAATAATTGAATACTACCAAAAAGTTGAATTTCTAATTGATTGTACTAGGTACAGGTACTAATTGGGTACTTTATAATTATAAGCGTTATTTCTCGGTCTAGTTCTATTATCGCAAATGTCGATTCCTATAAGACTTGTGGAAAAATTGAAAGCTTAATTCGGGACTTGGTATCGTTAACAGTAGAGGAAATTATTCTCCAGTATAGCTTAGTTGGTAAGAGCATCTGTACTGGAAATACAGGAGGCCTATGGTTCAAATCCCGGTGCTGGAGTCTATTTTTCTCTGTCTGTCTCCCGTTGTTAATAATAATTATAATTTGATTTAAATGATGATATGTTACACTTAGTAGTGCATCAAGACAAAGACGATATCATAAGTTTAGTAGCAAACAATGATGTTATGCACATTTAATTAAATAAATGAAGCACTATTTAGCTAACTTTGGTTTATTTGTCTAGGTCACAAATATATAATTCACGTTTCCCCCCCCCCCCCCACACAGAGTTCAGCATGTCAGCTATGTTCAGTGGTTTAGTACGAACTCAGTTTGGTAAAACCTGTATTAAGTATTTGTAATTTAGACAAATAAACCAAAGTAATCTAAATAGTCTATTATTGATTTAATTAAATACGCGTTTCTATATCTCGAAATTGCTGTGGAAACTACGAATTTCCAGGTAAATGATGAAATGATACCATAACAAGACAATGATGATAGGTTAATCTTTGTAGTAGATAAACAAAACCATTATAATTTATAATTATATGATATCTCAAATTAATTGATTAACAAGATAACAATTGAACTTAGTAGTGTAATAAGACGAATGTCAGAAAGATATTTCACTAATGTATTGAAATTTGCATTAGAGGTCTTTCTCCTTTGCAATAGCAGAATTTAGAACATTTTTGGGTTTTTTTACATTAAGATTATTAGCTTCACAGAAATTGGTAACATAAAGTTAACTAAAATGTTGAATAATGAAAAATATTAAAAATCTGGTCCTTTCAATCTTGCTCTTCAAATTCTATTTCAACTCTTAAGACCAAATATTTAAATCCACAAGGTGTTCACCCAGCATCGCCATATGGATGGACCATTGTCACGTGCCAACTAACTGGTTAAGTATGCAAATTAAAAGGTTATTACTTGTATGGGAACAACAATGGGCTTATTATGACCTAACATCTAAATTTCATTAAAATCGGAGGAGTTGTTTTTAAGTTATGTCGGTTCGCAAAAAATGAGCGACAGAAAGACACGGAACCAAAATTGTTCTCTGATAACACTGTTCTGCAAAATTTAACGCATTTTCAGGCTCCAAGACAATTTTATTTGAACTTTATGTTTTCGAGGTCGCTGAAGCCGAATCTGAAGTAAAAATTTCTCCTATACGTACTGTTTTCCCGGAAAATGCGCTCAAAGTTCGGAAGAATTGTGTTTTTGGGGGTTTTAGACCCAATATTTCGCCCAAACAAATTTCGTAATAAAAAAATAAAAAAATTGGGCCATGAAGAACACGAATCTTAAGTCAAAAAAAAATCTGCTGACCTATTTTAAGAAAATGGAAAAATAAGAAACAAGAAAATCAGTTTTCCCTTATAATGATTCATTGTATTTCTATTACTTTTTCTGTTATACAACAAAAGTTTTATGACTTTTTTCTGACATTATTCTAGAGAATTACAATATATATGAACGAGAAGGGGGGGGGGGGGATAATAAAAATGGGTAGATTCCCCAAAAACACAATTTTTCCGAACTGTAGGCAAATTTTCCGGGAAAACTGTACGTATAGGAGAAGTTTTGACTTCAGATTCGGATTCAGCACACAAAAATACATCAGAAAAGGACATTTTCATTCTGAAGCTTTTTTTTTTTAAATAAAATAAAATGTTCGTTCACCAAAACGATTACATAGCTTCCATTACATTCGGTAAGCTCGGAAGTAAAATTGTAATACAAATTAACTTTTTTAGAAGAAAACATACAAAAGTTTTGTAGATAAATCAGTTGACATTCGCAGTTAATGGCTTATAGTATTTGAAAATAAATAATAGTAGTTTTTAGTAACAGTTAAAACTCACACTTTTTAAACGATATTATTATAAATAATGACGAAAAAAGTAAATTATTGCTACAGCGAAATACTTTACAAATAATACTGTTTCCCTTTAAGCAATGAACAGTTTTTTCCAAAGTACCATCAACTGAAGTTATTTGATAAGAAGTGAATAATGGACAGAATGTTGAACATAAGGAGATAATTTACATACATATAGTACCAGTACCATCTAACATTTAAATTTATTTTTTTAATAAGATTTTAATTTTTTTTTTTTTTTTTTTTTTTTTTTTTCATTAAAATCGGACCGATAGACCAACACAGGCACGAAACCAAAAATGTTCCCTGATATCTGAAAAAGATTTCTGTTTTGGAAGTTTTGAAAGCGGATACACAAAAAATTTTCATTCTTCAGAACGATCACATAGCTTTTGTTACCTTCGGTAAACTCGGAAGCAAAAATAAATGCTATTACTAAAATTACAAATACATACGTACTAACAATGTATTATTGTTTCAATGGTATTTCAATAAACCTTTCCCAAAATTAGTGATCATTTATCAAAATAAAATATCAAATGAGAAAAGAAGAGATGTGAAAAAAATGCAGTCCTCTCGATTTCTAGATGCAGCTGAACTCTAGCGGTAAGATGTAGGAACTACAAGCTGTTTCACCCAACCTCTTCCAGTCAGCGCCACATGTACTCAATCTACTTTCTACTGTAACCGCTAGATCGCAGCACTAATACTGAAATTTGAAATAACCCGCTCAAACTTCAAAACCAAAACAAACTTCTTCCAGTTGATAATAAATTAAAGAATAAAACGCAAACAGGCTTAAAAGTTTGAGTAAACAGTAAAAAAAGCAAAACTGACTATTAACATGTCTTTACACTAACTAACTAACTAAAAACTAACATATAATAATCGAAAGAATAATTTATTCTCTAAATTTAGTGAATAAAAAACAAAAGTTTATTGTAGATACTGGAAGCAGATCGTAATGCCTATCAAAGTCTATCCCCCTTGCCTCCCTGGAAGTTTTGAAGAATCCAGAAATAAGAAGAAGCGCATACAGTGGTTGTACCAGATTCTAATCATGAACAACCGATATTTGGGTTAGTAGGTTAATATATTGTTATTGAGTCCGCAGACTTGTGTTCTTTAAATTAAACTCAAGACCAAATTGATTTAAAAAAATTACCTGAGGTTTTAAAACTTAAAATTGGTCAACAACAAAACTCGTCAGTTCACTAATTAAAATCAACTAAGTGGTCGAAATAGTCTCTTTTAGACATTTAGTTTTTGTGGCATTTTGATAAGATAATAAACCGATTAATGTTGCTCTCTGAGTTTGAATCACCATTTAGTTGGTTCACTCCAATAATTTTGTGATTATATTTGAAAAGCGTTATTTTTGAAAAAAAAAATCAACAAAAGGAGGTCACGTCCTATATGATATTTCGACCCCCCCCCCCCCCTTCCATCCTTTCGGGCAATGCAGGGTTCTTCAGCTAGTAAAGTATAAAAACTGGACAATTTAGAAAAGATTTTATTTTTACAATATGAGTTGTTAAAAAATATCAATCGAGTATATAAAATTGGTTTCTTTTCATTCAGAGCAATCCTATCCATAGTCCATAGTAATATTTATAAACAAAATATGAATCTCGTAGA
The DNA here is from genome assembly GCA_951217055.1 of Gerris lacustris. Classification (NCBI taxonomy): domain Eukaryota; kingdom Metazoa; phylum Arthropoda; class Insecta; order Hemiptera; family Gerridae; genus Gerris; species Gerris lacustris. The sequence goes on along the minus strand of OX578279.1, from coordinate 16,699,506 downwards.
GTAGAGAAAATGGTTTGGCGGTTAGTAAAGAAAATATAGGGTCAATGGGGTAAAACAAGTAGGGCAAAGGAAGGATAAAAATAAAGCTATAATGGTAAGGTTGTATTTAGAGGTGGAGCAGTACTATGTAGTACATAAGGAGGTGAAATCAGAGAAGTAAAGCAAAGCTTTGTAGTGGTGTAGTGCTACAGTCGACTGTAGTGTCCCTAGAGTATCATTACCTCCCCACACTCCGCTCCCACTGCCATACCTTATCATCGAATATTTAGAACTTTATATCTTCATCTAAACCTCCCACCTTCTCCATACTTGCGCTGAGCCTTTCTACTTACCAGCTACCCTAGTCCCGTACTAAAATATAATGTGTAACTCACTTCAAAAAACACGTTACATTTTTTAAACTAAAACATAAATAAGATCTTTAGGTAGAGTGGAATTTCGTCATACTTGAAAATATATTAAAATAATGAAAACAAAAGTTTAGAATAGCTCTTAACAATTTATTAAATGCACAATTAATAGAATTAAAAAAATAGACTGCCAATTGGTGTGGCACATAGCTTCCTCACATCCAATTACGTACTTTATTGATTTTATGCTTTAACAGACCATTATTGTAGTTTTTTTAATCTGTCAAAATTGTTCTGATTTTTTACATGAATATCAATTTAGCAAAAGTTAAAGAGCGCAGACGGTTCAAATTAGTTTAAACTATAAAAGTTTCATACAAATTAAATAAGTACTTTTGAAGCTATAGGTGTAAATAAATGTATGTTTGTGCGCATATGTATGGTTGTGGGAATAGAAACAAATGACCGCAAAAGGTTGAAACTTATATGGGACCAACAATTTGCTAATTATGACCTAACATACAAATTTAATTAAAGTCGGACGTGTAGTTTTTAAGATATATTGTTTCACAAAAATTGAGCGATAGATCAACAGACAGACACGGAACCAAAAATGTTCTCTTATGTCTGACACGGATTTCTGTCTAGGAATTTTTGAAATCATAAAATATTTTATAATCATTTATCATCCATCACATAAAATATTATTAAATCATATAAATGAAGGCATAAAATATTTTTGTACTTCAGAATGATCACATAGCTTCTCCATAACCTTCGGTAAGCAGTCGGGGTTGGGCCAAAGCTACTATTCTCGAGGCACCACGATCTGCTAGCAGTGTTCCGAAATCTCTCCAGGTATTGCGGACTCAATAACACTAAAAATATTAACCTACTAACCCAAATATCGGTTGATCATGATTAGCATCTGGTACAACCACTTTATATACTTATTTTTATTTCTGGATCCTTCAAACCTTCCAGGGAGGGAAAGGGGAATGGGTATCGAGATGGGCATTAGAGATCTGCTACTAGGTACTACTCCAGGTACTGCTGACTAGGTTTGTTATAGAGCTGAGGCCAAGTATTAAGACTTAAGCTTAAGTTAATATCATGAAAACTTTTTTCAGAGCTTAAATATATAAAATAAATAATAAAAACCTAGCAGTAAAAGGGAACGGTAACACATAGTGGTTAGAGAACTTGGCTCGCTTAAAACAAATTGAAAAAGCAAAAACCGCTTTCTTGTGATTGCGAAATTAAAAATACTTGAAAAAGAAAATGTTTTGATACCCAGCAGCAAAAAATTACTCAATAATTTTACTCTTTTTTACAAGAATAAAGGAAGAAAGTAATTTAGAGTCTATAATAACAAAGAGGATACAGAAAAGTAAGTATTTTTGAGTGTAACAACAAAAAGAAGCTTGAAAAACAAATTATTTTTCAAGCCCACAAACAAAAAAAATAAAAAAAAATGCAGGAAGAGCAATTTTAGGTCTACAAAGACTAAAAAACTACAGAAAAATACAAAAAAATACTTTTAATTTTACTACCACAGAAGTCTTTCAGACACTCAAATTGCGTGCAGGACAAAAAAAATAATAAAATAAAATAAAAACTACAGATACAAATTCTTTCTTACCTAATTCTATAAAATAAAACAGTAAAGAGAAAACTTTAAGTCTATAATGAAACTTTTATTGAGTCTGCAAACTTCTCCCAGAAATAATAGATGAAATGGTCTAACAAGATTAAAAAAACAAACTATTCTACCACTATTAAAAGTCAAAAATAAAATAGAAAATTGTTTTTCTTATCAATTAAACCTGAAATTAATCAATTATACCAACAGAACATAAATAAAGTAATTGTAATTTTAAGTTAATAATTATAAATATAAAATTTAATTAATTATTAAGTGTTAATAAATACAAGTTTGTGCACAATGGAGTGTAAGTATATGACACTAACAATGGGATAATGATATCTATGTACCATATGCATGTACCATCAAAATTTCATAAAATCAAATGAGTACTTTTGAAGATAAAGGTATAAATGAATTTATTTGTGCGCATGTTGAAGAGAAAAGAAAAGGTTGAAACTTAAATGGGACAAAAATGGACTAATTATGACCTACCATCCAAATTTCATTAAAATAGGACGAGTAGATTTTAAGATACGTTGGTCAACAAAAATTGAGCAACAGACAGACACACAGAACCAAAAATGTTCCCTGATCTCTGAAACGGAGTTCTGTCTTGGAATTTTTGAAATCGGAAACATAAAAACCTGATTGTATTTGCCCTTACCGAAGGTAAGCCCAAAAGCAAAATTCAGAAACAATTTGTTGAGTGTATCAAGACAAAAAGAAACAATATATTTCTGTGACTACAGACAACAAACTCAAAACAACAAAAAGAGAAAAGTTTGAGTCTAAAAAAAACGAAACATTTTTTTAGACAAGTAGGTAATCGGTATAGCATTTTTCCCCTGTTTTTCTCTCTCTTAAAATATAATAATCAGTAATAAAACGAGGGTAAAAAAAGACAAACAATAAAATGATTTTAGTAGAGGAAACAAAAGGAATCGTGCTTCCTTCATAGCTGAAGAGGGAATACTGAAACAGGAAGTACTGATGGAGCAGCCTTGGCTATTATAAACTATACACAAGTACTGCCAACATAATACTGCCTTCAATACACATAAATACTTTTATATTTAGTATATAACTATACTAATGCAAGTCAATGTGAATAGACTTAGTTATTTATACACGGGACTGATATTATACAATTCTTTTGTACTAAATAACAACTATTTAGTCTTTTTTATCATACAATCAGGTTAAAGAGTATTTTTATTCTTTTCTTCTCTATTGAAACGCTCGTTTTGAGTTTCTTTTGAAGCAATCATATCAATAATTCAACGGGAATACGATGCCTTTACAGAGAGAGAAGCCAAACAGAACAATCTTGGTGAATAAAACATTAAAAAAGCGCACGAATTTTTTTCCCCCTCCCTTCTCCCTTCGATACTGAAAATGTATAAGGAGTTTAGAGTCTACAAGCCCCAATTATCAACCTGCACGAACTCCTTAACCAAAAACAATGTTGCTTATAACGGAGAATATTTTAATATTCAGCCAGGAATCCAACTAATATCGTATAACTAAATAGAACATTGAGCTAATTGAAACATAGCAAATTATATAAGTAAGATCCAAATGGTTAAATATTATCAAATATAGTATTCCCATGCTTCGTTAGTTAATATGATCGTAAAATATTAAAAAGAAAACGTTTTATACACATGAGGTTCATATTTCATATAAAATTTACCTTGCCTTGCACGATACATAATTAATTTTAAACTTGTGCGTGAATTAAACCTAAATTAAGAACGATTCGATTAAAACTTCTTTAAGATTGTTAATATAATTGAGCATGAAGGCTGATGGTCGTTAAATTTTATCTTCTACAATCACGTAATACAATATTGGAATAATTTCAAATTTATTTTGTTAGTTTTTACTTTCTCATTTACGTAGTGTTATATTTATAAAAAAAAACGGTTCCCACGATTTTGCTTTTAAAAAATAGATTGCCAATTGGTGTGGCACATATCTTCCTCGCATCCTATCCACGTACTTAATTGATTTTATGCTTTTACAAGCCATTATTGTCTAATTTGTTTAATCGTTTCCCCCGTTATTTTTAATCTGTCAAAATTGTTTTCATTTTTTACACGAATTAAAGTATCAATTTAGCAAAAGTTAAAGACGTAGATGGTTCAAATTAATCTGGGGCTATCTGCGGGTTACTTTCGACACACTATAAAAGTTTCATTCAAATCAGATAAGTACTTTTGAAGCTATAGGTGTAAAAGATGTATGTTTGTGCGCATGAGGAAGAGAAACAAATATGCGCAGAAGGTAAAACTTATATGGGACCGACAATGGGCTAATTATGGCCTACCGCCCAAATTTTATTAAAATTGGACGTGTAGTTTTTAAGATATGTTGATTAGCAAAAATTGAACGACAAACCGACCGACAGACAGACACGGGACCAAAAATGTTCCCTGACGTCTGAAACGGATTTCTGTCTTGGAATTTTTGAAATCGGAGACCTAAATTTTTTTCGTTTATCAGAACGATCACATAGCTTCAGTAAGCTCAGAAGCAAACATTTATTTTGTAGTTTATTTAAATGAGAATTTAATCAAATAACTAATTTTCCCGGGAATAATCTAATTTCCAAGATATTAATGAAAAAAAATCTTGTTTTACATGGAAATAAACAATAACCTGTTATATTATTTTAAGTATTGTGAAGGCGGATAAATTCGATCCCATCAAAAGAACTTGTGTAAAAAATAAATCAAGTAAGAAGTTGTGAGATCAAGCATGCAGCATAGGTTTAGCCAAGTCTCCCCCAGTCCAAGTAAGTTCTAATAGACCTAAATTTATACGTTTAAATTTAAAAAAACTTTTCTGACTTGGATATTACACAGTATTAAACAATAAAAAGTCAGACAGACAAACTTTCGTCGATTATTAAAAAGAAATCGGTCCGAGACAAACTTTCTCACATAAAAGTTCATAATTACTTAGCCCAGTGTTTCCCATTTATTAAAAATAAATCCATTTATTAGATTTCGTATGTACATTTAACTATTATTGAACATTTTATCAATATGTATCATAAAAATGACTTCTCCTAGGCGGGGTATCGAACCCGGGCTCCCATCCACGTTTAAAGCTATTTTCTTAGGAACTAGATTTTTCCTGGGAAAACGGCTTATATTATTAGATTCGTATCTAAATGGACTACATTTTAGAATTTTGTAATTAAAATCATCGGAACCGTTTTCGAGAAATAATTTTTTTGTCGCGTTTTTTTCAGAGTTTTTGGGGACAGCAACCCCAAATTAGGAGCTAAAATTCATAAAGCGATTTCGCCTCGGGGTATAATTTTTCTGAACATGTATGCCAAATTTCGTCAAAATCGGTCCAGTAGTTTAGGCTCCACGCGTCTGCACAGACGACAGAATGACATTTATTAAAAACCACTTTTTTGGAATCCGGGACCTCAAAATGTGTAAATCTATCAAAATATAAAAATAGAATTTTCGCGCCATCCCAATACTTTCTCTTTATATGATAAAGTAAAACACAAATTTATATTACGTTTTTTTTTTTTAATTTTTGGTTAGGCAGGTTAGTGTTTGAAATAGTTAGGTAAGCGTTATTTTAATCACCTGAATTAAGATTGCAAATTTAAATTTTCTGAAAAAAGTAGATGAGTTAAGTAAAAATAATTGTTCAATAACTCTGAAAGAAACTTAAATTGATTTACTTTTAACTTACAGAGGTTACATTCAAATGGTCTTAAATAGAAAGTCGTAATACCTGAAACAAAAAAACAAAAAAGAAGATTATATTGGAATCATTTAAAATTATATAAGTACACACTTATAAATATAAAATTGAGGGTTATTACCGCAATTTGGTAAGTCATGGTATGAGTAGATATTTACCTGATGATCTCCATCAACGGCATCAACTCTCTAATTCCTAAAAGATTTGGACGAAGACAGCTAGAATTAGTCTAATTTGATTCTCTACAAGATTTTCTTCAAGGTGTATTATGGAAAAAAGCGTAGTATTTAAGAATTTTAAGGATAAACGGCCAAAAAATATGTTTTCTAATGGTTTTTGTGAATATCTCAAAAACGAAGCTGCTCCGGGTCCATGTTTATAAGAACTTTTTTGTTTAGCGTCAGATTTTCTATAAGAACCCGAAGTATTGCGGTTTCGTTCAGGGAAACCTTTTTTGCTTTTGTACTAGAATTGGCTGAGATCCTGTCTGAATAATTTCACGCCTGGTAACATTCAATCCACCATAAATCAAAAACTAGTCTGTTGATCTTAAACTTTAATTATACCATTCGAACGCTTAAGATTTAGAATTTCGTGGTCAAATTTTTAAAAAAATCAAAATTTTTAAATGTAACAGGACTTAAAAGATGCTTAGCAGCTCATAATTTAAAAAACCTATGAGGGATTCTCCAAAGTATTTTTATGCTTTTTAAAATTGTTCCTTAGCCCTATTGTTCCTTATTTCTCTATCTCATTTGGGTTTTGAGATATTATACAATTTTTGGAAATTTTCGTGAACCGCTCTGAAATAAGAAATAAATCTAAATCGATACCTCGAGAACTATTGAGAAATGGGCATATAATTACTCGACATTTTTTGTAGCATTCGACCCATAGAATCCACCAGTTTCGTTGACATTTTATTGCGGGTCACTCTGTATATAAAATATTTTGAAGAACGGCGCTTAATGATTTCAAGCTATTTTTAAACCTTATAACTTAAAAATATGCTAGTGCGATAAAACAGTATCCTGAGAATTTTCCTCGAATAAGTTTTCTTTAGTGCAAGATATGGAAAATCTCGGTTTAAACAACTTGATCATAACAACTAAAACTAACTAGAACAACTTGTTGAAGATTAAGTAATAAGTAAGAACAAGTAGAAATGCAAGATGAGGATAACAGAATCACCTACAGGATTCTCAACTTCACTCACTGAACTTCGTCTCTAAGTTTTGTTTCATCAACCTTCAACCACGTCTAATTTCTAAACTTAAGTACAAACTTTAACGTGATGCAATCAGGACTTTTAATTAGTTCAAGTTTTCATGAGTGGTTGTTTCACTTGATGATCATGTTTGTAATGAAATGTTCAAAGTAAAAAGAAATAAGTATTTCATTTTACTTGTAAATGTATAAACAGCTTCCTCGCGTTTGTATATTGTATATATTACTATTTCTTATACTTTAATAATTTTATACTTTTACAACCTTTTTCTGTTAAATTTTTATTTTTTATAATCCCCCCCCCCTTAGAATTTGTTAAAACTGTCAAAATTGTTTTAATTTTAAGATTTTTATGCATATAGCTTTTGAGAGATTGAAAAATTGAACGATAGACAGACCGACTTACATAGGCACGGAACCAAAAAGGTCCCTTGATATCTGAAACGGATTTCTGTTTTGGAATTTTTTAAATCGGAGACATAACATTTCTTCGTTCTCCAGAATGACCATTAATACATATTTATTTATTCAGGGACATTTCTTAATGTTATTGCTAACCTGATTGTTACTTTCTTAACTGTTACAATTTATACATGAATCACATTGTGTTTTAAAATAAATGACTCAACAAGTTAACTTTTGTACATATTATTTTATAGAAATTACTCAAAGCTTCCGTTACCTTCGGTAAGATCAGAAATAAAATAATCTAATTACAATAAATCCATACAAAGTAATACCTAGGTAAGTTTAGAAACAGAAAAAGTTTGTACCGAGGACAAGTTTAAACACTGGGTTGACGATAATATTAACGTTAAAATAAGAGGAATAAAGTTTATTTCATAACAGAGAAATTTATCAATATCCTATTAAAGAATTAGTGGACGCCGCGGGGCTTTATTTCCGCTTCCTCTTTAAGCTCAATCTCTTAATTTCCTGAGTAATTAAAGGAGATCATTTCCTTGTTTTATGCTGGGATAGAGACCCTAAGAGGGAAAATTCTAGAGCAATTCTTTTAGTTAGGGGTTTTTTAGGATGTTGAACGGCGCCAGTGTTAAGGCTACGAGTTAGAACGGTGCCTACGAAATCCTAAGCAGGACTTTAAGAGGGTGCCTAGAAATGAATTCAGAACTCTTCCCCCGAGCCATTTTCTTGGCACCCTTAAAATTGATTGGTTTACCAGGCCTCTAAACCCTACTCAAGGATCAGCCTCTCCAGCTGAAAATAAGGGCTTTTCCCTTCGAGTCTAAACAAGCCATTTTCTCACCCGAGGATTTTTAGTCCTTCCTAGGAGAAGGTTTTTATTGACAATATTTTCACAGCTAAACAATCCAGGGTATAAACAACCTGAGAGTAAAATCCTTTCACATAAGTGACAGAGCCTATATCACTTTCTTCTAAACTCTTACTAAGATATGACTTTTACGACAATCTTGAAATCTTGGAGTTAAACCCAGAAAAATAGACTGCCTATTAGTGCGGAACATAGGTTCCTGGCATCCTAGCACGTACTTTATTGATTTTATGCTTTTGCAAGCCATTATTGTGTAATTTATTTAATTGTTTTCCCCGTTTTTTAATAAATCAAAATTATTTTGATTTTTTGCATGAATTAAAGTATCAATTAACCAAACGTTAAAGAGCGTAGACGGTTGAAATTAAGCTGGTGTTATTTGCTGGCCACTTTCAACATACCATCTAAATTTCATAAAAATCAGATTAGTACTTGTGAAAATAAATGTATGGTTGTGCGCATGTGGAAGAGAAACAAATGAGCGCAGAAGGTTGAAACTTATATAAAGCCTGGGTCACATTAGGCTGGTAGCCAGCCGCGAATTGAGGAAGCCGCTGCTGTCATCCTTTGATCAGCTTGGTGTGACCACAAAATTTGCAGCTGGCGCCGCCAGCCGGCGAGTAATTGGAAGCTGGTGAAGTTGGACGTGTTCAACTTTTGGTAGCCAGGCAGCGGCGACTAGCAAGTCACATGTCTCAATCTAGCCCCACCCACACCCCCCACCTTCACTCGCACTCACTACTGCCAGCCATCAGCGTAATCTGACCACTGTAGCAGCGCATCAGCGACGAGTAAATTAACACGTGGCCTTTATATTTTTTTATTGAAAACTGGCGAGTAGCAGCCAATAGAATTTTATAAATTGACCGGGTTGCCAGCCGCTACTTGGTAGTGCTACTAGTGTACAGCCTAGTGTGACCCAGGCTTAAGGCACCAACAATGGGCTAATTGTGATACCACACATTTCAATAAAATCGGACGAGAAGTTTTTAAGATATGTTGGTTAGCAAAAATTGAGCGATAGACAGATACGGCACCAAAAATGTTCCCTGAAGTCTGAAACGGATATCTTTGTTGGAACTTTTGAAATCAGAGACATAAAATATTTTCGTTTTTCAGAACGATCTTATAGCTTCCGTTACCTTCGGTAACCCCGGAAGCAAAACTAAAATAAAGTACGAAAATTGGAAACTTAAGACAGACTTCTTAACTTGATTGGATAGACTAACTAAGGACACTAAACAAGAGGTGGACATTGACAAAAAGTGACATTAAACTTACTCTAACATTTTGACGCAAACGAATAATTGAATAAATTGTCCGCTTAAACTTCATCAGAGAAATTCAATTCTCAAGAGAAGATTTAACTTAGTCCTAGATCAAATATTTAGGAGTCAAACTAACTCCTAGGTTAATTCTATACTAGTCCAATTAATCCAATTCCAGTGCAAAGCCGGAGTTTTGGTAAAACTAATTTATAAACATTACTAAAATTTCAATTCGACAACTTAAACTTTCGACTGTTGACTTGATGTTCAGTCTAGTTCTACAAAGTTGATTTTATTAACTAACTAGTACCTTCGCCTAGTTCAACAGAATATAAATTTCCTATTTTGCAGATTGGCTTAGAAATAAATTAAAGTTGTAGAGATTTAGAAAATTTATTAACATTGCTTTCACTTAGTTGAGCATCTCTGTGAACCAGAAAAAGGAATAAGTAATTTTTTTTTTTTTTTTTTAAATAAGAAATAAGTTTAATTAGTTTTATTTTTAAATAAATAATAAGTAATATTTGGCAGTATGGGTCATAGATATTTTTAAGTTACAAAACAAAGTCTTAGTCTCGATGGATATCAGTTAAAGCATCAACGGAAACTTTGATAAAAACGCCAAGGTCACCCTCGATCTACAATAATTTTTTGAAGCGAGATTTCTCGGGAACTTCTAAGAATATTAATATGTATTACGTAAGATATCTCAGGGTAACAAAAGCAAAAGAGTATCAACACTTTTTTTACCCCAAATGTTTGTACTTTTTCGCCAAAGACAAACTTGAGCTGAATTTTAATTTATGTTTTGGGAAGAAATATAAAACTAGGCTCTACGATACGAATAATGTAAACATCTATTCATAAAGTATTATTTATATACCTTCTTTTTGCCTCCAAGTTTACCGAAGTTAACAGAAAATTATAATCATTTTCAAAAACGGTATTTCTTTTATATCTTTAAGTTAAATAAATCCTATGCAGATATTCGTTAGGGACATGAAAAAAAACATTATTGGTCACGTGTCTGTCTCTCAATATTTTTGCGAACCACCATATCTTATGAAATCACAGGGAAGTACTTGAATCCGAGTACTTTTTAGGGTTTAGTAGGCTATTTGGCATATACGGTATTATATATGCTAAAATAACATTTTATTATTTCCCCATCCTGCCTTATATGAAAGTAAAATAATATAAACAAATTTAAATGGATGGCCCTAATAAAAACAAAAAAAAATCGGTCCGAGACAACTCAGACAAACTTTCTCATATACGAGTTCATAATTATTTAGCCTAGTGTCTTACATTTATTAGATTTCGTATGTAAATTTAATTATTATTGAGCATTTCATTAAAATGCATCATAAAAATAACTTCTCCCGGGCGGGGAATCGAACCCGGGCTCTCTCGGTCCGCGTTTTAAGCTTAACGTTTAAAATGTTCAAGATGGCGGCCAATATGGCGGGTGACTAAACATTGATTTAGTTACCATAACATGTTATACATCAATTTAAAGGTCTTGAAGAGTAGAAAAAGAATATTACTATTAAAATTAGTGTAATTATATTAAAATTAACAATTTTAACTTTAATGTAAGAAACCGGCGATTATCGCCCCACGTACCTACTTACTTGTTTATCTATGTGACGGCTCTAAATACACAGAAGTTTAGATCAAATCAAAATTGGTCGTACAACTAGTTGCTTCAGTTGTTAAATATACATATAAGCCTTTTAGTAATGCTTCAACAATTACATATTCACCACACAACCCATTTTATAAATAAGAATTACAAGAACAAATATAATATTAATAAATTGAAATCTTGTAACAAAAAAGATAACCAAAAAACCAATACAGTTCTCACTCATGTAGGTTACTAGAATATAATTATTAAAAATAAAATTATAACCATTAACATTAAAAAAATTTATTTTTCTTTTTAGAAGCGATTTATAATTAAGTTATAAAAATGTATTTGGAATAATTTTCAGGATATTACATAAAAAAAGAAATGTTGGCGCTAAAAACTTAATATTGGCGGAAAAAAGCATAATACTCATAAAATGTTATTTATGTTTGTAATCTACTCGTCACTAGCTTTCATTTGATACCCCTCTCGGAGGTAAAAAAAAAAAAGAAGAAGAGATTCTTTATAGATGCTCATATTAAATTTTTGACTTCTAAATATTTTTCCTATATGTGGGTCAAAAAGGTAGGCCAAAGTGCGACAGACGGACAGACACATCACCCTCGGCATAATGGTTTCGAGGATGATCTAGGAAACCCTAAAAATTCTTATCTAATTTTATTAAATTTTGAGGGCAAGTCACACTCAGCCCATTGTTGGTCCCACATCAATTTTAACCCTCTGCGTACATAATTAACGAATAAAAATAAATGTTATCCCACTGGGAATCGAAACAGGTCTAATTGTGAATTATATTGGCAGACTATTTTTTGTTGATTCGTATATAAATTAAGATTCTTAATGGCTTCGGATGGTTTACCAACTGGTAAATAAATTTAACGGATGTAAGTGTATAGAGTATATGTATGTAATAATTTGGTAATCAACGGATACATCTATCTATTTATTAATTACATATATGTATTATGTAATAACCATGGTACCTTCATGACAGGGACACGAGAAGCTATTTTATAATTAGGGTCCGTAGTCCGTAGGCAAAACCAAGGATCCTTATATTTTCCTGCGTGTGTCTGTCAGTCCCTCCGTCTGTCACCCGCTCTCACGGCTACACCTTTCGTCTGATCACTTTGAAATTTGGCATATATATGTGTATAGTATCTACCCACTCATTTTAAAAATATAGCGACTTAAATAAATAAATCACAAAAAATAAGAGTAGAAAAAGTTAAGGTTTCAAAAAATTGGTTATTTTGGAGACTTTGGGTATCATATGAAAGGGTACATCGAGCTGAATACAAAAAGATATAATTTTTTGGTTATAAGATTGATAGGGCGAGCGTAGGCGAGTTTAAAGTTGGTGTGAAAAGTGTCCCCCCCCCCCTTCTATCTCGCTTATGTAAAGTGCAAGATTCTGAAAAAATTCCTGAACAATTTTCGACCAAAAGTAAAGATACCACTTCGGAAATATCGAAAAAAAAAAAATGTTTATTGACAAAATACTTTTCTTTATAATTATGCTCTTTTGGATGTATTTATATGTTTACTAGCTGAATACCCGTGCTTCGCTACGGGGTGTTTTATTTTCAATTTAATGGATTTATACCCCCCCCCCCCCCGTGTCATTTTACATTCCTTGGTTGAAATTGGAATTATCTTTTATTAATATACATGCCTACATCCAAAATAAGAGCTCTTTCTCAAGTATTAACTTCCTAACTTTTGAAGATCGGTCTGGGCTCAATTCCCCTTCTTTTCTTACTCTGTCCTTATGTTCCCCTTAGGGATAAAAATAATAATAAAAAATAAATAAATAAAAAAATAAAATATGAAAATGAATAAATACAAAATTTTAGCCCAATCGGATAAATGTACAGACACAACAATTATTAGTTCTTTATACATAGATATAGATATATTTTTCCATTTTACCCCCCTAAATGTACATAACAATAATTGTACAGCACTCTACACTCTACAGCACTCTTAAAGAGCTTTTCAACGGTATGCATCGTGAAGGGTTTTCATTACTTTGACATGTACCCCGTACCCCTGTGTACCAAAATCAAAATTTCGAAAATGCATGAAGTCAGTGACCTTCCCCTTTTCCCCTTGCTTTGAAGGTCAAGTGTGCAAATTTTCATTGGAATCGGAATGAAACGGTAGATTTAAATAAAGAACACACACACACGCGCCCGTTCGCGCGCGCGCGCACACACACTTACGTTGACATTTCCTTTTTACCCCTCTCCTAAATGAAAATAATGACAAAAACGTACATTATAATTACTTTTCTCATAAAGGGCCTTTCAACGATATGCATCATAAAGGGTACCTATCAATTACTTTGACATCTGTACCCCGTACTCCTGTGTACCAACATTTTAACTTTATAATCTCATGTAAGCAGTACACTCATAAACACTTCAATTATATAAGACAAAAGACACTCATAGACACTCTTCATTTATATAAGATGTAGTTATACATATTTTTCCATTTTACCCCCTCCTAAAGGAAAATATGACAAAACTGTACATAACAACAATTACTGTACTTTTAAAGAGCTTTTCCACGATATGCATCATTAAAAGTATTCATTACTTTTATATTTGTACCCCGTACCCCTGGGTACAAAAATAAAAATTTCGCAAAATCCTTTCTTAGTGGATGCCTATGATATGAACCGAGTATATCCTCAAAATTTCGAGTCTCTCGGTTAAGCAGATTTTGCTGTGCGTTGATTCTATGTCAGTCAGTCAGTCAATCAGGACATTGCCACTTATATTATAGATAGTCCGGTTCACTGGCAAAAAATACTTTATCAGAAGTTTGTTTATGTGTTTTGAGAATATCAGACCCACAGGATAGTTCAAAGTAGGCTTTTTAGCATTTTAAAAAGCACCATCAATAGGTACTTCTTAAACAATACGGTGTTGCCTACGGACCCTCACTGTGTGCTGACTAGCACACACTTGACCTGTTTATTTAATATTGTTTAGAGAAAGGCACGTGGGGCTTTGCTTTTGTTTAATCGTAGGGATAAAAAAAAGAAAATTCCACGTGCTCTTATTATTGTTTTAGGATTAATTATATTTCTTCATTGCAGGTGTATAAATAATTTTAACCCGAAAAAAAAGGAGGGGTGATATAATGTAATATAAGAAGTAATGTAATTTAAATGAGGAGTATCTTCTTCCGTTTAATACAGAGCACCTTGTACAATAAATATTTTATTATTAAAAGAGAAAAAGGCTTTGCTGCTCTTATTCGAAGTAGGCAGGCCAGCTGGTATTTCTCAGAAAACTCAAGATAAAAGCAGCGTTTCAAATAATAAAGGAAAATTCTGATAATGAACAGATTCCTCATGATAACCGCACAACGCCGCCCCTTCAATATTCTTTCTTTCTTTATTTGGAAAGAACAACCCTCAATGAAAATACGAGTTAACATGGGGCGAATAAGAACCAAGAAGCAATAAAGAACATTGTTAATCGCGCCCTAGGGACAACCATCCACTTTGTCTCCAGGCCACTCAACTTCAAAATTATAAATTGGAGTGTATATTTTTGAAAGCATATTTGGATTCTACTGTGAAAAATAATAAAATTTTACTTCAAGCTTTTTATTCTATCTCCAATATTTTGCCCTTTATATGGGGGCAAAAAAAGCAAAATAACCCTTCGAAAATAGGTATTCAATCACTCGCATACTAGGGGCAACCACCATTTTGCCCCCAGGCGCTGAAATCTACCATTTTTATACCTTTGTCCGCCTTTAGGGAGCAAAATATTGAAAATAAAAAAAAGAAAGAAGAAAAATATTTTTATTTTTCACCGTAGAATCCAAATCTGCTATCAAAAATATACACTCCAGTAGTTTGAAATTTTGAAGTTAGGTGGCCTGGGAGCAAAATGGGTGGTTGCTCCTACTACGCGATTGCATGAAAACAAACTTTTCCTTTACATGGTACAGATCCCCCAAGTTTCATTAATTTATCTCAAACAGTTTAAAAGTTAAGAGGGGGGGGGGAGACTTTTGGACCACCCTCTATATACAACAAAAAACAATACACCAAATCCGAATTGCTATAAAAAAAAACAAAAAAAATCAGCAACCAAACTTAAAAATTCAAAGATCAAACTTATTTGACACAAAACACAACTAGAAGTTAATTGTCCTGGAAATAGCGTTCAAAAAAATCTCTGACAAACATCAAATTAAAATTTTGTGTATAACTCAATCATTTGGTACCTTTTTACTTTCTCATATAAAGAGAAAGTATTGTGATGGCGCGAAAATTCGATTTTGAGATTTTGATGGATTTACACGTTTTGAGGTCCCCTGAGTCCAAAAAAGTGGTTTTTAAAAAATGTCTGTCTGTCGTCTGTCGTCTGTCTGTCGTCTGTGCAGACGCCTGGAGCCCAAACTACTGGGCCGATTTTGACGAAATTTGGCATACATGTTCAGAAAAATCATACCCCGAGGCGAAATCGAGAAATGAATTTTAGCTCTAAATTTGGGGGCGCTACCCCCCAAAAACTCTGAAAAAACATGAAAAAAAATTATTTCTCAAAAACGGTTCCGACGATTTTGATTAAAAAATTCTAAAATGTAGTCCATTTGAATACGAATCCAACGATATAAGCCGTTTTCCCGGGAAAAATCTAGTTCCTGAGATATTAGCTTAAAACGCGGACGGAGAGAGCCCGGGTTCGATTCCCCGACCAGGAGAAGTTATTTTTATGATAAATTTTGATGAAATGTTCAATAATATTTAAATGTACATTTGAAAACTAATAAATGGAAACACTGGGCTAAGTAATTATAAACTCATATATGAGAAAGTTTGTCTGAGTTGTCTCGGACCGATTTTTAATAATATGTTATCGGGTAAGATCGTGGGAGGGACATAGCTAGGCAATAGGCATGTTTTTTGAAAAAAACAAACCGGTGGGGAGCGGCTATGTCCCACCCATTTTGGTGGACAATGTTATTTTCATGATCCTGAGTACGAACTTAGTTACATACATACATAAATCCTACAGCCCTTGAAGGGCCCTGGCCTCCTTTACAATGGCTCTCCAATCGTCCCTACCCTGCTCGCGTCTTCTCCAAGAGCGCACGCCCATCTTTCTCAGGTACGAACTTAGTTAGTTGACTAAAATTCAAGTTGATGTTAGTTTGTCACTTGATAGGTTAGTCATTCAAATATTACTCCAAATCAAAGTGGACACCTCCATCAAGTGACAACATGACTAACATCAACTTGAATTTTGTCACTTTCTTTTGATTTTTTTTTGGAACTTTAGATATTATTGTCTACTTTATTTAATCCTCATCCTTCCTTTTCAATTTTCAATGACAATATTTTTAAAATGAATAAAATGCTCATTTGAGCATGACGTTGTATAATACTCAATATTAAATGTGCTCAAACGGTTGAAATTAATATCTTTCGTTTGTGGGCTATATTTTAGTAGTTCTAAAAATCTCAGATCCCCCTAAATCTCTAAAACTCCCAATAATATAAATTTATGTGACAACTTTACGGCCATGATAATAACTGGTACTTTTTTAAGTAAACAGCGTGATGGTGCAGCTGCAATAGATAATCCACACAGAGTTTTAATATGGTTTACCTAGATAGAAGCCAATATTTCAGGCTGGAGTAAGCCAGGGTTCAATAGCCAGGGGAGTAGGGGGAATTATGGTTATGGCACTGACCCATTTAAGCAGTCGTAAACAAGCCGCTTAAGAGAGAGCATCAAATTGAAGCGGCTCATAACCTTCTAGTACCTACACATAACCATTCCATAAGCCGCAAAATCAATCAGTGCATTTAAAATAATGAAATAGAGAAGAGATCAGCGCATATCTCTCTAAAAAAGGAAATTAATAAACAAAATGTGTTTCTTCGTGTCGTCTTATTATTCCTACTTCACCTGCTATATAATAATAATTCATGATAATAGTATCCATTGCAAATAGGTTATGGAATCTGTAATATAACAGATAACTTTTAGAAATATTTGCCGTATTTTTGCTTTCAAGCTTACCGAAGGTAATGGAAGCTATATGATCGTTCTGAAGTTGGATTTTTTGTCTCCGACTTCAAAAATTCCAAGACAGATCAGTTCAGAGATCATGGAACATTTTTTATTCGAACACCGTTGTTAAAAATTAAACACCTTCTTTAATTTGTATAAATACTTTCCTTTTGATGGGTTTTTTAAGGTTTAATTAAAAGCAATCAAAGTTAGTTAAGTTAGTCTTTATTGTGAGACGTTTCGACCCTTTGTGCTATTTGTATAAGATCATCTTCTAATCATATCTTTTAGTTAATTCAGAGTAGCAAGAGTAGCACAAATGAGTATTTAGTATTTTTTTTATATTAAAATGATTAAGTATCCTCCATATATGACCAACTCTCATGGAGGAAGAACGAAAAGATGTGATTAGATGAGACCTTAAAAATAACACAATGGTCGAAACGTCTCACAATAAAGTAATGAAAATGAACTAACTTTGGTTGTTTTTAATTACACCTTAAAACCCATCAAGAATAAATTATTTATAGAACATTTTAGGTCCCGTGTCTGTTTTTCTGTCGTTCAATTTTTCCGAACTAACATACTTAACTTAATCGTCCGATTTGAAAGAAATTTGAGTAGTAGCTAAATTTTTGTGGACCAACATATTGCTCCGCCCATTTCTTTCTCTTCCACATAAGGACGAACATACTTTTATTTATACCTATATCTTTACTTACAGCACGGTATACGTTTCAACCTCCGGCGCCAATTTGTTTATTTCATTCACATGAGCACAAACATACATTTATTTAAACCTATAACTTCAATAGTACTCATTTGATTTTTATAGAATTTGGATGGTTGGTCAAAAGTAGCCCCAGAGAGCCGCAGATTAATTTCAACTGTCTCCACTGTTTACATTTTGCTTAATTGATACTATAATTCATGTAAAAAAAATCAAAATAATTATGAAGGATTCAAAAAAAAAAAAAAAAACGAAGGATAAATATTATTAATAAATTAATTTATTGGCTAACTATTATTAAATAAATAGTTATTATTTTATGAAAACAAAGGACATACTTTTACTTTTTCACGATAACCTACTGGTAAAAAAACTTTTAAACTAACTTTTACGAACTGATTTTGTCGATGTTTAAAACAGATAAATGGAGTCCAATTTATTTTCCTAATGGAAGTAAAAAGAGATGGGATAAATAGCAACCAATAAACTAATGCAATAATAGTCAATTTAGAAACGAGAAAAGTTTGTTTGGCGACGAAAAAAAAAACAAAAAACAGTTAAACAGTTCGTGTTAGTGCTACGTGGAACTGGAGGAAAGAATACAATTTAGGTATTGGAAGGCTGGCTCGAGTCCAAGGGCCGACCCTAAACTCCGCAGAGCTGCCGACCCTAAACTCCGCAGAAGCTTCCAAACTCCAAAACTAACTACTCCGCTTTATATTTTTCTGCAGGGTAACTCTCTGATAAGGCGCATAGCCCCCGACTTATTTTACAACAGATTTAAACCCTACAGCCCTTTTTAAGTTAAAAGAAATCCCTTTCACTTGAAAATATATTTTTTTCGGAATTTATTTCGAGATGCTCAAACCATAGACCTATTTTTAAAAGCAGCTTTATGATTACTTGAAACGTGAAATGACTATAAATCACATTTTTTCATCACAATACATTTACTTATATAGGAACGCAGCAGCGTTCCGCCCCGCCAAGTCAAAAAGACAAAATTTCACAAAAGCTCCCAGTGTATTGTATATATACTGTAGGTGACAAACTAGGATTTTTGAGGGTCTGCAGCGTGGAATACGTTCAAGCTACCTAAATAGTTTTTTTAATATCTTTAAAGGTCGTGTCCTATAGATAAAAATAAAGAAAAAAGTTGGTCAAGTAAAATCGGTCAAGGAGAAGTAGAGAAAAATAGGTTTGAAAATGGTAGTTTTGATGACTTCTTATTCTTCCTTCATTTTACGTTGACGCACCTACAGCTTAAACTACTGAACCGATTTTAATGAATGAGGGCTTCTTGGATTCGTCTAGGGCCCTAGTGCATTCCTGGATAAAAAAGATAACTCATTCCTACGCTGAACGCGGAGTACGAAACCAAGCTAGCGAACAGTCACTTTAACGTTGAAGCACCTACAGCCTAAACTACTGAACCGATTTTAATGAATTAGGGCTTTTTGTATTCTTCTAGGGCTCTAGTGCAACCCCCCCCCCCCCCTATGTATGTAGTAGTTGGGCATTCCAACTACTACATGGGGTCATTCCTTGAAAGCTTAATTTGTATATTACTTTCTATGCTTAATTTCTATTTTATATGCTTTTTGATAATGGGAAAAGATTTACAGCAATGATCATTGTGGCATCGAGAAGAAGGCTCTTCTCGATGCCACTTTTAACAACACTGTTAAAAGGCTTTCCTCTCCAATATGCGCCTGCATATATTAGATGTAGTTCTCTAGAACTAAGGCTATGAGGTGAAAAACTATCTTTCCACACAAACCTCATGTGGCGGTGAAACAAAACGTGAAGGTGAAACAAGAAATTGTATTGGTGTTTGAAGAATATTAAAATTCCAGCTTCTGGAAATGGCAAGGCATACCGCCAAGGAGAAGAAGCTGATAAGTATCTAAGTTGACATCGTTGGGTCAGGAGAATGTGCCAACATCACTTGGCGGGACAGAAAGTTGATTTCACAACTTTTTTGGACCACAGACTTGGCGGGGTGTTTTATTTACCACACAAGTGGTTTTTGGTCAGATATATTATATTTCTGTATAATGGTATCGTAATAATGAATAACAAACGGGTATATACATACTAAACTATATAAAACTCATTTAGGTGTGGGTCAGTAAGGGTAAAAATTAAACTAAAACTTGTTCATCTTAGACGATGATCAAAACGGCTCTATTTCGCCTCCACCGGGGCATATACGTGCCTGAAACATCATATTTATAAGTCTAATCGAACACTGATAAACAACAATAATATCAATTAGCTGACTGAAGGATATACATATTTGTTTTTAACATACCAGCGATGCAAAGTCATAATTTATATTAATAAATTTAAAAAAATCATAATCCTCCAATGAAATTGGATATGTTTTTTGTTTTGAGTACATATTCTTTTTTTATTACACACACACACACACACATATATATATATATATATATATATATATATATATATATATATATATATATATATATATATATATATATATATATATATATATATATATATATATATATATATATATATATATATATATATATATATATATTATACATATATACATCAACACCGGCTATATAACAGGCTAAAGGTTTTTTCTTATGGATTCGTTTCTTTCCGTGTCTAATATTTTACATCCAGTCAATTTGATTATTGTTGTATTTAGTGTGTATGGCAAAGCCAGTCTTATCATTTTTAGCTTCAGAGTTCGATTTGACTAGTAAAAATATAATGATTAAGGCACGTATATGCCTCAGAGGAGGCCAAATATACCCGTTTTGATCATCGTCTGATGAAAAAGTTTTAGATTTATTATTACCCTTACCGAACTTCACCTAAACGAGTTTAACCTCTCGTTAACCTCCGTTTTAACCTCTTAAACCCACTACTTTTTTCCGTTTTAACCTCTACTTTAAAAAACATTTGACCCTACCTATTGTAAATAGAACAAAGCATCATAAAAAAGGAATAGTTCAATAACTAAATAACGCCTTCATCCAAAACTATTATAATATACAATTGACTGGTTTGTCTGTTCTAAAGCAGCCTTGAAACCGGTCAATTGTTTATTACAATTTTTTTGCGTGAAGGCGTTGTTTGGTTGAACTACACCCCTTTCATAATAAGATCTTAGAATAAAGCATCAAATACTTTTCTTCTTTGAATGAATTCCTCAATATCCTTTATTTAATGACTTAAGCTCTCAAAAAAGGGTTTTCAACCCTTTTTCACGCTTAAATGAAAAATTGTATAATTAAAAATACTGTACAGAACTAATTCTGGAAAAGATTTTTCAATTTTAATCTACATACTTTGAGAAAAATATATTTTTAAAAGCTCTTAAGAAGTTGAATGAATTTTGTTGTAAAAGAGGTTTTAGAACTCAAACAAGAAGAAATTTAACTTTAGGCCATTTCGAAATAAACAGAGAGGGGAGTCTGAATTGCATGTATTAACAATCAACCTTTAATACAATGAATCTTACCTACTTGTTTATTTAGTTGTAACATTCTTGTATTTAATTGTTTTAGATGCTTGAGAATGACCGAAGAAGGACGAAATATAGCAGTAATGAGATGTTTTTGTGAATTTAATCCTGATAGACCCACAGCCTATATACCTAAAAGTAACATTTAAAAAGTTTGGGTCATAATCGAAACTAAATTTTCGCTAAAACCTAATTCAATTATTATTTTCCAATCTTTTCCATTAGTTAATTTTTGCGCTTTTCTCTGGTTAAATTTAATTATTATTCAAATGCAATAAAAAATGATCATACTGAACATTATCAAATTTCAATGTTAGCGCTATATTTCTCCCGGGATAGCGACTTATATGGTTGCATGAAAAATCCAAAATTTAATAAAAGGCTATCTTGTGTCAGAGGGCAATCCAAGACATAATGGTCTTAAAAGCTTCCTTGAAAAATAAAAATCTACAGAACGTGCAATATAAAAGAGACAAGATCTTATTGCTTCTAATATCCCCTTACCCGATTATCATTTTAACTTAGGAAACTAAAGTTAACAAACCATCAGCAGAGGAAATTGGAAAGGACCTAGTGCAAGTGGGAGTCCAAAACACATTAAAAAAAAAGTAGAGAACAAAAAAAAAAAAAAAAAATACTAATATAAATAAAAAAAAACCTTTATGAATAAAAAGATAAAAGATATACAGCTAACTACTGAGCGGCAGGTTGATAGCCCACACAAAATACTGTTAGGGGAGTGAAAAAGACATTTTTAAAATATCTACCCACAAATGTAGATTGGTACAACTGTCTATAAAGAATAAGAAAAAAAGGTCTCAGCAAAGCAGGGTCTACAGACAAAATAACACAAAAGAGAGGCCTACACAATTTAACTTTTTTTTAAACTTTTCTGTTTTTTATTTAGGAGCCAGTTTTTATAAACATGTTTTCACCCCGTTCCTTCGATAATACAGTTTAAGGGTCTCACTACATGTTATTCAAGTAGGGTATTTTAAAAACAATAGAATATATTTTTTTTCGTCTCTCTTTTCTCGTAAAAGTGTTTTGTATTCAATGTGGTGTTTTCATCAGAGTTCGAAGGTCTTTTGTCTAAAAGGGTTTATTTCAAAGTTAGAAGAGGAAAAAAAAACACGGATAAGAAAAAAAAGGATCTTCAAACCGTCAGGTGGCTGAAGACAAAAGAGTAGAGTAACAGATATGATAAAAGAAATTCTAGTTCTAACATTTAATGACATGTCTAGACCAATTTTTACAAAAGACAATAACAGGAAAATGATAATGTAAAGACCATTTACGTTAAGAACCTATAATATGATGAAAAAAATAAGAGATGATAACAAATCCCGTTATATTTGTGCTACAATTAATCTATAAAGTAATTACCAACTGTGTACTAAATTATAAAAAGTTCTTATAGTGTACACTCAAGAGGAAATATATGGTTGTAATTATAACTTCCATTAAATATAAGTACAATACTCTAGTTTTACATATAAACCTGATTTATAACGATTCTAAATAAATGATAACACAAACGATTTGCTTAAGAACTTAAAATCCATGAGTTGAATAAGCGTCTAGAAAGAGTCATAATAACATAAACTTACTAAAATACTTCAAAAGAAAAATTATAATAATGCCTCATGTACTTTTAAAATATATAGCCAAAACTTAAACCACGTTAAGAAGAATTAATCGGTAACAAGAATTAAAATTTGTTTTCCAAACACGTTTAGTTAAATTGACAAATTAAGCTCAATTCTTGAACTGAAAATAGAAAAGTGTAAATAAAATAGACTTCTTATTCAAGTACCGAGCGGACTCTGTAAGCCAGAATCAAATAAAATCTGGCATAAACAGTTTAGTATTGTATTATTCCTTATAAACAAATCTTTAAAAAAATATGAATCAAGAAAGACGTCTTCCTACAAATTGTATTGAAATAAAGCCTTGAAAGCCGGCTTTGTTTCAATTCAAAAAGTACAGTTTAAATTCTTAGATTCTCGAATACCAATACTATGATATATTTTAATATGATCTGTTATTATTAAAATAGACAAACACGAAGATCAATCAAGACTTCAAGGACTCATAGTTGATATTTTTTTCCGAATGATTGAGGAGTCGAACAGCAAAAGGAAATACACAGGTAAACATCAGTCATAAGAACAGGATTATCTAAAATGAATAACTAGTGATGACACCATCATCACTCTACGTGACTCATCACAATAATACCTTGCAATACTACCTTATAATACCTTCAATAATACCTTGCCCACAAGATATCACATTGAACAATACATCGTAACTCCTAGCTGTACAGTACAGCGACAACATGCATCAAAATAAAATATTTTCAATTAAACCTTCACTGTCAACCTAAACAGTACAACTTCTAAAACAATCTTGATTCAGGACACCCTAGGGAAAAAAATAAGCCACTTCCTTAAAGGGCACACGACGCACAACTGTCATAAGGTTGAGATCTGCGCAATAAATGAAGAGTGTCTATCCAAGTACAGGGATGTGCACATGATCGAAAGATTTCCTTTTTAAAGAAAAAGTAAAATAGTTTTTAAAATTCTAACAAATCCCTAAATCACACAGGATTTCGAGAATAATTATTGGGAAATGCTAAATAAACAAAGTTATCATTTTAGTACTTTGAAATTCTAGTTATTCCAGAGGTGATAGATTCTTGAATTGGGTGGAGGGTCACACCCATCGAGACGTGATCAACTCCTGCAAGACCTACGACCTACAACTTTCTTATGAAACCAAAATGGGAAACCTACGTTTTACTTAATTTTAAACCAGCAAACACTACAAAAGCTAATAGATAATAATAACATTGGCACTTGTGAGTAATTGAGATGATTAATCAGGGGTGCCCACAGGGGGGTTTCCGCCATCAGAATTTTAGGGGAGGGGGAGTCCAATTTTGGGGTATTTTTCAGAGATTGAGGGGGACTTTTTAAATATTCCCTGTGATTCAGGCAGTTTGTTAGGCTTTGCGCCATGGGTCATGGGGAGGGGGGATGGGCATGGGCACCCCTGAATTAAATCAAATTGGTCGAAATCGGTCAATAGCATCAAGGAAACAAGGGATGTAATGTTTTTTCAATTAAGTATTTAAATAACCGAGCTTAACTGGAGCTTTATTATGTTTCACAAAATTAAGGAAAAATACAATAAATTTAAAATGTTGGGCAATGTTATGAGTAATACCGGGGAAACACACAAAACACAAAAGTAATACTTATATTATTACAAACTAGTAAACCATTTTTAATATTACACCTAATTTATCCATCAAATATAAAAAAAATAAAAATATCTATATTACAGTTATTGGAATAATACAGTTTAATTGGACATACATTTTTCAAAGGAATGTAATAACAAAAATAGACTGCCAATTAGTGTGGCACATAGCTTCCTCGCATCATATCATGAACTATAACAATTATTGTTATATTACTTTATTGTTATATTGTTTATTTTGTAAAAACTATTAATAGTTTTAGCGATCTTTAGCACTTCATAGCGGTGTCGCTGTTGGTTTTACTAAAAAAATGTATTCGGAAAAAATGTTTGTCTCATTGAATAGATGAAGTTAGATTTTTTCCCCGACCCAAATTTCCAATTTTAAATTTAAAGTTCACGTTTACGCGAGCGTTGCTCGTGAACGCTTTGACGGATAACGTTGTCCAACGAACTCGTCCTGGGCATTGGTAAAATGAACATGTCTACCAAATTTCATCAAAATCGGTTTACATTTACTCAAGTTATCGTCGCACGTTTCATAATTCGCGGACACACAGACCGACAGACAGACAGACACGAGACCAAAAATGTTCCCTGATGTCTGAAACGGATTTCTGTCTTGGAATTTTTGAAATCGGAGGCATAAAAGTTTTTCGTTCTCAAAAGTGAACACAATGCTTCCGTTACCTTCGGTAAGCTCGGAAGCAAAAATCAAATCGAATAAATAAATACATTATTATAATACACAATGCATAAAAAAATATTTTTTTCCCAGTAATTACTATCACAATATTACCAAATTCCACAAAAAAAAAAAAAAAAAAAAAAAAAAAAATATTTGTCTTAAACTAAAAAACCTTTGTCTCTAAGTTTACATTCTTGAATAATACAAACTTTATTCCATTATACATTTTTTAAAGGACAAAAAAAGAAGAAGAAGTTAAGACTTAGTAAATAAAGTGAGAGAGGTCCTCAGAGACGGAATAATTTAAATGTAAATCAGAGGATATCTCTGAAAATATCTTTTAGTTTATTATTCATTCTCTTCTGTTACATTTTTAGAAGGAAAGTAAGTAGATAAAAGTGCAAAATCAAAAAGAATAATCCAAGAGTAAGGTCTGAAAGCAAAGAAACAAGAAAATGCACTCGTAAAGATATTTATACTTTTAAATTCCAGTGGTTTTAATTTCAAGAGTAAATTTAAATGGGATTTTTAATTGTTAAATATTTTGTTAACTTACTTCTGTGGTAATTAAGTAGATTTAAAAGGGGGTTTTTTTTGTAAAAAAAAAAAAAAAAAAAAGAGAATGTTAATTAAAAATACATTATTTTTGGTTTTAATTTTATCATTGTTTAATTTATGTTTAAAACTCTCAAGAAACACGGATTGCATGATTGATCATTAAACAATCAAGAAGTTCTTCTGATATAGAAGTTAATTTTTTGCTCTTAGCACTATAAGTGTTTTGAGGGATGATGATATTCAACAACAACAACTTCATCAGTATTTCAAATTCAGGTTGAATAATTGATAAAATCACGAAGGATGATGATTCGCTGTCAATGCCAATGTGCTAGAAACATTGTCAGAGGTGTTGAGCGTTAAGTAGTTCTGGTATCTATCAACAGAAAGATAGGAATAACCATAGGAATACAGTAATAGCCAATAAACTTCAACAAAGACAATGGGTTCACCTTTTCCCGAACAAACCAAAAGAAAAAATAAAAACACCTTCAAACAACGCTTTAGGCAGTAAAATCACGAAGGATGATGATTGGCTTCCACTGTGCTAAAAACATTGACAAAGGTGATGAGCGTTAAGTAGTTCTGGCATTCATCAACAGAAAGATAGGAATAACCATTAAGAATACAGAAATAGCCAGTAAACTTCAACAGCGAATGGGTTCACCTTTTCCCGAACAAACCAAAAGAAAAAAAAATCAACACATCTTCGGACAACGCCTTAAGCAGCAACCACCAGATTGTATTACTCGGTTACATGTAAGTCCCGGGAAGTTAAAGCTCAGTATTTTTAAGATCCTAAGTTCTCATTGGCTCTCCACTAGTCCCCATCCCATTTTTTATAGACTTTCCCGAGCTGTCAACACGCCTAAAACTTATTCATATTTTACGATTTTGGTAGTATTCATACTACGGAAAGATTACATTTTATTTAAATCAAATTATAATTATTATTAACTACGGGAAACAGACAGAGAAAAATACACTCCAGCGCTGGGATTTGAACCACAGGCCTCTATATTTCCAGTATAGCGCTCTACCAACTAAGCTACGCAGGAGAATGATTTTCTCTGACGTTAATGATACCTTGTCCCGAATTTAAGACTTATTCATATTTTACGATTTTGGTATTATTCATACTACGGAAAGATTAAATTTTAATTTAAATCAAATTACAATTATTATTAACTACGGGAAACAGACAGAGAAACAGACAGCGCTGGAGTGTATTTTTCTCTGTCTGTTTCCCTTAGTTAATAATAATTAAAACTTATTTTGAACTGAAGTTCACCAATTTATTAGTTGTATTAGTCAATAGTCACCAATTAATTATTTTTGATGCTTCGAGTTCAACTCCACAATGCTGACCCACTCCTGAAGATGCTTGTAGTGGTAGAAGTGAACAACCATACCTCAAATTGAAATAAAAAACATAAGGATTTTATGGAGAGTTTAGACTCAAGAGTCGGTTGCTTATTACTGCTTCAAGTCAAGATAATGATCTAGGACATCTTCCAGAATTTGACATTCACATGTGTCCTAGATAAAGTGTACAGGGTTAACATGGATTGATAAAAACGAACTAAAAAAATGTCGAGAATAACCATGTCTAAATAGGGAGAAGAAACTACCTATTTAAAATACAACCACAACCAACTTTTAATGAACCATTTTTAAACCTACGAGCAATTCAGAAAAAACAACCTACTTTTATTTCCATTCTACTTGTTTAGGGTCTATAGGGATTATAATAATTAAAAAAACTATTTTTTAATTATAATATTTTTTTTTTTAATTTAGCTATATTTCGCCCAAACCTGGGCATCTTCAGGCCTAAATGTTATATATATGTTATTATTATTAAAAAAAAAGTTATAAAAATTATAATTAAAAAATAGTTTTTTTAATTATTATAAAACCCTATAGACCCTTAACAAGTAGAAATTACAATAAAAGGGATCAATTGAAGAATACACAAACCTATTTTTAAATACAGCCTTGTTAAAAAATAAAAATAAAAAACCAATAATTTAATTTAAATGCAAAAAGTAAATAAATAAAGTAAAATAATACTTAGGACAATTATAACAATAAATAAGTTCACAATACCTTGATAAATTGGCCAATTGTTTTTCCAAATATAAATAGAATCTTGAAACACATACCTGAAACAAACAAAATTAATTTTATTAAATAATCAAAAACCTACTTATGCAGAATAATTATTGCTAAGCCATGAAATTAGCATTTTATATTGAGATTGTGTAGAAACTCATTGATAGTGCCAAAAAAATATATTTTTTTTAGTACAAATATATTTTATAAAAATTTATCTGATGTTAAAAAGTCTCAAAAGCTGATATTTTTACATGGAAAAAAAAATGTAATTTTGTATTATAAAATAATTACTTTTAGTTAATGTACTTTATTTTTAATAATACAGTTTAAAGCGATAATAACCCTTATAAAGAGCCCTTGAGTATACGTTGTTCTTCTTCCAATACTTAGTCACGATAATACTAAAACGCGAGACTAACCATGAGAACAGTGGTGTTATGTGGGTTTAGTATTGAACAAAGACCACGGCGCTGCGGCTTTTCTTAATATAATTAAACCATGTATCTTGTACTCCTTACTTAAACGCAGAATACTTGTGGTCAGTAGAAATTGGATTAAGGCTACTAAGTATACACTGGTTATACAGATAAGTAAATTTTATTAAATAAAAAGTATTACAAAAGCACTTAAACCCCAAAAATAAATAAAAAAGATGATAGATAAACGTTTTCCACGAGTATAATAAAGATTTTATCGCAGTCTAAAAAAAAATTCTGAGCATACAGATTTTATAATCGACGTTAAAAATGTCTTTAAAAGGAAAAGTGTAGCACGGAAATAGAAATAACCCTTAGGAAATTATTTTCTTGCTTTTGTAGGAAAGAAAAAGTAAATATTTATTCAATGAAAGGGGTTTCTGCTTTTTCTGAAAGTTAAGACTTTTTTTGTATAAAAAAAAAAGAAGTCAAATTAAGAAGCAGTGAGAGGCCCAGCTATAAATATTTCTATATCGTAAAGTAAAGCAAAGTTCATCAACAAAAGGCTTCCTTTTAAACATTGTAAATCAAATAAAGTTAAATAATACAAAAGAATAAAGAATTAGTAGTATTTTCTCACTTAACAAATTATTCATAACCAGTTTAAACTCTAAATTATTTAAAAAAAAAAAAAAAAAAAATTGAGACAATTCTACTTAAACAATCTTTAACTGTAGTCCATTTAGATACCAACATAACTATAGAAGTAACGAGGGGAAAATCTAGTTTACGAAGGATAAAAATATATGTGATCCTGCTGGAAATCGAAATAGCTCCAATGAGAACAACCACCTTTTAATTCAAAAGGCAAAATCTAGTTTACAAAGGATAGAAATATATGTGATCCTACTGGAAATTGAAATAGCTCCAATGGGAATAACCACCTTTTAATTGAAAAGGAAAAAAATCTAGAATACGAAGAATAAAAATTTAAATGTGATCCTCTGGTTAAGAAAATGGAGGATCCGGATTAACGAACAGATAAGTGTTCATGTCACCTTTACTCTTCGACATAGCACCTGTCCTCCAGTCATTCTTGACCAAGTCCTCATTCCTCAATCTACCACTGTCCGTTACCTTGGCCTTCACCTTGATCGACGACTCACCTGGCAACACCACACTAAGACTAAACGTACTGACATCTCAAGACGCTACAAGTTGCTGCTTCGTTTACTAGATCGTAGGTCCAAAATTACTCTAAACAATAAACTTCTAATCTACAACACTATTTTAAAACCAGCTTGGACTTACGGTCTGGAGGTCTGGGGTAGCACCAAGCCTTCCAACTCCCGTCGACTTCAAACTCTTCAATCTAAAATCCTCCGGAAAATTACCGATGCTCCTTTTTATGTATCCAACCTCACCCTCCACAACGATCTTAATGTTCCTTTTGTCCGCGACCTATCTATATCCCGATACCAGAAATTCCATCAGTCCTTATCCAATCACCCCAATCCTCTAGTAGAACTCCTTTCTTCCCAAACCATCCCAGATAACCCACCTCGCCGCTTGAGGAGGCAGTGGCCTAGAGACTTGCTTAATCTGTAATATATTATAATCTAACAATTAATTACTACCTAACTTATCATCCCTATTTATATTATTATTTGATTATTATTATTATTATTATTATTATTATTATTATTATTATTATTATTATTATTATTATTATTACTATTATTATTGGCTTATTATTGTAAACCCATATATCTTACGTTCTAAACTATTCACGCCAAAAGGATTAGTCAATGGACTATACCCTTTCCATGTTATCCACCGCCCAAAAAAAACAACAATGTCAATAACACTAATAACATTGTAATTTATGTAGTTGTGTTAATCAATAAAAATTAAAAAAAAAAAAAAAAAAAAAAAAAAAAAAAAAAAAAAAAAAAATGTGATCCTACTGGAAATCGAAATGGCTACAATGTGAACAGCCACCTTTTAATTCAGAGAGGTAATAGAAAGTAACAGAACAATATTGTGACCACAATTTTATATTAATTATAAACAAATGCGTTTCTTATATCATCTTCAGTGTTAAGCATCAGGGCCGTCCCTAGGGGTTTAGGCGCCCGGGTCAAAAGCATCTTTGGCGCCCCCCCCCCCCTTATTGCCAAATTCACCTAGTAGTTAAGAAGGGGGTCTGGCAGCGCCCCCTAGACGTGGCGCCCGGGTTAGCTTGACCCGGTTGACCCCCCCTAGGGACGGCCCTGTTAAGCATTAGTATAGTAAGAGTAAAGGTCCTACTCAAATATAAAATTGTGGTGATAATATTCTTGTTAATAACTTTCTATTAATCTCTCTAGTCATAATTATGAAGTGGTAACACAAAATATCAGTCAACAACCAATCATCAGAGGGGTAAAATTATATTTATAGATTTCTTTTAATTAATGTTTAATAATAATAAAAAAATAAAAAAATAAAATGAAGTTCTTTGAAATTTAAATTCTAAATATATAATAATGTTTTGACCGGCAGATTATTTGTATGCTAAAATTAAGCTGGTATTCATTAAAATACTTAAACAAGTTAACAATTTTATTTAAGAAAAATTATTAGGAGTACTTTTCAAAGCTGAAAACGGCGAGATATCGTGAGATTACTTTGTTATTTGTTAAAAACAATTACTAAGAGATAGTGATAAAACATATTCAACAAAGAGTGGGTGCTTTAATAAGGGTTAAACATCTTCTGTAACTAAACATATATGACATCATGTGTAATATTACCTGGGCATCATCAGGAAAGTACGGCTAGCATTGGATATAACTCTAGTAAACATCAGTATAGCCACGACTTTTAAGATTTTATCAGCAGAAAATTAACAAGTTAATGGAGAAATAAGAAATAAATATAAGTTTGTATCACTTCTATAAAACAGCGTAAACAAAAACAACAACAAAAAAGTCCAGTCATGCACCATGACTTAATGAGCGAATTTTCAAAGAAATCAGCGTTTTATTGGCTTATGATAATATAGGAAAATTTTGGTTTAGAATTTGCTCGGGTGAAAAAAAAAAAATTGGTGCACAGGGGTACGGGGTACAAAAGTCAAAATAGTATTTACCCTTCAAGATGCATGTCGTTGGAAAGCTCTTTAAGAGTACAGTAATTGTTGTTATTTACACTTTTATCATATTTTCACATAAAAGGGGGGTAAAATGGAAAAAACAAGTTATTTGACCCTATATGGTCAAAATTTGACCCCTAAATGGACTCCAAAAATTCTGGCCAACGAACTCATCCTTTCTTTTGATATTATTGACATTATAAAATTTGTTTGAAATTTTTAAGTGCATCCTAAGGGGAGATATCGTCTGGAGTGACACATATATACATACATATATACATACATACATAAAAAAAAGTGTTAAATTTTAGGAATCGATTCAGAATGGTCTAAAACGGATTTCCATGGAAAAATTTTTCAAAAATTCTCATTACAAAAATTTTGAAGCCATTGCAATAGCGTAAATTTCTTTGAAAATTCGCTAAAACAGCGAAGCCTGTATTAACTTTTTTAATAGATTCTGTGAAATACTGGGGGAAATCTAAACAAAAAAATCTAAGAAGTCAAAGTCAAAATATTTACAAAAATATTCTAGGTATCAGTTAATCCTAACAGGAAAAAGTTTAAGTGAGTAGTATTAATAAAGACAAGAGTGTGACTAAGGAATGAGTCAGTTTCGTTGGAGTCATGAGGTTTATCTTAACGCTGTTGCGGCATACATTTAATTTTCTCTTCCGAACTACAAACCAAGAGGAGTTTTTATAATATGACTTAACTAACCACTTCCCTTATCTTTCCACAAACATTTTACTCCTGCAAGTTCCAATGCAATCGAACCACGGATAGAGAATTGCGGAGTACCAAACAGATACACCTGATTCTATAATCATTTTTTCACCCCTTATATTAATGGAAAGTTAATAATTTGAATATTAAGATTGATAATTACCCCATTTTTGGGGTTTCAGAGTAATTTCAACCAGTATAGCGCTCTACCAACTAAGCTACGCAGGAGAATGAGTTTCTCTGACGTTAATGATACCTTGTCCCGAATTTAAGCTTTCAATTTTCCACATAAGTCTTAGGAGTCAACATTAATGACATAGAAACTAGACCGAGAAATAACACTTATAATTATAAAGTACCCAATTAGTACCTGTACCTAGTACAATCAATTAGAAATTCATATTTTACAATTTTGGTAGTATTCATACTACAGAAAGATTAAATTTTAATTTAAATCAAATTATAATTATTATTAACTGCGGGAAACAGACAGAGAAAAATACACTCCAGCGCCGGGATTTTAACCACGGGCCTCATCAGTAAAGATAATAAGTGATTATATCTATTTGAAGACCTCATATTGTAGAATTTCATATTGTAAAATATGAATTTCTAATTGATTGTACTAGGTACAGGTACTAATTGGGTACTTTATAATTATAAGTGTTATTTCTCGGTCTAGTTTCTATGTCATTAATGTTGACTCCTAAGACTTATGTGGAAAATTGAAAGCTTTAATTCGGGACAAGGTAGTAATTTCAACCTAAAAAGTATAATTTGTATGGTAACATTGATAATTACCCCATTGTTGGGATCTCAGAGTAATATAAACCTAAAAAGTATAATTTGTATGGTAAGATTGATAATTACCCCATTGTTGGGATCTCAGAGTAATATAAACCTAAAAAGTATAATTTGTATGGTAAGATTGATAATTACCCCATTGTTGGGGTCTCAGAGTAATATAAACCTAAAAAGTATAATTTGTATGGTAAGATTGATAATTACCCCATTGTTGGGGTCTCAGAGTAATATAAACCTAAAAAGTATAATTTGTATGGTAAGATTGATAATTACCCCATATTATTATTTGTTGGTCCCATATTAATAACAACCTAATTAAATATTAAATAAAATAAAGGTGACCTCACTAGGAAAGGAAACACCAACTTTGTTTTAATAACCTAACCCCTATATCTTTAAAAGCACTTATCCGATTTTGAAGAAATTTGGATAGTCTTTCAAAAGTAGGCCAAAGATGGTCACATATTAGTTAAATGCCGTATTATATTACTAAAAAATTATCCGTTGTGAAGCGAAAAAAATCCAAATTTAATGAGCCCATACGTCTAAAATAACTCACGTCCTATTTTTGGACGAATGGGAAGCAAAGTGCCACACAAATTGGCAGACTATTTTATTTAGCACCTACATTTTTAAAATTACTCATTCGATTTCAAATAAAATTAGATAGGATGTCAAAAGTATAGCCTGTACGTATTCCTTATCATTTCAACCATCTGTGCGTATTTAATTTTGAAAAGAAAAAAAATAGGTGTAACCCTACTGGGAATACAGATCCACAACTACACTACCAGATACAAACAACTAAACCTACAATTCCTATGTGACCATTCGTCCAATAATAGGACACTAGGTACCTATGTTATATAGGGTGTTCCAGAAAGAAGCAATTTTTTGAAAATTCTATGTTTTTTAATATTCGTAAAAAACACATATCATTGAGTTCAGAAGGTTCCATCGGGCAATGACCGCCTGCTCGCCCTACAGGCGATCGCCCTGTTCATGAAACATTTCTAGTCTAGGTCACCCTTCACTTGCCTGATATCTGCCTTCAGCTGGGTGAGATCACGAGATTTGTTTTTGTAGACCTGGGACTTTACGGAACCCCACAAGAAAAAGCCACAGGGGGTCAGGTCACAAGACCGACCAACAAGCGTCCCCACGCAACACGATGGGACTTATCTGGGAACTTTTCTCGCAGAAGTTTAATCGTGTTTCTTGATGTGTGGCAAGTTGCACCGCAGTGTTGAAACCAAAAATGTCCATCTCCATTTTTGCCTTCGTTTTCCGTGGTTAGCTGGTTTCAATTCCTGCGTCAACTGCAATTTGTACAGGTGAAAATGAAGATATTTTTTCAGGATTCTTTGCAGTGTGGTTGGAGTCACATTCAGTTCTTAAGAGCGACGGCGAATGGTTTTTTGTGGGCTTACCATAACAGAATCGCGCACAACATCAACCGTGGACGCATTTGTTGCTTGACGAGGGTGTCCGGAGCTTATCCTGACTTCCACGGTAAATGATTCCTCAAAACGATGGACAGCGCCGCAAATCACGTCCAAACTTGAAGCATTACGAATCCCAAAACAGCGTACGGAGCTTCTGAGCGGTCACTGCAAAGTGCTCACCGTTTATTAAATCAAAACACGCGTTTCTTATGGTAATGTTGCTTTGGTGATTCCACTCTTTACAACACTTGTAAACACCTTATCACACAAAACCTCAAGTGTCTCAGATAAACTGACTAAACCAGCCTTACCAACCCAAAAATAAAAAAAAAGCAGGAAATTTAAAATGTGGCTTCTTTATGTCACACCCCCTATATTGGTTTACTATTTTTCCAGTATGCTAAGTATAAAGTCAATTTTTAACAAGATTAAGAAAGTGAATTGTAAGTTTAGCAACCAACCAATCTAGCAATCATTATAAAGTAGTAAATAATAATAGAAGGTAGTAAGTAAAGAGTATTATAGTAAGTGATAAAAATAAGTTTTTACTCGTAGTAAGAAACAAGTAAAAGTGAACTAAGTCACAGTTATAATTAATGCTAAAGTTAATATGATAATGTATCAACTCTAGTTAAACAGTTATATAGAACCGGTAGAACAAGTTTAACGATTGATCTAAGCAGAAGAAAATGCAAAATTATTTTATACAAGAATATTTTTGAAGAATCTAAAAATAATTTTTTAATAGACCAATTTTATAATGGTTTCTTGACTCGTATGTAAATAGTGGTTAGGAATGATTAAGGTTTTCACATTACTTCATAAAAGAAATTGCAAATATAAACAAACAATAAGGGTAATCAGTAATTTGGGCAACTAATGCATGGAACTTAATTACTAGGGAAATTACACATTTTTGTAGAACCTTTTTTTATTGATGATACTATTTCCCGAAGCTTATACGCCCCCCCTGGGGAGGTAGTTTAACTATAACTAAAGTGTGCGCATTAAAGATAGTGAGATAGTAACACTCTATTACTTTTAACTATTCCATAAAATAATTCATTTTATCATGGAATGAACTGGGGGGCACAAGAAACTCATAACCGTCACGCAAAAAACGACATGAAAAATGTAACGCTCTTAAATATAGTACTAGGAAGTTAGGATATAACAGGAGGTAGCTTGATTTTACTTCAATTTTTATTACTTTATTTCAGAAAGAAGCGCTGAAGTATTTAAATCTAGTACCAGAAAGTTAGATGTTAACTGAAGGTAGCTTGGATTTCACTTTTTAGTACTATATTTCACCAATAGGAGCGCACCATGGAACCCATCTTCAGAGGAGGAGGTGTAAAGGTAGTATGTTGGCTACACTGGATTTAATACCTAAAAACATATTCACGATTCAATGTGTTTCCATGAAGTGGACAACATTTTTAACACTTGTCACCATCTTCAGAGGAGGAGGTGTAAAGGTAGTATGTTGGCTACACTGGATTTAATACCTAAAAACATATTCACGATTCAATGTGTTTCCATGAAGTGGACAACATTTTTAACACTTGTCACCATCTTCAGAGGAGGAGGTGTAAAGGTAGTATGTTGGCTACACTGGATTTAATACCTAAAAACATATTCACGATTCAATGTGTTTCCATGAAGTGGACAACATTTTTAACACTTGTCACCGTCTTCAGAGGAGGAGGTGTAAAGGTAGGTTGTTGGCTACACTTGATTCAATACCCAAAACCATATCCATGATTCAATGTTTTAAAATAGAAAATATTTTCACACCTGTCTTACCTCTAATTTGATTTATACGGAAGGTTGTATTAATAACAGGTTATTAAAATTGTATAATTTAAATGAATAAATCGCCTTGAAGGAAATTTATATTTTTAAAACTATGTTTCACTGTTGCTTCTATAAATCGATCAACTCAACGTTGTTACAATAAAACGGAGATCGAACACTTAATTATATTTAAACAAGTCTAAGCTCTCTGGGTTTCAAATTATAGATGAGATGTTGTCAGTTTTTGGGCCTAAGTTATGAATATACTTAGCACTTGGCTACTCAGATCAACATAGAAGAATTTTAATTCGTATTTATTAATTGGTAAGCATATTTTATGCGCGGATCCAGACATCCTGTTGAAGTGAGCTCAATTAGTTGATTTCCATGCGAAACCGAGCTAACTAGGGCCTATCAAGTGTGCAATAACCTTTAGGAAACTGAAGGCTAATAAGAAGCATCAACTAATTACAATTAACTAAGCATTAAATAATTACTTTAAATATTATTAATGATTATTTATTATTATTATTTCATTTTTAAAGGTAACAAATAGCCTTAAAATAAAGTAGCCAATCAGTCAATTAAGACAAAAAAAGAACAATCATGCACCATGACTTAATGAGCGAATTTGCAAAGAAATCTGCGTATTATTTGGCTTATGATAATATAGGAAAATTTTGGTTTAAAATTTGGATGGGTGAAAAAAAAAAAATTGGTACACGGGGGCATGTAGTACTAAAGTCAAAATAGTATAATATACCCTTCAAGATGCATGTCGGAAAGCTCTTTAAGAGTACAGTAATTGTTGTTATGTACACTTTTGTCATATTTTCATATAAGAGGGGGTAAAATGGAAAAAACACGTTTTTATGCTATTTTTGACCCCTTTAATGGACTCCGAAAATTCTGGCAAACGAACTCAACCTTTCTTTTGATATTATTGACATTTTAAAATTAGTTTGGATTTTTTAAGCGCATCCT
The DNA here is from genome assembly GCA_951217055.1 of Gerris lacustris. Lineage (NCBI taxonomy): Eukaryota > Metazoa > Arthropoda > Insecta > Hemiptera > Gerridae > Gerris > Gerris lacustris. The sequence goes on along the minus strand of OX578279.1, from coordinate 16,662,103 downwards.
AGATATATACATCCTAGATATATACATACGTAAAAAAAGTGTTAAATTTCAGGAATCGAAGAATGGTCTAAAACGGATTTCCATGGAGAAAATTTTTTGGCTAAACATTTTGAAACCATTGCAATAACTTAATTTTCTACAATAATTCGCTAATTGAATAATTATAAATAAAACAATTAAATTCAAACAAGAACACTACTAAGAATAAATCATCCGGAAACCAACAAAAGAAATTATAAAACAAAAAAATACTTGTAAGATAATTTCCTTCTTAGACCTTCTTTTAACGATGAACGTTTTGTTCGTCGTTGTATCGTAAAGACTTACAGAAAAAAAACCTAAGCAACTTTAAAACAAAGTACGAGAAGGAAAACTTTAAGAGCAATTACTCTAGAAAAACTCGAAAAGTAAAGGAAACAGGTACAAAAAAAGTTCAGATATTTATTTTCTTTTATAGCCTATTCCTTTTTTGGCTGGTTCGTATCTATTCTCGTCTTCCTCTTTCTTTTATTCAGAAAATAAGGTCATAATGCCTCTTCTCCCAAACCATAGTTAGGGATTTTTTTTTTTAAAAGGTTTTTATGTCAAAACCTTATTTCTTCCCTTTTAAAAGTTTCTTCCTTGCTTATACTAACCATAAAATATTGAGTTGAGTATAAAAGAGAGAAAAAAAGTAATAAAAAATGAAGGCCTAGTTTCTACTTTAGAGCATATGAAAGTTTGAAAGTTTATACGCCATTTGTCTCTTGTGCGTTCTTTTTTTCTTGTAGATTTAAAATTTACTTTCCTAGGGTAAAGAAATAAGGGTAAATTTCGCGATATATCTTTATTACCATATTATATATATATATATATATATATATATATATATATATATATATATATATATATATATATATATATATATATATATATATATATATATATCTCAGTTAATAAATTAAGACTATATTAATGCATGATAAATGTGTTATAACAGAAACAAAGTAAATAATTTTTCGTAAATTAGGAAAAACATTGGGAGTAAATAAAAGGTCAAATATTGCAGAGTGGAATTGCAGACTGTGAAATTACTTTTTACACTGCTTTTAAATATATATTTATAGACTCAGAGTTTTTACATAAAGAATAAAATAAAATATATATGTATTGCAAATAAACACGAGAGGGTAATATTTCATGAAGATTAAAAAAAAAAAATTGTAATGGCTTTTTGAGATGAAATGTTTAAAACATGAAATGGGTCTGTTTGTAAACTGAATAAATATATATTAATTCGGAGAAAATGTATTATAAAATATATACATTTTATAAATTTTTTTTTAAAAAATGGAGTTCGTGATGCAAAAGGATTAACAGGACAATGGTTGTTCGTGAGGTCAAATATAAAAATCATTATTGTAAATTTACCAATGTTTTTATAACATGTATGTTTGTCACTTTTAGATTAAATGAATACTTCATAAGAGTAATAAGCCTTCCACTGAAGGAAATAGATCGGTAGCTATTTGAAGCGGCTCAGTTTGGCATCATATTGTTATTTATTTAAGAGGAATAGGACATGATTAGTGTTAAAGTAAAATTATACTAAAGCCGACAACAAGACAGCAATAAGTAATAAGACTAAGGCTGTCCTAATAGGCCTATCAGGTACTTTGAAATTTAACGTTTACCTATTCTGTATGTTGTGTTTAGACAGTTTATATAACAATGTTTCTGCACACGTGTCTGCTGTATAATGTATGTGCTGATCTGCTCAGGAAAGAGAATGAAGGTGGAACCGGACAAACAACTAGCCTAGATAGTTGTAAGACAAAAACCAAATGATTACTCATATAAACTCAAGTGGCTAGAAGAAGATTCTTCTACAAGTCAGGCTGAGTTCTATAGTTTATGCGACGAAAAAATGTGGATTTTTCTCAATTAAGAAAAATGTTGGCAAATCAAGATAAACAACTACCATGATAATCGTGTAAAAGGTCTGATAATGAATGATAACAGATCTAATCTCAAGTGGCGAGGAGGTATGGAAGAACGTTAAATGAAAGAGGGAATATTTGAGACAATAGTTATTACAATAGTTATTGACAATAGTTTTGGAAAAGAATATTTGAGGGTTGTCCGGCCAACATTGGTTCGATCAATGACATTCCTAGAACCATTAATGTATAAATTAAGACCTTCCTGTGCATCTGGATCAGAGGTAATGTAAAACGAAAATAAATCTATAAATCTAATATATATAAAGGCAACATACAAAAAACAAAGACATGATAGGAGAATGAAGAAGACTAAATAGGCATTTAATGCACCTAGGGAGTAAAGTAAGCCATTACTCCCTGAGCGAAAAAGTTGGTTCTTGAGGCGAAGCCGAAGAAACCATGGTCCCTAAATCCCGAGGCGAAGCCTAGGGAATAACGCTAATTAGCTCCTGAGGCACAGCCGAGGGAGATAATTATAGCGAGGGGAATAATGGCACTTTACTCCCGAGGTACATACAATATTTTATATCCAGTAAGGAGAAAATACACATTTTCATCCATTGCACAGTTTACATTTATTATTTTAATAAACAAGAATTGTTAGCACTTTTAATAGAAGATATAAGAGATGCAATATTAAAAACAAATAAGAATTGGAATTAAACTCAAGTTGAAGGTTATTTATATGCAGGTTATAAACAATGACAAACAAAGTCGAAAAAGCAGTGTCGCCAACCTGATTTCAACAACTTCATTAGATTAGTCATTCATTCTCTATTATTTATAAAATAATAAGTTGGCAATCCTTCTTTTTCTCCCTGGTTTTACTTTTTCTCCCTACTTTTACTTTTTCTCCCTACTTTTTAGTTCAAGAAAAGACATGCTTTAGTCCCTCTAAACTAATCCAAAATCATAACTTTTCTCCCTACTGGAGATAAAATAGATTTTTGAAAGATAATTATTATCGATGGCACTGAAGATGAGAAGACAGGCAATATAAGAGCGAACCATATTCATTATTTTCAGCACAAAGAAGACATCACGAAGTTGACAGTGCCCCATTACCCTTGACATTTAGGGCTAATACTTCCATTATTATGAATCAATAGGATATATTTTTCTATAAATAGGACAGACGAAATAATAAAATTCCTGAACAAAGGTAGAAGGGATTGCTCATTTTAAATAGGATCCAGTTGAGTAAGAACTAGGTAGGTAGAACCCTATCCCTAGACAATGGGGCAGCATTATCCATCCATTAGGCAACAGAACCTTTCTTCTTAAAGAAACAGGTAAAATAAAGAAAGTATTTTATTTATCTCTTCTTACTTTCTCATTTAAGTTGTTTATATAAAGAGAAAGTATAACGATAGAGCGAAAATTCTATTTTGATATTTTAATGGATTTTCTCGTTTTGAGGTCCCTTGAGTCCAAAAATGGATTTAAAAAATGGTTGTATATTGCCTGTAGTTTGTGCAGACGCGTGGAGCCTAGACGATTATGCCGAATTTGATTTATTTGGCGGTTGCGACGATTTCAATTTAAAAAATTCTAAAATTTAGTCCATTTAAATACGAATCTAACAAATACAATTCAATTCATTTTCCATGAAAAAAATCTATTTCCTGAGAAAATACCTCTAAACACTGTCGGAGAGAACAGGTTCGATTCACCGCCGGGATGGAGTTATTTTTATGGTAAATTTTGATATAATGTTCAATAATAATTAAATGAAACCAAGAAAACTCGAAACTACTAACAATAGGAAAACACTGAACCATGTGATTATGTACTCGTAAATGAGAAAGTTTAGTACTAGTAGTATAGGGAAGATATTTTCTTCCGAGCTTAACGAAGGTAACGGAAGCTGTGTGATGGTTCTAAAGAACGAAAATATTTTATGTCTCCGATTTTAAAAATTCCAAGACAGAAATCCGCTTCAGACCATCAGAGAACATTTTTGGTTCAGTGCCTGCCTGTCGGCCTGTCACTCAATTTTTGCGAACCAACATATCTTAAAAACTACGCGTCCGATTTTAATAAAATTTGAATGGTAGCATAATTAGCTCATTGTTGGTCCCATATAAGTTTTAACCTTCTCCGCTCATTTGTTTCTCTTGAATATGCGCGCAAACATATATTTATTTACACCTATAGCTTCAAAAGATCTTATCTGATTTATTCATGAAACTTTAATCGTTTATTAAAAGTAACCCATAGATAGCCCATAGATAGAACAGTTTGCGCTCTTTAACTTCTGCTAAATTGATACTTTAATTCATGTAAAAAATCAAAACAATTTTGACAGATTAAAAAAAACGGGGGAAAAAATTAAACAAATCAGACGATAATGGCTTGTATAAGCATAAAATCAATAGAGTAAGTGATAGGATGCGAGGAAGCTATGTGCCACACCAATTGGCAGTCTATTTTTAATTGTGTGCTCTCCACAGCCAAACACAGCCAGACACAAGGGAGATGATTTTTTCCTTTGATACAAGTCTATTAGTAATTTCCACAATAGGTTTCATTCAAAACGTGCATTCATTAAATTTTAATTCATTATGACATTATTTTTTTTTTAAAAAAAAACCTAAATAAAAAAGGAAAATAAATGAAGACGTTAGCTAATAAACAAGAAGACAGGTAATCCTGCGAGGAAGCAATCGACTAAAATCATCCTAGAACTCTTAATCCAAGTTGGAGTTACATTTTCTAATTCTATTGAGAATCCAAGGGCCAATCAATCATTCCCTCCCCATGAGCAAAGGGCTCATGATTGATTGGGCTGCCTTTAGAAGAACAAGTGCAGTCTTCAAGTCGACCTTGTTAACTTAGACGATACAAAACCAACTCTATAAGACACCATGCTACAGCATACTTTATTCCCAGACGTTTACAGACACTTAAAAAAGAGAGATCAAATTAGAGTACTGTATTTTCTTTTTTTTAAACCAACACTCCATACATATCACCATCATATGGAACCATTAATTTTAAGATCTCGTATTGCAACATCACAGTATAAAATTCTCACATTTCACATAACAGAGTTGCTTTGCAGCCCCATTTGTAAATAAAAAAAAGTGTCTGAGTACCTAAAACTATAAATCATCAATACATGTGACAGAATATTTAATAACGCTGGTATAAATTATACTATTGCACTTTTTTTTGTAAATATAGCTCAATTAACACTGACAAGTGAAAAGTTATTAAAAGCGAGTTCCCACATGTTGGATAAAAAGTCAGTCTTTATGACAGTAATTCTTGTATATTTAACAATTTGTAAAAGACGGACTTAAAAAAATTATATAATTTAATTTATTTATATTATTTAATTTTAATAAATGATCATTAAACAAATTAATTTTCTAAACTAATCGGCAGCGATTAGTTATACACCTTAAAATAATACTGGAGAAGTTAGTCCATCCATAGATGTAACTACATATTATTATAGTATAATTGTCAGGAACCAGCGGGAATGGATTTAATCATTTTAATTATTTGCATTTCGTGATCTTTATTTAATTTATATTTATTATTATTTGCGAGAAGAACATTGCTTACAAAATTATTTGTGTTAGGCAATATATATGGACCGAGATAAGATATAGTAACCCATCACGAGTTGACGTTCTTATGAGAATTAGTAGGCTACTCAAAACATAAATAAAAAATAGCAACTTATAAAAAAATCGGAACTACATCACGCTTTGCGAATTTAATGTCTTTTTTAACTGGCCTATTAGAACCTATTTAATAATTTATTATCTTTCCTTGAACCAAATTAAGACTGTAACGTACATACCAATAGTCAAGTTAATAAGATCATTTAAACTTGAATATATTCTATTAACATTAGATGAACACTATTATAGATGTTTAAGTTAAGTTGTTCGACATCGCTTCAAAACAAAAACTGACGACATTACGAAAATAAAAACTAAATATAACTGATAATCGCGATTTAAAGGACTAAGTAAAGGTAATACAAATAAAGATAGAAAAGAAAGAGCATAAAAAAAAATTGCGACTTGAACAACTAATAAATGGAAATAATAATAAGAAAAAAACCACTTGGTCCTTTAAAGTTTAAAGGTCTCATATAATCAATCTAATAATTATGAATATAAAAACAGATAAATATAAAAAAAGTTTAAATTCATAAAGAATGGTAAATCCTACATTTCTTTTCGACCTTCCCTGTTTTGCTAAAGCTATAAGTAACACTAAACACAACAAGATAATAAATAGGAAAGGAAAGTTCTAAGTATACAATTCAATTTAAAAATAGTTAAAGAACGATTCAGGTCAGATATAAATCCAATTAGTTCTTTCTTTAATTAGAAATGTCTTCTGCAACCTAATAAACAATTAAATTCTGACCTTTTCCCCAGCTCTTCATCAAGAGTTCGAAAAAGTTAATATTCGCTAATGATTTTCTCAGAAAAACTTCCTGTTAGCATTTAGCTTAGGTCCACGCACATCTAAATTGTAGATGTAGTTATTAGCAATACAAAGAATACAATAATTGGATTCATATGAAGTTATTTTTAATAAAAGTTGATTAAATAGCAGATTTATTTTGTTTAATGTAGAAATAGATCATTATAAATATTCGATTAAAAATAATTTTAACTAAACTAGTTACCAATTAGTGTGGCACATAGCTTCCTCGGGTCTAGGGATGAATGTTTGTCAAATTCAATTAATTTTCCCCAAGTTTTTTTGTTTTGATTTTGTACATGAATTACAGCATCATTTGATTCTGGGGCTATTTTTTACAAAACATCCAAAATTCATAACAATCAGATAAGTACCTACCTACTTTTGAAGATAGTGGTGCAAATAAATTTATCTTTGAGCGCATGTACAAGAGAAACAAATGGGTGCAAAAGATTGAAACTTATATGGGGCCAACAATAGGCTTATGACCTACCATCCGAATTTCATTAATATCGGACGTGAAGATTTTTAAAGGTATGTTGGTTCGCAAAAATTGAGCGACAGACAAACACAAATCAAAAATGTTCCATGATGTCTGAAACGGATTTCTGTCTCGGAATTTTTGAAATCGGAGAATTAAAAATGTTTCGTTGTTCTGAACGATCACACAGCTTCCGTTGCCTTCGGTCTTTAGTAAGCTCGGAAGCAATATTTTATCTTTACGCATCTTATTCCGAGGTATCATAAAAAGGTCTTAAATAAAACAGCATTTTATATTCTTTACTATGGTCGATTTGAAGTGAAGCTAAACTTGTGATAAAGGGAGCGTACTTAAAACGTGATTTTCTTTGAAATTTATCTTTATTTAAAGTTTCGTCACTTAAAATATTATTCAGATAGTTATTTTTTTTAAGAAAGAAAAAACGTAAAATTAAATAAAACAGTCAGACTTTATCATAGTCCATTAGTTTGTCTATAATTATTCAAACAATTAAAAAACATAATTTTAATAAATTTATAGTGAAATAAAATACATAGGTTGTTTAATCTCAAATAATTGATATAATTTATAATAATATTTTAAATAATTATCTAACCACAGTATAAATACAGATAACAATCAGAGGATTGTTTTAGTCGGCTGTTTTCAATGACAATTATGTATTTAGATATTATTATGTTAAATGATATTATATTCTTATGTTACTACATTTCTATTTCTATGTCATTGTATGTATGTTATTGAGATAGTTAATTTTTCTTTCATTCTCACTAATTTTTATTTGTATTTATATTGTGGTTAAAGTAAATATCATTTTAGATTAAACAACCTGTGTGTTTCATTCAAATGTGAGCTAATTATAATAATGTTTGATTACCACAAAATATCGGTCAATACAACCAATTCAATTTAAAAAATCAATTAAAAGATAATACGGTATAAATTGATAACTCATTCATCACAACAAAGTCATCATATTTAGTTACAATGACCACATGTTACAATAATTGCTAATCATTAAATCAAGTTTACTCTATTCATTGCATTTAACTTGCTAAAACTACGAGTCATAACCTAGTACTACTGTCATAGATTAATAAGGTCATAAAAAAAGATTATGACCCATTTTGATTTTTTTTTAAAAATATATCCCATTTAAATACCAGTAACAACACACAAACTGTAAAAGCAGTACAAACTGCTATCCAGGGAAAAATAAAATTTATGAGATATCAAGAAAAAATAAATTGGACTTCGCTACTGGAAATCAGCAGCTTTTATCTGAAATAATATAAATCAAGATTTATATATTTAAAAAAAAAAAAAAAAAAAATGGAACAAAGCAGAAGAAGAAGAAAATGCAAATGCACATAGAAAAAGGACCACGATCCATAAATAACTAGGGAGCCGAGTCATTTTGATTTTTCTAGTTGAGAGGAAAAGAAAAATCTTCTATGAAAATAACTTGAAAAAGATGAGGGAGTGAGTTGGTATTAGAGTCGGTTGAAGAACTTCACTGAGATGTGTAACTATAGAGTTCTTAGGGCATTCAGCACTTAACAAAAAAACCTTAGCTCGAATGTTTACACCACAAATCCTCCACACAAATTCCGCGTCTTCTCCTTCTCAGTTATGTAGGAATAAGAAAGACAACTGCAATGTGTTTTTAGGGTTCGAGCCAAGAAACTGAGAAATCTAAAAAAGCGACAAGAGATGTTTGCACTCAAAACAACCTCGGCGACGGGCCGGGGTAGAGAATCAAGACATCACTTCCACTCAGACACAAAGAGACGTACTCCTAAATAATAGGAGACATTCTCCTAAATAAACAAATGGTTGAACCGAGATTGCTAACTAAACCATTTTTCTAAGATATTAACTCTAATAGAAAAAGGTTTAGGTTTAGGTCGAAGTCCTCAAAAACAAATGCACTTATTGTGATATTTAAAAACAAATAATGACTCTAAAATAGATATATGACAAATGTTACATCTTATTTTCCGAGTACAGCTCAGTGTAGATTAAAAAAAAAATAGACTGCCAATTAGTGTGGCACATAGCTTCCTCGCATCCTATCCACGTACTTTATTGGTTTTATGCTTTTACAAGCCATTATTGTCTAATTAGTTTAATTGTTTCCCCCGTTTTTTTAATCTGTCAAAATTGTTTAAATTTTTTACAAGAATTAAGTATCAATTGAGCAAAAGTTAAAGAGCGCAGACGGTTCAAATTAATATGGGGCTATCTGCGGGTTACTTTCAATAAACTGTAAAAGTTTCATACAAATCAGATAAGTACTTTTGAAGCTATAGGAGTAAATAAATGTATGTTTGAGCGTATGTGGAGGAAGAGAAGCAAATAAGCGCAGAATGTTGAAACTTATATGGGACCAATAATGGGCTAATTACGATCTGTCATCCAAATTTCATTCAAATCGGATGTGTAGTTTTTAAGATATGTTGGTTCGCAAAAATCGAACGACAGACCGACGGACAGACACGGAACCAAAAATGTTCCCTGATGTCTGAAACGGATTTATGTCTTGGAATTTTTGAAATCGGAGACCTCAAAATTTTTCGTTCTTCGGAACGATCACATAGCTTCCGTTACCTTCGGTAAGCTCGGAAACAAAAATCTGTCTGCAGAGTTTACATTGAGAAAGCGAAATACTCATGCCATTGTACTTTGTTATTCTGACAGCGCGGGAAAATCTAAAAACAAAACTGGAGGGGAGCCAATGAGAGGTCGAGATTTTGGCGGGAAGTATGCCGTGACAACTAGGCAAACAAAAATATCACTGGATAACCGTAAGATAACCGCCTAGTGGTTTTATTTTTTTCCTCAAATAGGTTGGCCTATTTGAGCTGTCAGATTTACAAAGTATAATGGCATAAGTTTAAGTGTTTGAAATTTTAAATGCTTGTGTATTTTAAAATACATTATGCATGTATCAAATGTTAATAAAAACCAAACAGCGTCGTTTTAAGAAACTTATCCTGGCTTTAGTGATTTTGATTTTATTAAAAGACGCAAACATATTCAAATTTAAATTAAAGTCAGTGTAAAGTAATATTATTAGAATTTTTAAAACTAAATTTACATAAATGTGATAAAATTAAATTAAATATAAAATTATAGTTTTACCAAATGATAATCATACTTTTGATAATGTTTAACAATTTGTGAAGTTTAAAAGAATAATTAATAAATATCTAATATACATTTAATTTTAATATCCATTCAGTGTTGCAGTGACTACTAATTATATGCATTTACATACTATATTAATTTACATACATTACATAAAATAATAATAATTTAAAGCTGTGTAATGTAAAGCTCTGTGTACATCGCTAATCATAACATAAAATCAATTAATCCTACAACAATATATCTTGTTAAACCGAGTTTTCATTTTGATTTTCTAAAAATATTCCGTAACAATTGTAAGGATTATGACGGCGCAAGGGCTTAAGCAAAAAAAAAAACTCTCTCAATTCGTTAGTATAAAACTTTTAATACCCTCACTGAAATAAAACTATTTCAATTTTGTTGGAACGAGATGTTAAAAAAAAGAATATATTCTGCAGTAAAATATCGTATAAAATTTGCTAAAATATCCTCTCGTGAATTCTCATTATCCAATATACCAATCAAAAAACGTCGGGAAATGGGTATAGTACATATTCAATCTAAAATTTAGTCGATAATCTTAAAATAATTTGTTTTTCACGAATTTTTAGCTCTCAAAAACCTATAGGATATAAAATGTTACATTAAGTTTAAAATAAAAGAATATTATAAACAAAAGTCTTAATGGTCAGTGATAATGGTCAGTCACCGATACAAGTGAATAGATAAGTTTGATTTGTGAATAGCAATTGGTTTTCTGGAAAAGCAAATGTTGCAAGAATGTAAGAGAGATGATGACGTGGATGTATAATTTCTTAGGTACAATATTAAAATATTGAAATGTAGTAAGTCAAAAGTCTCCAAAGATTCTAATACCATTGTGTAGTAAAAGACGATAGTTAATTTACTATGAACTAGTAGTAGTAGTAGTAGTAAGGGGGCGGGGAGGCCAGGCCTAGCAAATAGACCGCATTCGGGTCCTTCTTGCCAACCCCTGAACTCACACCTATGGAACCACCTCAGAATTACCCTCGAATTTCCTTGTTTGGGTCACAGAGGAGAGAATGTCTTGCCACTCTACTATGAACTAACTAAAGCATTTACCTTGTTAGTTGGATTATTTTATTCACATTGCAGAGTTGGATTATTTTATTCACATTGCAGAGTTGGATTATTTTACTAAAATACGATTGATTAGGTCCTATTCGTTCCCAGATTGGGCATATGTCTTCCAAAAGAGATCTCCAAATTATAGAATCTGGGATATTAGTTTTACATTTGCTCAGGACTTCTCGATGAATTACAAACGTATGCCGTAGGGAGAACGCCGGGTGAAGAAGTGCGAATGGAAGTAATGTATTGTAATTTAGTTTTTGTTCTTGTTTTTGTCCATCCCAGGAGTGAATCCGAAAATACCGACCGTCACGAAATCGACCGATGACGATAACTTGAGTAAAAGATGTATAGTTATGATAATTAGATATAGTTGAAATGTGGTACCTACACATATTCATTTTACCAATGCCCAGGGCGAGTTGGTTGAACAACGCTATCCGCCCAAGCGTTCACGCGCAACGCTCGCGTAAACGTAAGCTTCAAATGTAAAATTGGAATTTTAAGACGGGAAAAAAGTCCTCTATTTAATGAGACAAACAACTTTTATAAATTCATTTATTTAGTAAAACCAACACCGACACCGCTATGAAGTGTTAAAGATCGCTAAATTTTTTAAAATGGACCTAAACGTTTAAAATTGCTCAACGTCCTTACCGTTATCTTACGTTCTAACGAATACAATAAAACGTCATATACATCATCTAAAGCACAATTGAAACAGGTATGTAAAATTTCAACCTGATACAAGCAGAAGTTTTTGTGTAGTGAAGTGATATATTTTATAATATTTTAAATGGAGTAGGCATGAGGGTTTGGGAACAGTCCTGTTCCCTCACTATACAACAACCTGCTTTTTAACTATCAACTCATTATGAATGAAAAAAAAAAAAAAATGTTTTTCTTTTCATTTTTTTCCTTAACTCCGCTAAGTACAAATAGTTAGTTACTTTACTAACTTGAACCTTACTTATGAATCACCGTAAGAAGACTAGGTATGTAGGTCTAGCGAACGTTATATTTTTGTAATATGTGGTATACATCAATAGAACATTCTTTTAAATTTAACAATCTAGAATCTCGAGGATTACGAACCTTACTAACTTAAAACCCTTACTTATGAATCACCTTAAGAAGACTAGGTATGTAGGTCTAGCGGATCTTTAGATTCTAGAATGGAAGAGAAAGACTATCTCTAGCGATGTGTAAGGAAGGAGAACACCATCAAGCCCCTTTATGAATGCAAGAGAAAGGAGAAGTTTTGAGGTGCCTGGCAGGCTTCTATCAGGCTTGATACTTGGGAGGGGCTTCATCCTCGAGATCTCTACTCCAGTCAGGAGTCAGGATCAGGAGAAGGCTTTCACAGGTTCAAACAGCTCAAGGATCGACCAGCAAGGACACTGAGAAAACACCTGCACGCGTCCTACAGCCTTTCCTTTAATTCCGTACAAGGTGTTTCCTAGTGACGACCTTCAAGATAACGCCATAAAAGAGCTAAAATACACATAAGTTTTTGGATAATAAAATTAACTTAATTATTATTCATCTTCACGGTTCATATCATCATAATGTTTAGGTATTTCCGGCCAACGTTTAAACTTTTACTTTACTGAAGTTTTACTCCCTGCTTAATTCAAACATTCCAGAAGTGATTAAAGTAAAGATCATTTAACATTGAAATTAGACAAAAGTAAGCTTGAAGGATAAAAGACAAATTCAAGTAACACTTTAAAAAAGGTCGGCTTTGAATAGAATTATCGTAGTTTATATTTTTTTTATCATAGTAAAAAATCACTATTTTACCGTCTTTAATAATATAAAATAAACATAAAGACGTACAAGAGTAAAAACTGATCTCTTCATAACACTTTGAATAAACCCAATACAATAATTTTAAATTACATAATGGAGAATTGCAATAGAAGAAAACAATAAAACTGTATGCTATTACAGTTAAATGTGCTATTAGGTGGATAATGTAACACGAATAAAAGAGAATGAATAATACAAAAATATATAATTTATAATCTGCTAGAGGCTAATGTTTATGTAAGTGGAAATGCCTTAATATATTTAAAAACTCCAGTTATACAAAGGGGGAACTGCATCGGATAATAATTCGACGAATTCAGCTTAGAAAATTTTATGTAACTAAAGATCAAATTGCAACAAGTCAATAATTTAGATTGAAGGTAGCTGTTAGCGTATTTCGTACAATTTAATATTCTTATAATTAGGTACGAAAAGAACATTTTTAGGGTCCGTAGGCAAAACCAAGGACCCTTATATTTTCCTGCGTGTGTCTGTCCGTCCGTTCTGTCGCCTGCTTTCACGGCTACACTTTTCGTCCGATCACTTTGAAATTTGGCATGTATGTGTCTTGTATGTACCTGCCCACATATTTTAAAAATATAGCGACTTAAAAAAAATTAGGGTAAAAAAACTTAAGGGTTAAATCTTTTTTATTTTTTTTCGACACCGTGAGGGGTATCATATGAAAGGGGTACGTCGAGCTGATTACAAATATATATAATTCTTTGGTTATAACTTTGATAGGGCGAGCGTAGGCAAGTTTGAAGTAGGTGTGAAACGTGCCCCCCCCCCCCCCCCCCCCTCTACCTCGCTTATGTGAAGTGCAAAAAATCTGAAAAAAATTCCTGAACATTCTTCGACCAAAAGTAAAGATACCACTTTTTGGAAATTTCGAAAAAAATATTATTTTATTTTTTATTGACAAAATACGTTTTTTATAACTTTAGTCTTTTCGATGTATTTATATGGTTGTAGTCCGGTTTAGTGGAAAAAAAAAATACTTTATCAGAAGTTTATTTTTTTGTGTTTTGAGAATATCAGACCCATAGGATAGTTTAAAGTAAGCTTTTTAGCATTTTAAAAAACACCATCAACAGGATACTACTTAAACTATACAGAGTGGCCTACGGACCCTCGCTGTGTGCTGACTAGCACACACTTGACTTGGTTATTATAATTTAAATATGAATCCTTAAATGACTAATATTCAAATTATAAAAAAGAAAATTAATCTTCGGCTCTAATCCTCTGACTTCTAACCTCAACTTGAAATTTACAATAATGTATACTATTCTTACAATTAGTATTGACTTTTGTCAGCGCGGGAAAATTGAAACATTCTCCAGAGTGGAGCCAATAAGACCACTAGATTTTAAATTGTAGAAGATCGGGCTAACTAGGCAAATAAAAATCAGTTATCAAGCCCTAAAGGCAATATGCAACAAGCAGGGGGGATAAGTAAGTCAGGATTCAGACAGTAGCATGGTAAGAAATGTAACAAAAAATATAGTGTTTGCTAAGTTGCAAACTATTAGGAACAATTATAATTATTTAAAGATAGAGACACGTCTTGGCTAGTTAAACATAAAAAATCTCTCTCATAGGTTGCTTGAAAATACATAAGTTCTTCTAAAACTTAAGACGAAGTTGGAGTGAAAATACAACGATTCTAGCATGGATTAAAGGTCAAGACATTAAAAAGAATAATCACAAAATGAAAGTTTTAGCAAACCAAAAAAAAAAAAAAAAATTATAGTCAGCATTTCGAATAAGATATGTTCTTTGCCAACCTGCTCAAAAAATCACAGTTAACCGCTATTAACTCCAATTAAAGGAAAAAGTTAAAGATATTACACCTCTTGCTTCCGAGCTTACCGAAGGTAACGGGAGCATTGTGTTCACTTTTGAGAACGAAAAACTTTTATGCCTCCGATTTTAAAAATTCCAAGACAGAAATCCGTTTCAGACATCAGGCAACATTTTTGGTCTCGTGTCTGTCTGTTTGTCTGTCTGTCTGTCGGTCTGTGTGTCCGCGAATTATGAAATGTGTGACGATAACTTGAGTAAATGTCGACCCATTTTGATCAAATTGAAATTTGATGCATTGAAAAAATACACATGCTAGTAAAAAAGCATGCCAGGGGCGAGTTACTAGCACGTCAGTAGCTGGCATGCTGCAGACGCTGTGTACATTTGCCAGTGAAACAGCATGCTAGTATCGTCCAGATGATCAGTCTTGTGCGAGCTACAATACACATTCCAGTCACAGTTCTAGTTTTGAAACAGTCAATCGTTCTTGCCTTCTTTTAGCCGGAATAAATTATGAAATAACTGTACTTGATTTAATTAATTTTGATAGTTTTATTAATTGTTTCAATGTACCTTATGAATGTATCGGTGCGGAATGAAATTAACCAGATTATTCTGTTACTTGCAAAGAACTGTGTGGTAACGAGTGTGGGCAAAGATTGTATAGCTAGAAGGGAATTAGGTACATGGAGCGAGTCAGTGCCTACTAAATGAAATGCGGTTCGGGGACGTCAATGGTTTTAGGAATCAATTGCGAATGCTTCCGGAGAAAGTTGATGAGTTGTTGTCAAATATTCGCGAAAGGAAGGAACGCAACTGAAGACTGAAGGGCTGAGGGAGACTCATGCTAGCTACTAGCAACCTTGGGCTGGCAGGCCTGTTTACACGTGCCTTATCAGTTCCCCCACCCCTCGACTCGTGCCACCGGCAAGACAAAAATCAAACCCTGTGCGATTTACTCGCATGCTATTTGATGTATACACATGCCAGTAGCTCTCCTCTGTGAGCTACTCGTACGTTTTTGTGCGAGTAACTAGCATGCCTATTTCCGCCTTAACATCAATTAGTTCAAGCGTTAGTCCATAAGTCTATGACTATTGAAAAGGTACAACTTTCTCTAATACTCAAAATATAATAAGGAATATTTAAAAATACTTTATACTTAAATATTTAAAAATATTTGAATACTTAAAATGTTCCATCTCAAACCTACAGAGAGAAAGACGCGAGACCAAAAGTGTTCCCAAATTGTTGAGAATAAAAAAATGATCGGTCTTTGTAATCGTTACTTAATAAGATAACTTGCAAGTTCCGAAACTTTAAGTAAATCATTAAAAAGTTCCTAGTATGTACTTTGAAAAAAATATAAAATAAATAGCGTAAAAAGTTTATGGTTGTCAAAAATTAATGCACTTTATAGTTATTTATTAAAAAAAGATAAAAATTAAGATAAAAAAAATAAAAGATAAAAAAATACTAATGGTGGGTATGCACAGTTAAAAGGATGATAGCTTACTGTATAGCCCTCATTTTACGGTGCATTTACGTCTGCAATGCAACGATTCAATTCTGTGAAAAAAAACCTAAATTACGGCGCCGGTGAAAACTTCCAGCAAAAATATAAATGATTATTTACTGCGATCATCATTTATCATTTCTTTGGAGAATAAAAAATATCCGCGTCGAAAGAAAGAAATAAGTAGTAAAAAGAGGCGACCGCGAAATCAGAAAGCGTTAATAAAAAACGACGTTTTATAAAAAAATAAAAATAAATAAAATAGAAGATTGTACAATTCTAATAATTGAAGAAAATATCGAACGAGCTATTTTTTTTAATCTAAATCTTTTTTCACGCTTTTGTCTATCTAAATATACGAGAATACAAAATTATCGTAGAGACATTTCTATAGAAAGTCAAATATATCGGAAATCGCTTGAACATAGAAATAATAGTTAATAAAATATAATGTGAGAGACCCGTGTAAAAAAAAAAAAAAAAATCACATAAAATATTAAATTAAATTTCGTATACACATTTGGATTCAGCTGGGAAATTCCACACCGCAAACTTCATATTGTCCGTATTGTACACGCAAATCAGAAAGGATTTGGACTGCTGGTTTTCTGAAAAAATATTTTTATAAAACTCACTTGCAAACAGTAAAAAACAATATTAAAACAAATATTATAACAATATATTCATAAGACAAAATTAGAAACAATATAAAAATGAAAAGATAGAAAAACCACCATCAAATGGAATATTATATCCTAGCAAAAATCCCTCAAAATGTATTCTTCCTATACTATATTATATTATTGTGTTAATAATACCCTGAACATCATGGACATGGTATTAATATCAATTATTTACTTTAAATAAAATTAAACAAATATAAAAAACCAGTTAAAAACCCTAATGAAAGAAACTATTTGCATAATTGAAAAAATTATGTTTAATGAAAAAACACTGAGAGACAAAAAATATATTTGGATTCAAAATTAACATTCTACAAAAAGATAAAATATAAATTAAATTTAAAAATATATTTGTACAATATATATATATATATATATATATATATATATATATATATATATATATATATATATATATATATGTGTATATACACACGACGTGTGTATATACACACGTATATACACACGACGTGTAAGATATACATACATACACACAACATGAATTTAATAAATTTTATTTGAAAAAAAAAAAATGAAAATAAATTATTTGAAATTGAAATAGCTAAAAAAATTATTTACATGGAACATCAAAGAAATATATATTGAATTATTCAAATATTTTATTACTCTTCAATATAAAGTATGCACCACTATCACGGGAAATAGATTTAGCTAAAATTGTAACTGCATTTAATAAAAGCATCAAATCTTATCGATTGCTGTTCGGTAGATTAGAATCAACAATTATAATCCACCACTTAAATTATAATACTATAGACCTTTTCATTTAACAGTTTTATAAATAATAAATACAAGTTTTCCCCTGAAAAAATTCAATAAAGAATCAATAAAGAGGGACAATAGAAAAAATCATTGTAAACGCAGTCGAAAGTAGAGTAGTATTGAGTTTTAACAAAACAAACAGAAAAATATAAACGTTGATATACTCCAGAAGGCAGACTGAAAATAATTCACAGAAATCTAATTGAACGTAGGATACAATAATGTATGTTTATTTGTTCCACAAACCAAAGTAAATTTAGTTTAGAAACAAAGCTAATTACTAATTATATGTTTTCAAGGCTTCGTAAAAAGCAAACATTGCAATGCAAAAACAGAATAGACAATTTTAGTTTATCACAGTTCACTGAAGTAGTTAGTTTATTAGTTTCTAAGTACAATATAATTACTAAATCAGGATAAAAAACCACCTTTTTAAGTTGATTGAATATAATTGGTTGTTTTGACTAGGATTTTGTGGTACCACTTCATAATTATGACTAGAGAGGTTAATAAAAGTAACACTACAATATTGTCACCACAATTTTATGTCATCTTTAGTGTGTTAACATAGTAAGTGAAAGACTACTACTCAGCTTAGTAGTAGTCTTTCACTTACTATGTTAACACACTGAAGATGACATAATGTCGAAACGCGTCTGTTTAAATATATAAAATTGTGGTGACAATATTGTAGTGTTACTTTTATTAACCTCTCTAGTCATAATTTGATTGAATATATTTTTAATTTATATATTTTCAAGATCAAATAAGGTCTTCTAAAAAGTTAAAATTAATACTTTGATTTTGCCTTGAGGTATAATTTTTCTAAAATGATGCTAAATGTCATCGAAATATGCCCAGTAGTTTAAGCGCAAGGCATCTGTACAGACGACGGACGACAGACAGACAGACTTCTAGAAACACTTTTTTTGGACTGAAGGGACCTAAAAACGTTTAAATAATTAAAATCGATTTTTTTTCACTTTGAAACACATTAAAAATAATAAATGACGAAGAAATTTGTTTTTGAATTGAAAAATCGAATTCTATTTAAGAACTATTGAACTTTTTATCATAAAAATATTTTCTTTCTTATATTAAAAAATTCCTGGTAAAAAGCCAAAAGAGTCGATAGTTTTCTTAATTCAAACGAAAGTTACTCAGAAAATTAAATTCCAACTGAAAATTGAAACGATATCTTAAGAAAGCTAACATTGTGGAAAAAAAGAATTGTGTAAACGAAAGGTTCTGAAAATAAACAAAAGGTTATAAAAGAATAATCGCGGAGTTTCTCGGAACAAGAGTCTTGAATTCAATGCAAACAGACAGAAACAAACGAGATACCAAACACAACTAAGGGGCGATCATAACATTTACCGATGTCAGTTCGGAATCAGAAAGAGAAATAAGTAAATTTATCGTATAAGTGAAACAAACAAGAAAATGTATTCAAACAAGAAATATATGTAAATCAGAAAAACCCTGGTGAATTCTTAGTTTAAAGTCAGGTCCTGTTGTAAACAATAAAGAACGAAGTGTGTGAACAAGTTGTGGAATCCGGCATTTCACCTTCACAAATTCAGACTTTATCAAGGTCGATTTTCATCGTCAACTTAGACTACGCGCAACAAAACAAACTGTTTTAGCCATATTGCATACTTCTTTTATCCGACCGTCCATATTAAGTGAGAACGAGACTGAAATAGATTAAATTTTTAAACTCCGCAACAAAATATTAAAGCAGGCGAAATTAATCATTGGATTTCTTTTCGTTTTAAAAATATTTGTTTTAAACCTATTAATTATTATTCAAACAAAGAAAAAAAAAACCGTGGGAATTGAGAAAAAACTCCGGCTTTAAGCGTATTTGACACATCCCTAGTCACAATAATTGGAATATTTCCAAAACAGTAGTAGAATTGATTCATCCTAAATCTTGTAGAACTTACGTACTTTGAATAATACTCATTTTAAATTAAATTTCTATATTAGTGTCTATGAGAGTGTCTGTCCTTAAATACGCAATTGACAAATTTCTTTGTAAGTATTTAATTAATTTGAACAAAATTATTAAATTTAATTGTGTTTATTTATTGAGTGTATTTATTATTTCTTTATTTATTTCTCATATTGATACTTTAATAAACTAATATCAGGCAAAAATGGCATTACATTGTGAGTAAAATAAAATATCGAGGAACTTTATGGTATACAAGAAATATAGAGTGCGTATTTAATTTGGCAATTAGATCATCTAATTAGTATTTTAGTACAGGCGTAATAAAGTATTGCTACGTACACAAATTGTACTTTAAATACAAATTGAAAGTGATAAATGTGTATTATACATTTAATGCCTAATATCATGAAAGCGGTTAATGAAATAAAAAAGAGTATAATATGTTTTGACTTTTCTAACTTCTAAGCATTGGTACAACGTAAAATTGACCATACACGTAAATTTAATCAACCTAAGACGAACAACAAAACGATTTGGTAAATCCTATCTTTTCTATAAGATGTTTTAAATATCGTGAAACCCTTAAAATTATTAAGTACCATAAGGTAAACAAAAGTTGGTTGTTATAAGAACGAAAAAAAAGTTTAAAGAAGAAAATATATAAATATATATACATATACTCATTTCCAAACGTTTAAGGGACCATTATAAGCAGATGGTCAATTGTCCGGATAATACACACGCCGTGTCGCCATGTCCTTCTAAGAGGGGAGTAGGGTGAAATTTGGCTGGAAGTCAAAGAATGTTAATCACAGTCATATTTTACAAACTTAATATAATTATTTTGATTATTTTTGTTGTTTCTCCTGTCATGAATAACACTTCATTAGAGCACTACAGGAAGGACTGCTTAAGACATCTACTAAATGGGAACATTAGTGTTAATTTTTCTCTTATATCTCTGGGACTATAGAACTAGATATGTCAATGTAAAGGCAATGGTTTTAGGCGAGTGCGTCACTCCACGCCAAAACCTCTACGAACTTTCTAATATGTAGTAGTTTAAGAAATATAGAAATAAAGAATTAAAAATAACAATTTAAAAATGAGCCTAGGGCCTAGGTCTATAAATATGAAGAAAGCTCTTTTAAAAACACCAAAATAATAGTAGGGAAATAATAGTTTGGGAACACGAAAATAATACTATCATTTAGCGTAATGTAATAAAAATATGATATTAAGCAAAGAAATAGTTAATCATGATGAGGTAATAGTTAAAGAGGATGATTTTAATAGAGAGCCTAGAAGTGGAGGAAAAGGATGCCTATCTGCTATTCCTTAACTTACACGTCCTGGCCATCTCCATTTCAATTGTTATTAAATGTATCACTTTACTAAACAAAAACCTCTGCTTGTATTAAGTTAAAACTTTACATGCCTCATTGAAGCGAGCTTCTTAAGGGAGCTACACACCTTCAGTTTATCTGTGCAGTTATCTGTTGTAAATAACTGTGTGAAAATAAGTACGTTTATTGAAGCGAGCGTAAGCGAGCTTCTTACATTCAACGAAATATGCATCTTGTCTGTCTGTCTGTCTGTGTGTAACGTTTACGTGTCCGACGACAACTTGGGTAAAAGTTGACCGATTTAGTTGAAATTTGGTATACATCTTCCTTTTACTAATACTCAGGCTAAGTTCGTTGGACAGCGTTATCCGGCTAAGAGTTCGCGCGCAACGCTCGTGTAAACGTAAGCTTTAAATGTAAAATTGGGATTTTAGGACGGGAAAAGATTCTATCACCACCTATTCATTGAGACTAACATGTCTAACAAATTCAGTTTTTAGTAAAACCAACAGCGACAACGCTATAAAAGTGTTAACGACCGTTACAACCATTAAAGGGGACCTAAATAGTTAAAATATAGAAAACAATGTTTTCAACAATATCTGACGTTCTAACCTATCAATTTTAATAAAACTTCTATTAAATCATATAATGTTCTATTGAAACATGCATGTAAAATTTCAACTAGGTACAAGCAACGTTTTAAATTAGTAGGCCGAGTAGGAAGAAAACAGTTCTTTTCCCTCGAGATTGTGCAGTAAAGTGACACTCTTAGACGAATAACGCTGTCCAACAAAGTTACCCTGAGCATAAGTAAAAGGAACATGTATACCGGAATTTAAACTAAACCTGTCAACTTATACTCAAGTTGTCCTCGGACACGTAAACGTTACTGACAGAATGACAGAATGCATATATTTTGTTAAATATAAGAAGCTCGCTTTACGCTTGCTTTAATTAAATTTACGGAACTAAAGAAAACCACTTGATTGATTTATCTCTTGATTAAGTAAACATGTGATGGATAAAATAAATAAACAAATATAAAAGGAATAAATGTATGTTATAAAGATAGTCACGATAAAAAAAATAGATTGATGGCATAAAAGTGTTGGATCTTCGTGTTCAAGGTATCTCTATATTTTCTAACATATCTACCCAACGTGTACGTAACGCCACATGAATTTTCATTAATGGAGTGAGAAGTAAAATGGGATTCTTGTACTACATGGTTTGTAAAAACTTGATTTATTTATGTGATGTAATCTGACATTCCACTTCCTACTTATTTGTCTTATAAGTGTACCTAGATAAATGTGTGCAAATTAATTTACGAATACAAACTTGACTTTTATGCATAAATCAAAATTTTATTTGTGAGAATTAAATATTAAATCACTTTATATAAATGTATGATCAATATTATGGTTGTTATTTTAATTTTTGTTTAGATATTTTTAATACTTTTATCAATTGCTTCCGAGCTTACCGAAGGTAACAAAAGCTATGTTACCGTTTGTTCGTGAAGAAAAGACATTTTTTTATGTCTCCGATTTCAAAAATTCCAAGACAGATATCCGTTTCAGACATCAGGAATCATTTTTGGTTCTGTGTCTGTTTGTCGCCCAATTTTTGTGAACCAAGCTATCTTATAAACTACTTGTCCGATTTTAATGAAATTTGGATGGTAGGTCATAACTAGCCCATTGTTGATCCCTTATAAGTTTCAACCTTCTGCTTTCTGATACTCTAATTCTTGTAAAAAATCAAAACAATTTTGACAGATTTAAAAAACGGGAAGAAATTAAATAAAGTTGACAATAATAATTGTAAAAGCATGAAGTATATCTATTCATTAAGAATAATTATAAAATTATATGAAAGCGCGGGGAAGCAATGTGCTACACTATTTGGCAGACTAATGCACGTTGTCCACACCTATTTTGCGTTTTCTTCTGTTCTCAAAAGTGATCTATAATGTAGAGATGTTACCTAAATGCTAGCCTTCAATAGTAATACTATACACTATACACATCATATAATAAACTTACTTATAATTAAGTTTCAGGCATAAATTTATGTTCAAAACTTGTATATCTTACCAAGTTTGAATACAAATGTTGTATTTACACTTATAAAATGCTCTGAAAAGCGTTAAAATAACGTTTTAAATAGTCAACATTTCAAAACTTTTGGACCAAAAGGTCACAGTACCTGAACCTCTCTTTTTACAAATCTATTAAAATTCTGAAGAAAAACTGCGGTCAATGTTTTAAGATTTGGCTATCCTAAGAATAGTTTGTATTAAATATATTATTCTGGAGGATGTTATTACAGAGTATATTGCAAAAGAGGTTATAAACATTATAAATACCTTAAGCTAAGATTCTATAAGAGTGTAGAATGAAACATTAAAGCTTTATAACATATCCGCAAAGAAAGTCAATAAATACCTGTAACAAAAGAAAAGAAAAAAAAATTAAATAAATGCAACAAACAATAATTAAGATATGCCATTTATAAAGGGTTGTATGGTTCTACAACCAAACAACGTCTTCGAACAAAATGAATGTTATTTGAAACAATGTGACCGGTTTCGGGTGTTCTTATATGCAGCCTTCTTCAGGTAATCTGTTGGTTATTAATTGACTTCAGATTTATTTAGTTAACAGATAACCAAAATATAATCTGAAAAATACTACTGCATTAGAACAGCCGAAACGAAAAAAGTATTTGAAATTGTTTCACATACAATTTATTTTGTGTCAAGACGTTGTTTGGTTATTGAACTACACCTCTTTTATGATGATTCTATAACACACATAGGAGAAAAACACAGTCTAGAATTTATAAAGGGGTTATTATAACCCTTATAAGTAGCTTGATTCAAGAACCAGTTTGTTTTTAACCCCTATGCACGCATATTCAGTTATAGAGGAAGGTCAATTCAAAATCTATAACACTAGAACTTCTAGTCTATATTCTCAAGTACTTGTTCAATAAAAAAATCAATAAAAAAAAACTTTTGCTATGAGATATTTTGAATTTCGTAATTCAAACGGAAAGAATCTACCAGATTAGATTAGCTTGCTTTTATATCCGCACCCTTTGATTCAAGATTTCCTTTCCCATATCCTTCCTTTTGATTCCATTGAAATTAAGAGTCCATTCAACAAGATTTTCACGGTCACAAACCGGCCGCTTAATCCCTTTTGGATTCAAAAAAAGTAAAATCGATTCAGTAGGCGGGGAAAGCAGTTAACTGTATCGAATCCTTCCTCTTGGTCCGTTCACATGGAACAGAAGAAAGGAAGCGGTCGATCACGACATAACCACAGCAATGTGCGCTGATAATACAAGATCGGTTTCAGCTGTCTATGTGTCAACCTAGAGTACACCACAGAAGAGTGGATAAGGTAATTGATATCAATCTTTATCTTTGAATTATGAGAAAATAAGAAGCTTAGTTAAACGTTTAGCTTTCATTGTTTATTATATTTGTCAAGTGGTTTTTGCGGTTTTCTTTTGTCGAACTGAGAACGCTATCAATTATTATCATTCATTTGTATAATGACTATTACACCATTTATTTGTAAGATTATTTAGCTTAATAAGAAACTGTGCAACAACAAAAATATAAAAATTCATTCAAAGGGAATTCGAGGAAAGCAAAGAGTGATCTAAAAATAAAATTGATCTCACATGCAAACATTAAACATACTAGGCATCGCGTGGCTCTATCATTGAAGCGAGCGTATAGTAATAAATATGTATTGAATATTGAAAAAATAGATAATCATGAATCATGATGAGTTGATAGACATAGGGTATGATAGTAGTACAGCGGCTATTAGTAAGGGAACCACCCCGCATTCTTACTATTCCTCTAACCACACATCTCCTTTTTAATTATTATAAAATGTATCTCTTTGCTACAAAAAAGCTACTGCTTGTATCAAATTGAAATTTTGCATGCCTGTTTCAATTGAGCATTAGATGGTGTATATGAAGTTTTATTAAAATCTTTACGTTAGAACGTAAGATATCAGCAAAAAGGTTTTTTTTCTCTATTCTAAACATTTAGGTCCGCTTTAATAGCTTTAGCGACCTTTATTAATTCATAGCGGTGTCGCTGTTGGTTTTACTAAAAACTGTTATTCGTAAAAAAATGTTCGTCTGATCGAATAGATGATGGTAGAATCTTTTCCTGTCTTAAAATTCCAATTTAATTTTTGAACCTCTCGTTTAAGCGAGCGTTGCGCGCGAACTCTAGGACGGATCACGCTGTCCAACGAACTTAGCCTGAGTATTAGTAAGAGGATAATGTATACCAAATTTCAACTAAATCGGTCAACTTTTACTCAAGTTATCGTCACACGCGTAAACGTTACTGACAGACAGACAGACAAGATGCATAGTTTGTTAAATGTAAGAAGCTCGCTTACGCTCGCTTCAATTAGGCATTATTTACTTATCTTTTTCCAACCAAATGCCGTTTGGTAGATTGAAAACTACAAAAGTTTCAAGCACAGTTTAAATCTTTACGCAAAGCTATATATATATATATATATATATATATATATATATATATATATATATATATATATATATATATATATATATATATATATATATATATATATATATATATATATATAGTATACCAATGAATTATGATATATATTGAAATATATACATACAAATGAGGATAATAAATAAACACTTCATGAATTCGCAATGGAATTTTATTTTAAAAAAATCAATCTATAGCGTCTAGAGTTTTTAAATGATAATGAATGTATGCTTGATATTAGTTATAATTCTCGACCACCCGCAGTTCCCGCATTTTGTTCGAGTATCACGTGTCACTGTATCCGGTAGGATACGTAGGGAGAAAACGGCGAAACAAGGAAAAATGAACAGTTCTCGGTGATTTATTGTTTTACTCCCGTTTACCGATTAAATGTTCCACGGTTTCAAAGCTGCAAGGGCCCTATTAGAATTCGGTAAGTGTACCCGAACAGAGAAGCCCTTAGGCAGGAACTACAACCCAAAACTTCAATCATAATTTTCGAAAATGGGGTGCCACAAGAACACTCTAGTACAGGAAGTCATGATGCAATACTCGTACATAATCGCAGACTAAGAAGCCTTTAAAGTAAAAGGGGTGCGCGGTAATCCTGCGGTATGAGTAATCTTTATGATGATTAATTTTTTATATGGGCCTTATAAATGGGTTAGGCAAGTTGTGTAGAACAAGAAGACCTCAAGACGCATTGTAGTATATTTATTTAAAGTTTATATAATGTTTACATAAAATAGTATACAATTTATAAAAACTAATAAATATTTTTAAACGAAACAACCAAAAAATGTATCTGTACATATACACATATACTATTAATTGATATAATATGTATATATCTAACATAAACTTTAAAATTAGAATAAAGATGTTTTGTCACGCAAGAAAAACTAATAAAATTTACGTTTTTATTATCCTTTATCGTGAATTATAATGAAATTAGCTATGTGCAGTACAGTTTAAAGGTTGGGGTCACTAATTTCATTCTAATTATTTTTTTCAACGGTTGCTAATTCAAATCTTATAATATTATAATTTATAGTGAATTAGAATGAAATTAGTGAGGTATAGTTTAAATGTAGGGTTCACTAATTTCATTCTAATTCATTATTTTAACGGTTGCTAAATCATATCTTATAATTTATAATGAATTAGAATGAAATTAGCAATGTACAGTTTAAAGGTGGGGTTCACTAATTTCATTCTAATTCATTATTTCAACGGTTGCTTTAAGGAGGCCTTAAAAACGTATAAATCCAAACAATCTAATTCACTAATTAGAATGAAATTTTGAGGTACAGTTTAAAGGTAGGGTTCACTAATTTCATACTAATTCATTATTTTAACGGTTGCTTTAAGGAGGCCTTAAAAACGTATAAATCCAAACAATCTAATTCACTAATTAGAATGAAATTTTGAGGTACAGTTTAAAGGTAGGGTTCACTAATTTCATACTAATTCATTATTTTAACGGTTGCTTTAAGGAGGCCTTAAAAACGTATAAATCCAAACAATCTAATTCACTAATTAGAATGAAATTTTGAGGTACAGTTTAAAGGTAGGGTTCACTAATTTCATTCTAATTCATTATTTTAACGGTTGCTAAATCAAATCTTATAATTTATAATGAATTAGAATGAAATTAGCAATGTACAGTTTAAAGGTGGGGTTCACTAATTTCATTCTAATTCATTATTTCAACGGTTGCTAATTCAAATTTTATAATTTATAGTGAATTAGAATGAAATTAGTGAGGTATAGTTTAAATGTAGGGTTCACTAATTTCATTCTAATTCATTATTTTAACGGTTGCTAAATCAAATCTTATAATTTATAATGAATTAGAATGAAATTAGCAATGTACAGTTTAAAGGTGGGGTTCACTAATTTCATTCTAATTCATTATTTCAACGGTTGCTTTAAGGAGGCCTTAAAAACGTATAAATCCAAACAATCTAATTCACTAATTAGAATGAAATTTTGAGGTACAGTTTAAAGGTAGGGTTCACTAATTTCATACTAATTCATTATTTTAACGGTTGCTTTAAGGAGGCCTTAAAAACGTATAAATCCAAACAATCTAATTCACTAATTAAAATGAAATTTTGAGGTACAGTTTAAAGGTAGGGTTCACTAATTTCATTCTAATTCATTATTTTAACGGTTGCTTTAAGGAGGCCTTAAAAACGTATAAATCCAAACAATCTAATTCACTAATTAGAATGAAATTAGTGAGGTATAGTTTAAATGTAGGGTTCACTAATTTCATTCTAATTCATTATTTTAACGGTTGCTAAATCATATCTTATAATTTATAATGAATTAGAATGAAATTAGCAATGTACAGTTTAAAGGTGGGGTTCACTAATTTCATTCTAATTCATTATTTCAACGGTTGCTTTAAGGAGGCCTTAAAAACGTATAAATCCAAACAATCTAATTCACTAATTAGAATGAAATTTTGAGGTACAGTTTAAAGGTAGGGTTCACTAATTTCATACTAATTCATTATTTTAACGGTTGCTTTAAGGAGGCCTTAAAAACGTATAAATCCAAACAATCTAATTCACTAATTAGAATGAAATTTTGAGGTACAGTTTAAAGGTAGGGTTCACTAATTTCATTCTAATTCATTATTTTAACGGTTGCTTTAAGGAGGCCTTAAAAACGTATAAATCCAAACAATCTAATTCACTAATTAGAATGAAATTTTGAGGTACAGTTTAAAGGTAGGGTTCACTAATTTCATTCTAATTCATTATTTTAACGGTTGCTAAATCAAATCTTATAATTTATAATGAATTAGAATGAAATTAGCAATGTACAGTTTAAAGGTGGGGTTCACTAATTTTATTCTAATTCATTATTTCAACGGTTGCTAATTCAAATTTTATAATTTATAGTGAATTAGAATGAAATTAGTGAGGTATAGTTTAAATGTAGGGTTCACTAATTTCATTCTAATTCATTATTTTAACGGTTGCTAAATCAAATCTTATAATTTATAATGAATTAGAATGAAATTAGCAATGTACAGTTTAAAGGTGGGGTTCACTAATTTCATTCTAATTCATTATTTCAACGGTTGCTTTAAGGAGGCCTTAAAAACGTATAAATCCAAACAATCTAATTCACTAATTAGAATGAAATTTTGAGGTACAGTTTAAAGGTAGGGTTCACTAATTTCATACTAATTCATTATTTTAACGGTTGCTTTAAGGAGGCCTTAAAAACGTATAAATCCAAACAATCTTATTCACTAATTAGAATGAAATTTTGAGGTACAGTTTAAAGGTAGGGTTCACTAATTTCATTCTAATTCATTATTTTAACGGTTGCTTTAAGGAGGCCTTAAAAACGTATAAATCCAAACAATCTAATTCACTAATTAGAATGAAATTAGTGAGGTATAGTTTAAATGTAGGGTTCACTAATTTCATTCTAATTCATTATTTTAACGGTTGCTAAATCATATCTTATAATTTATAATGAATTAGAATGAAATTAGCAATGTACAGTTTAAAGGTGGGGTTCACTAATTTCATTCTAATTCATTATTTCAACGGTTGCTTTAAGGAGGCCTTAAAAACGTATAAATCCAAACAATCTAATTCACTAATTAGAATGAAATTTTGAGGTACAGTTTAAAGGTAGGGTTCACTAATTTCATACTAATTCATTATTTTAACGGTTGCTTTAAGGAGGCCTTAAAAACGTATAAATCCAAACAATCTAATTCACTAATTAGAATGAAATTTTGAGGTACAGTTTAAAGGTAGGGTTCACTAATTTCATACTAATTCATTATTTTAACGGTTGCTTTAAGGAGGCCTTAAAAACGTATAAATCCAAACAATCTAATTCACTAATTAGAATGAAATTTTGAGGTACAGTTTAAAGGTAGGGTTCACTAATTTCATTCTAATTCATTATTTTAACGGTTGCTAAATCAAATCTTATAATTTATAATGAATTAGAATGAAATTAGCAATGTACAGTTTAAAGGTGGGGTTCACTAATTTCATTCTAATTCATTATTTCAACGGTTGCTAATTCAAATTTTATAATTTATAGTGAATTAGAATGAAATTAGTGAGGTATAGTTTAAATGTAGGGTTCACTAATTTCATTCTAATTCATTATTTTAACGGTTGCTAAATCAAATCTTATAATTTATAATGAATTAGAATGAAATTAGCAATGTACAGTTTAAAGGTGGGGTTCACTAATTTCATTCTAATTCATTATTTCAACGGTTGCTTTAAGGAGGCCTTAAAAACGTATAAATCCAAACAATCTAATTCACTAATTAGAATGAAATTTTGAGGTACAGTTTAAAGGTAGGGTTCACTAATTTCATACTAATTCATTATTTTAACGGTTGCTTTAAGGAGGCCTTAAAAACGTATAAATCCAAACAATCTAATTCACTAATTAGAATGAAATTTTGAGGTACAGTTTAAAGGTAGGGTTCACTAATTTCATTCTAATTCATTATTTTAACGGTTGCTTTAAGGAGGCCTTAAAAACGTATAAATCCAAACAATCTAATTCACTAATTAGAATGAAATTAGTGAGGTATAGTTTAAATGTAGGGTTCACTAATTTCATTCTAATTCATTATTTTAACGGTTGCTAAATCATATCTTATAATTTATAATGAATTAGAATGAAATTAGCAATGTACAGTTTAAAGGTGGGGTTCACTAATTTCATTCTAATTCATTATTTCAACGGTTGCTTTAAGGAGGCCTTAAAAACGTATAAATCCAAACAATCTAATTCACTAATTAGAATGAAATTTTGAGGTACAGTTTAAAGGTAGGGTTCACTAATTTCATACTAATTCATTATTTTAACGGTTGCTTTAAGGAGGCCTTAAAAACGTATAAATCCAAACAATCTAATTCACTAATTAGAATGAAATTTTGAGGTACAGTTTAAAGGTAGGGTTCACTAATTTCATACTAATTCATTATTTTAACGGTTGCTTTAAGGAGGCCTTAAAAACGTATAAATCCAAACAATCTAATTCACTAATTAGAATGAAATTTTGAGGTACAGTTTAAAGGTAGGGTTCACTAATTTCATTCTAATTCATTATTTTAACGGTTGCTAAATCAAATCTTATAATTTATAATGAATTAGAATGAAATTAGCAATGTACAGTTTAAAGGTGGGGTTCACTAATTTCATTCTAATTCATTATTTCAACGGTTGCTAATTCAAATTTTATAATTTATAGTGAATTAGAATGAAATTAGTGAGGTATAGTTTAAATGTAGGGTTCACTAATTTCATTCTAATTCATTATTTTAACGGTTGCTAAATCAAATCTTATAATTTATAATGAATTAGAATGAAATTAGCAATGTACAGTTTAAAGGTGGGGTTCACTAATTTCATTCTAATTCATTATTTCAACGGTTGCTTTAAGGAGGCCTTAAAAACGTATAAATCCAAACAATCTAATTCACTAATTAGAATGAAATTTTGAGGTACAGTTTAAAGGTAGGGTTCACTAATTTCATACTAATTCATTATTTTAACGGTTGCTTTAAGGAGGCCTTAAAAACGTATAAATCCAAACAATCTAATTCACTAATTAGAATGAAATTTTGAGGTACAGTTTAAAGGTAGGGTTCACTAATTTCATTCTAATTCATTATTTTAACGGTTGCTTTAAGGAGGCCTTAAAAACGTATAAATCCAAACAATCTAATTCACTAATTAGAATGAAATTAGTGAGGTATAGTTTAAATGTAGGGTTCACTAATTTCATTCTAATTCATTATTTTAACGGTTGCTAAATCATATCTTATAATTTATAATGAATTAGAATGAAATTAGCAATGTACAGTTTAAAGGTGGGGTTCACTAATTTCATTCTAATTCATTATTTCAACGGTTGCTTTAAGGAGGCCTTAAAAACGTATAAATCCAAACAATCTAATTCACTAATTAGAATGAAATTTTGAGGTACAGTTTAAAGGTAGGGTTCACTAATTTCATACTAATTCATTATTTTAACGGTTGCTTTAAGGAGGCCTTAAAAACGTATAAATCCAAACAATCTAATTCACTAATTAGAATGAAATTTTGAGGTACAGTTTAAAGGTAGGGTTCACTAATTTCATACTAATTCATTATTTTAACGGTTGCTTTAAGGAGGCCTTAAAAACGTATAAATCCAAACAATCTAATTCACTAATTAGAATGAAATTTTGAGGTACAGTTTAAAGGTAGGGTTCACTAATTTCATTCTAATTCATTATTTTAACGGTTGCTAAATCAAATCTTATAATTTATAATGAATTAGAATGAAATTAGCAATGTACAGTTTAAAGGTGGGGTTCACTAATTTTATTCTAATTCATTATTTCAACGGTTGCTAATTCAAATTTTATAATTTATAGTGAATTAGAATGAAATTAGTGAGGTATAGTTTAAATGTAGGGTTCACTAATTTCATTCTAATTCATTATTTTAACGGTTGCTAAATCAAATCTTATAATTTATAATGAATTAGAATGAAATTAGCAATGTACAGTTTAAAGGTGGGGTTCACTAATTTCATTCTAATTCATTATTTCAACGGTTGCTTTAAGGAGGCCTTAAAAACGTATAAATCCAAACAATCTAATTCACTAATTAGAATGAAATTTTGAGGTACAGTTTAAAGGTAGGGTTCACTAATTTCATACTAATTCATTATTTTAACGGTTGCTTTAAGGAGGCCTTAAAAACGTATAAATCCAAACAATCTAATTCACTAATTAGAATGAAATTTTGAGGTACAGTTTAAAGGTAGGGTTCACTAATTTCATTCTAATTCATTATTTTAACGGTTGCTTTAAGGAGGCCTTAAAAACGTATAAATCCAAACAATCTAATTCACTAATTAGAATGAAATTTTGAGGTACAGTTTAAAGGTAGGGTTCACTAATTTCATTCTAATTCATTATTTTAACGGTTGCTAAATCAAATCTTATAATTTATAATGAATTAGAATGAAATTAGCAATGTACAGTTTAAAGGTGGGGTTCACTAATTTTATTCTAATTCATTATTTCAACGGTTGCTAATTCAAATTTTATAATTTATAGTGAATTAGAATGAAATTAGTGAGGTATAGTTTAAATGTAGGGTTCACTAATTTCATTCTAATTCATTATTTTAACGGTTGCTAAATCAAATCTTATAATTTATAATGAATTAGAATGAAATTAGCAATGTACAGTTTAAAGGTGGGGTTCACTAATTTCATTCTAATTCATTATTTCAACGGTTGCTTTAAGGAGGCCTTAAAAACGTATAAATCCAAACAATCTAATTCACTAATTAGAATGAAATTTTGAGGTACAGTTTAAAGGTAGGGTTCACTAATTTCATACTAATTCATTATTTTAACGGTTGCTTTAAGGAGGCCTTAAAAACGTATAAATCCAAACAATCTAATTCACTAATTAGAATGAAATTTTGAGGTACAGTTTAAAGGTAGGGTTCACTAATTTCATTCTAATTCATTATTTTAACGGTTGCTAAATCAAATCTTATAATTTATAATGAATTAGAATGAAATTAGCAATGTACAGTTAAAAGGTGGGGTTCACTAATTTCATTCTAATTCATTATTTCAACGGTTGCTAATTCAAATTTTATAATTTATAGTGAATTAGAATGAAATTAGTGAAGTACAGTTTAAATGTAGGGTTCACTAATTCAATTCTAATTCATTATTTTAACTGTGCTCAACTCCGGGGACAATTTTAAAGACCGATTACTTAATTGACTTTAACATTAAAAAATCGGTCAGAGACAACTCAGACTTCAAACAAACAAACAACAAACAACTCAAACTCTGTTGGTTGACAACTCAAACTTTCTCATATACAAATTCATAATTACTTAGCCCAGTGTTTTCCATTTATTATTTTTTGTTTTTTCGTAAGTACATCAAATTATTATTGAACATTTCATCAATATTTATCATAAAAATAACTTTTCCTCGGCGGGGAATCGAACCCGGCCTCTCTCCGTCCACCTTTAAAGCTATTTTTTTTTAGGAACTAGATGTTTCCCGGGAAAACGGCATATATCGTTAGATTCGTATTTAAATGAACTACATTTTAGAATTTTGTTAATCAAAATCGTCGGAACCGTTTACGATAAAAAAACATTTCCCAAGAGAAAAGAGTTTTTAGGAGGTAGTACCCGAACATATAGATTTCGGCTTGGGGTGTAATTGTGCTGTAACATGTATGCCAAACATCATTAGTTAAGATATGATATAAAGACTTCATTAAAGGCGCTAATAGGAAAACATTTTATATTCTAATAAAAGAAAAAAGTATCAAATGAAATAATTATTAATAAAATTTGTTCATCAGTTCACTGATCTCGACAATAGATTTAACTATTTTGTTCTTTGGCTAATTTGATGTGTATTAATTACAGAGAGAATATAAACTAATTCTATTAAATGATGTACGTATCTATATTGATTTATCTTACTTAATTTAACTATTTCATATTCAATAAAAACTAAATTAATAAACTTTTTCATATTTTATAGACATGATAAATGGCTGTAAAAGATCAATAGCACTAAGTTATCACGTAGACTCTGAGTAAAGGTTATTTCCCTGAGCACTGAGCACCTGCACGCAAACCCGTATATCAACTGAACAAGAAATTCCATTTGAACGTCGAATGAATTTGTTAGCATAAACTAAGAATTGTTTTTTCTCATGTCACGGTGGATTGGTTTTTTAAAAATCGTCTTCAACAATGCATAAGAATGAAATGGTAATAATAACAAACTATTTGTCGAAACGAATGATTTTTCTATTATCCTTTACAATATTCAATAAAACGCAAAATGGATACTGCGAGAAAAAGAAAAGAAATTTAAAAAATAAGAAATTAAATTAGTTTGAGTAGAATGTCATTTGTAAAATAAAGTATTGCCTTAAAATAACTTCTGAACTGGAGCCCTCAGTTTAATTTATACAGTCTAACAGTTTATAAAATGATGTAGCAATTATGTTACATAATTTCATAACAGAAGATATTAACTTAAACATTATTTTCTCTAGTCTTAAGACTGATAATAAAAATGCAAATTATTACCGAGTCGAGATCCTTAAACTATCTGTTTTTTCTCTATTATCGATATTAAATTATTAGTTCATTCAAAAACTTTCTGCGCTCCTGGTTGACTAGAAATATAGCGGTAGACCCTAAAGCTTTGTTATAGGAGTGAGATAATCAATAAGATGCAGGCTCCTTATTCCACTAGGTCTGCTGCCAGGACACTAATTCAATACTTTACGCCATCTCGAGCATACCAAGAGTTATAAAGGACGAAGGACAAGCCCGGACCTGCTTAGAACCCGTATAGTTGGAAGGTGAGTCAGAATGTCAGGTCTTCAGAGACAGTCACACGCTCGAGGAATGAATCATACTCAGGAACGAGGAGGGAGAAGCTAGCAGGATAAGAGACAGGTTGCAGGTAGTAGGAGATAGTCCGTGTTGAACAAAGATGAAATTATATAGAACCCTCCACCACTACCTTACCAGCTGGTGAGTATACCCTGACCTTATAAATATCTTGGAACCAGGTCATACCGTACCCTCCAGGATTGCTTACCTCTTACCTGAGTCTATCTCCCTGATACCTTACCCACATCAACAAGACAATATTCCACACCACGCCCATACCCGATCAGCTGACTGTACATAACCACATCTTCAAAGAATTCTATACTAATAATTGCCTGTTCCATAACCACTTAGCTCTTTTACCCTATACACCTCGTACTAAATACTACCAATAAATCAATAATTTCAGGTGAATTCTTAAGTATAGTCATGGACATATTTCCATGTTGGACATATTTAATGTTAAACATCAAAGCAACGAAATATTAAACTAATTATTGAATTTAAAATCACGTAGTAACACCTAATAACCCCCAGGTTATTGGAGATTCCTTCAGATAAGAAAGAACCTCAAATAACCAAAATATATCATTTGAGAAAAAAAAGAGCGTTGGTGGAGGTCATCTTAATAAATAAAAAGAACCAGTCTCTCCACGGTAGATAAAACTTTTTTATTTATCAAAGCAGCTTTCTGCTTTTATAAAGCCATCAACAGTGCCAATTTCAGTGGAACTAGAGACACATTATATTCGATAAAAGGAAATATGTAGAGGGCGAGTCATACGATGTCGGAGACCAACGTAAGACTTACCACATAACGTAAGACTCTACCAACGTAGAGTCTTACGTTGGTCTCCGACATCGTATGACTCGCCCTCTACATATTTCCTTTTATCGAATATAATGTGTCTCTAGTTCCACTAAAATCGGCACTGATGATGGCTTTATAAAAGCCGAAAGCTGCTTTGATAAATAAAAAAGTTTTATCTACCGTGGAGAGACTGGTTCATTTTATTTATTAAAATATATCATGTTTTTTATGCCATGTCTAACTGTCTTTTCCAAAACCATAAAAACTGTAATTAACAGTCCTAGTCCTTGGACTGTGCAGTTGTACTGCAGATAATAAGTGAGTAATACGAAAAGGCGCTTTATGAAAAATTGATGAAAGATACTGGCATTTTATGATTTCATTCTAATTAATTTATAAATCAAGACACTTTATTTAAAACAAAGCCCCTAAAATATTTAATTTATACTATAAGGTAAAAGAAACAGAAAGGTTAAAATCCAAGATGTAACAGTAAAGTGACAAAGAAGTTGCATTGCTGCCTCGTGTTTAGAGATCCTTGAAGTCAACATCGTGATAAAACAATTACACTCCTTTTCGTCTCCATTCTATTAAGGAAATAATGCAATGATGGCGCACACTTTCAACAACACCAACTGATCTCTAGCAGAAAACCATTTTAAACCAAGGGCAGAAGGATAGGTCAACGAAAAGATATCAGTAACGATAAGAAAACAATAAAAGACCTTTCTACATGTGTGATACTGTGGACGGGGAGATGAAACAGCCCGATATTTAAAACTTTAACAATGAGCACCTGGAAATCAAAAATGACCAAGAGAACATCAGAAAGAAAAATTTGTTAAATCTGTAGAAGGAACAGACCTCTATTAAGTAATCTTAGACAAATTTCAGTACAAGCTGCCCCACCAATGAACTGACTAAGGTTATTTTTAAATTACACGTAAAAAGCAAAACAACAAAGAAACCAATATAATTCCTGAGTATCAACAAAACATGTCTTGTACGTGTAATTTAATATCACATAAATTACAGCATCGGAAGGGTGCTTAAAATGTAGGCCAACATAAATAATAATCTTTCGGTAACCATAACTATATATCTTTATTTAGTTGACAAAACATCGTGTCAGAAGTAGGGACAAAAATCGTTATATACTTGACAACACTGCTTCCCTTAACCTCTTTATCTCATTCGTTCTCTCTCAAACATATTTATTACATCTCACTTATTGTAGGTTAAAAAAAGCACTAGTGTAATCTTGGAGACAACAGTTCAGACCTCTTTAGTCACACCACATTAAATATGCACATATGCACATACACAGATAAAACTGCCGGTTAAGGAGAAGAAAAAAAAGTGAGAAAAGAAACGACAAAATAAAGTTACACAAATATAAAACAAAGCCATAAATCTTCATTTTCAACTTCCCAGCTCAGTTCTTCTGGTATTTTTTCTTTTTACTCGTTTGAGAGTTCAATAACCTTTTTATCGAAACTCGACATACTGAAAAGTTTACAAGGATATTATAACAAATTAAATATGAATTGAATAAAATAATAATAAAGGTATATTTTTCATAGACATACAGTCTTTACAAAGGGGGGGGACTTGGTAATTCTTAAAAATATGGAATTCCCTCCCAGAATTTCCATACCATATGTAACCTACTATTCAGCAGCTTTCATTTAATACCGTACTCGAAAATTAAAAAAAAATCTAAATTTTTGAGTTTATCACCATTTTTTTTGCGAATTGCGTATGTGAATATTTAGTTTTTAACTTCTGTATATTTTTTCTATGGTTGGGTCAAAAAGTTGCGCCAGTGTTTTAAATTTCAGCTCTTTAGCTTAAACGGTTCGGGCGCTATGAACCAAAGAGCGACGGACAGACAGACACATCACCCTCAGCATAAGGGTTTCGAGCAGTATCTACGAAACCTTAAAAAGCAAAATATATGTAGTTAATAATAATTATAATTTGAATAATAATTATAATTTGATTTAAATTAAAATTTAACTTTCCGTAGTATGAAAACTACCAAAAACTTAAAAAATTGAATTGCAAAATATAAGTTTAATACTTTTTACTAATAATGCCGTGTTTTTGATTTTAAATAATGACTTTTACTACCTACAACATATCTTTTAAGCGCAGCCAATAAGTCACTAATCTCACTAACATTTGAAGACAAATACTAAACTTTACAGTTAAACTAACTGGCTTCCAACTTCTAAAGAGTCAAAATTATATTTATAAGTAAACAATAAACTTGAAAGTTTGATAAACTACCAAGAATTTTCACTGCAGTAATTATAAAGTTGAAGAAACATTAACTTATGCCTTATAAGTCTGTAGTGCAATAAATAAAAGATTAATTCCCCTCTTTAAATATAACATATCCTCTCTTATTTTATGCAAAAAAAAAAATCCACAAAAAGAAGCACGAAGAAGATATTGTTAGCGTAACAATAGAACGGAGGAAAACCCTATAACGTAATTACTAGCAGTCTGGAACTCACTGATAAGATAAGAAATGTTGGAGGAAACTCCAGATACTATCTTGACAAACTCTGCTACAACATACTATATTTATTATCTTGGTACATTCCAGTTATTCTTATACCGGTTTAAAGATAACATTATGGAGTTGAAAATAATGTGAATGTGTGTGACAAGATATGATACCGATACAGGAAAAGTCAGGTGACATGTTTTTGTTCAACTATTTAATTACGTTTACTCGGCGAAACGGAGGGTTTAGAACAATAAGCATCGAGTTTGCTCTCCGTTCCTTTCATTCTCCGTTCTTTAGAATTTCTTTTCTCTCATTAAATGCTTTTCTTTTAAGACGGTCTCAAAGAATAATGATCCCCAGTAAAAAGGTCTTATAAATTAAAGAGCCCAAAAAATCCCTACAGTACAATAATACAAGAGAGTTTTCTTATCATTAATGCTTTTTTTTATTTTTAAGAATGTAAAATAAGGCATCGCGCTGCTCTTGATTAAACTTTCTTTTGCTATTAAACTAAACGAATTTGAAAAGTAATTTGAAAGTTAACTAAAGCAATTTGAAAGTTGTTCACATGAATCGTCGACGATATATTAAGGTAAGAATTTAATTTCACGATTTTAAGGAAATCTATTAAAAGCATAAGTTAGAGTGTAGGATAAATAAAAGATAAGTTCAACTCAATGTTCATCTTAAACAGCTAATTATACATCTTCGATCTAAAACATCCAATCTTATAGCT
Organism: Gerris lacustris; assembly: GCA_951217055.1. Classification (NCBI taxonomy): domain Eukaryota; kingdom Metazoa; phylum Arthropoda; class Insecta; order Hemiptera; family Gerridae; genus Gerris; species Gerris lacustris. Next base: position 16,622,919 of record OX578279.1, on the reverse strand, counting down.
AAATATAAGATATTAATTATTATATTTATATTACATAAAAAGAAACCATTTATTCAATGAGTATTGCTTACAGTAAAATAGGGTTTTCACTGTTTTTTCTTGTAGGTATTATAATAACTTATAATATCGGCCAAAGCCGTCAATGAACAATGGGCTACGAATTCTCAATTATATGTAACCAAAAAATGAAGTAAAAACCATAAACAAATTAGGTAATATTGTTAATAATTTAACAAATAAGAATATTGTAACAAAACAAACTAACATATTAACTATTTATTTTATTTATTTATTAATAATTAATTTTATTATTATTTTTGCACTCTGCTCTGTCCAATATTGTTCTTCTCCTAAACACACCGCCACTGCTTTTTCTTTTCTCTTGGTCCCCCCCCCCCACCAATTGCTTGTTCTCCCTACTTTTTCTCTTTTATTCCCATAGATTTTACATTATATGTAGATATACCAATTTACAGGATGACCGAGCCCATAGGCGGGTAACCAACTAAATCATGTGTCATGTAGCAAAAATGTAATCGGTTACCGTATATTTGTTTACTGAACCATTATTAAGAAACTCCTTAGTCCAAATAACTATTACGACAAAGGGATATTTAATCCAAAGAAATTAGTGACAAATAGCATCACTCTTCTGTGTGTAGAGGTTATAATATCCCTTAGCCTTAGTCTAATTAACTTTAAAGACAATGGAGTATTAACACATTAAAATAATTAGGGGTAGGTTAAGTAAATGAGACACAAATACTTCCCGGGACAAAATGAATCATGTACATATTTGATTTTTAAGGCACGGATTGAAATGATTATCAAAGGCTAAACACATAAGTACAAATATCAAGGTAGCAATAAACCGTTAAGTGTATATGCCAATTAAGAGCTTGACCGATTGTTGAAATTTCGGATATTACAAGTAGTTACTTTACACAATACAAAATGACTGAATAAGTTCCAAGACTGGATTTTAAAAGGTTTATTGATGAATAAGCGAGTCCTGTAAGAAACATATTATAAAATAGATATTGACAATAATTGAAATCAGCGACAACCTCTCAGCACCACAACAGAACAACATTTGTTACACCCAGCCTTGTATCTACTCCAACAACTTTTATTGGAAAGCTAGAAGGCAAGAAGCAAACGGTAATTTTACCCAAGCCTTTTGGTAAGACTAAAAATGTAGATAAACCTTTAGGAGTTGTGACCAAAGCTATCTCAACTCGAAAATAATTATAGGAATCAAGAAATAAGTCTTACCACTAACACTAAAGTAACTTTTTCTTACAGAGCCGGCTATCACCCACTAGTAGTAATCCTCAGTGCCGGTGAGACAAGTCGAAATCGAAATGCATAAGAGAAAGAATCAGTGTAGGAGTTGGGATAGAGTGACAGATTCCAAGGTCTTTCTTCATTCCAAGAAAATAATTACAATATTAACAACTATCTACTAGGCACAAATAGTAGTATCAGCCTGATTATGACAACGTAAGTGATTATCTCAAACTATCCAACGATAGCAAACCTTTACATTGTTAGATCCAGACGAAAACGTACAACAAACTAAAGTCTCTTCTTTGTCCCATTAAATGTAGAGGAAAAAACATGTCAATAGTACACCTGTGACCTCTTAAAAATGCCTTAAAATAAAAGCCTACATAAGCGTAAAAGAACATTGACTCTATAAACATAAATAATTTCAAGATAAAAAGAACTTTTTATACACTACGTTTTTAAATTTTCTGTTGAATCGTATGTAATGTTGATAATATAATTGTTATTGTTATATAATATATAATTTTAGTGAAAAAAAAAAAAATCCGAATGTATTTACTTCACATAAATGACAACCATCTAGAGAGCTGATCTTAAACCTATAAAAGGACAAATCTTTACGGATCTCCCCAACACCAAATCTAAAGCGTGCCATCGATATATTTGAAATAATATAATCGATAAATAATATAATCGATATTTCCTGTGTTGCTGTCATTCAATGTTTATCTATCACAAATTTGAGACCCGTCAAAATGAAGATTGCGTAAATATGGGATATGGCAAAACAAATAAAATAACTTGCGGATTTTTTCCGAACTAACTTACCGTTCAGCAAAATTTGCTGAAAACCAATTAAATTCTGCTGAAAGATGGCTAAAAGTATTAAAATTGTCATCGTGTTCTGAGCTATGCTAAAACTTTCAAATGTCTAGCTATTCGGGAAGTTAGTTAGAAATCGATTGCCAGATTTGTACCGGACAAACAAACAAACGAACAAACAAACAAACAAACAAGAAAGCAAGCTAATTAAAACGTAGTAAAAATATTAACAAGGTAGTATTTTTTTTTTAAAAAAAAAGCAAGTAGTTCTATTTTTGAGTAAAAAAAAAATTAAATACATCTAGGCTGTCTACCGTCATCATCTTTTTCATTTTTACACCGGCCCGGCGCAGGAAAATTCAAGATAAAAAAAAATATACTACACAATTTTTTTTTGTATTTTCTTTTCTGACGAGAAGAGTTTTACATCATACAAAGAAAACAGAGGTGAAATGAATATATTAATATGAAATTTTCACCACAAGTATCATAAGAGGGAGGGTGAGAGAGGAAAAAATTAAAAAATGTACTTGTGGTTGACATATTTTTTTTATAGTTTAGTTTTATCGATCTAGTGTAAGCCAAGAGTGAAAAAAGCTTCCTTGTGATAAATAATTAATAAATTCACGGTGGGGGAGACGTCCAGAGGGTAAGTTGAAGTCTTTGTGTCAGGGGGTCCCACAGATCCTTTTTCCCATGCCTAGAAGGGGAGCCTGCTCCAGAGAGAAGAGAGTAAAGGCTTCTAGTTTTGGAATGAGACCATAATTAGGAGCTGAAGCTTGTAAAGAAACCTCCTTCTGACCCCATAATGAGACCCTTACTGTTCCTTCATACCATAGACAAGGCCCTACAACAAAAACCTTAAGCCCCACTTACAACAACTCATCTACACAAAAAAAATTAATCAATCTAAAAAAAAAGAAAACCGCGTGAAAATTTTTAACTACAACTTATTCTTCTTCATATTTTTAGATACCGCTATGTAGAGATATTTAGAATTGAGATCATTTCAGGAATTTAAATTATATTATAATTCGTAGACGTTTCAATCAACGTAACTCTCTAAAGGTCTAGTGATGGCGGCGTCTCGAAGACGTGTAAGTTTCGGTCCTAATACCAAAAGTCTAGTGATTGCGTAGGTGTTCATGGTCATAGCATGGTATGAACAGTTACCCCCGTTTATTTTTTTTAATCTGTAAAAATTGTTTTGATTTTTTACATGAATTAAAGAATTTAACAATATTTAAAGAGCGCAGACGGTTGAAATTAATCTGGGGCTACCTGTGGGCTACTTTTAACAAACCATGCAAATTTCAATTCAAAATCAGATGAGTACTTTTAAAGATATAGGTGCAAATAAATGTGTGTTTGTGCGCATGTGGAAGAGAAACAAGTGGGCGCCTAAGGAAGAAACTTAGATAGGACCGAAATGGGCTAATTTGACCTACCATCCCAATTTCAATAAAATCGGACGAGTGTTTTTTTTATCATATGTTGGTCAGTAAAAATTGAGCAGCAGACCGACAGACAAGGCGAAACCAAAAATGTTCCCTGATGTATGAAACGGATTTCTGTCTTGGAAATTTTTAAATCGGAGACATGAGATATTTACGTGCTTCAAAATAAGAATTTAGGGGAAAATAATGTAGAAAAGAAGTTTCCATCATTGATCACAAAGTAAGTTGGTAGAAGGATAGTTGAAGAAACAAAACAAATTTTATTGGCACATAATATAAAAAATAGAATAAATAAAAGTAGTTGTTCTAATCCTTATTAAAAGAAATACGTTTTCTTATATTTCTTAAAAGTCTTCATTATTGACTAATCTTGTGATAATATCGAATGCCCAGGCTGGCTGATCCTTCGGAACCATATGACCTGCATTTCTCACAAAAATTTCCGTAAGGGATCCATTACAGTATTTCGGTTTAACAGTTCTCGAGTAACCGGCAAGTTGTTCGTTTACTAACCAAAGTTTCCTCGGTGTTTTCATGTACTCGTCATGACCGCACCAATCGAAATTCCTCAAAAAATTGACTGTCAGAGGATAAGCGACAATTATATCAAACTGCCCGTTGTATACAACGACTCTGTAGTTGTCTGCGACGATTTTAAACCAGGGAGCTATTGTTTTCATTATATCTGACGATAATTTTCTATTTACCTCACCACCAGTACTGCCGTATGAAATATTGCCTACATGAATTCTTTTCTTCATCCAATCTTGTTCAAAAAGTTTCGCTATAGCTTCATCTGATCCATTGTCCGACAGATCGATGTAGTTGAAGTAAAAATTTATTCCAGTAATATTTGACATTAACGAACCGTTACCTTTGCTGATAAGCATGTCGGTTGCGTCATTGGCTTCGTCGTATTTACCTTCGACAATCAAGTCTTTGATATAGTTTTCATCTGTTTCAAATTTAAGTTTAATGTCCATGTCGATTAATCCGATTTGATACAAATATTCTCCGTAGCCGAACATATTTATAGGATCTGAAAATGCGGCCCCACAGGCAACACCTTTTAAATTCAATTTCAATTTAGCAGATGGATTGTTTTTATGAATGGTGTAAGCCATTGCGGGTACATATTTACCAGCGTACGACTCGCCAGTGATATAGAGATCGTTGTCCTGCAAATGAGGAAACAGGGTAAAGAATTGAAGAATAGTCGAGTAAAGACAGTTGCCGACTTGTTCCTGGTTTGTGGCAAATCCGTCAGAAGAATTGGTAAAACTTAATCCTGCTCCGACTGGATTATCGATGAAAATCAAGTTACTGACCTTAGACCAAGAATACTCTCGTTTCACGATGCGATCACCCTTCAGCATCAGAGGACCGTTTTCGTAGAACAATCCGAACATGGAGGAGGCTCCGGGTCCACCTTGTAACCAAATCACAACCGGTGCTTTCACGTCCTTCGACGGAAAATACCAGAAGAACATGTTAGAATCATATTTAGGTTCGACTGTGAAGTAACCAGAGTAACTTGCAACACCATCCACTAAAGGTTCGACCCTCGATGCATCCTGGCCCCCTAAAATGTCACCTCTCTCTAAATACCTCGTCAATATCAGTGGTTCGTCACGATTTTGACGTGAATTCCAAACATATGGCACGATTAATGCTAAATTAAATGCAAGAAATAAACGCTTCATTCTTTTAACTACACATCCAATCAGTTAACTAACTACAAATAAAATAACCGTTTTTCTTTAACTTATCTCTCTACGCCATACGCAGATATAAAATAACTATCTTACTATCTTTATCATTAACAAGATTTAATTTTAACAAATTCTTTATCAAACTCCTAATATAATATTAACAATTCAACAGAAGTATCAGTTTTTTGCTACGAGTAACCTGTTTACAATAATAATCACAATTATCAATATCAAAATATATAAAATACTGACACTTTCTTTTTTTTGAAAAAATTGATAGTGAGTTAGTAAGATAATATACAGTAAATAGAGTTTAGTTACGATAGTTTTAATCAGTACAATTAAACAAAATAGCTTAATACTCTAGTCTAATTTAGCAAGCATCAAATTTATTTTGTATAAAGAATAAAATCATTGGAGAAAAATGAAGTACATAATTCAGATTTATTAGAGACCACTTACAACTTGAGCAATATCAAAATACATATATATTCTTTGCTCAATTGATCTTCTGAAGTAAATTTATCGAACGAGTTTGGTCTATAGATAAAATAAATCGAAAAGGTCGATGATCTCAGATATCCGTAGAGAGAGGTAAACACCCAACGCAAACAACTAACAAAAAAGGGGTTCAACGACAAACAGCTTCACCGGCAAAATTCTAAAGGATAATCCTCCCTCGGAAAGATCCTTAGAGAACAAGTGAAACTAGTGTAGCGTGAACCCAAATCTCGATCAATCAACCACCCAGGCCCTCTCTATTCACCTCACAATGAATTGGTAGACTCTCTGAGATCCCCGCATCCCAATTTGCACATCCGATTCCAATACAATTACTATAGCAATTTCCAACAGGACCGACAATTGTGACTTCTGTGCCGGCCCATTTCCCTTCCAGATGAGATGAATGGAAAGGAGTCAAAAACACACTTTGAAACCTTCAAATCGATAACAGTTTCAAAAATGGTTACTTGGTTTGAAAGGTAGAATTAACCAAACTATCGATTGCTATATTGAAAATAAGTAGAAAATAAAACTAACTTAAAAAGATATAAAAAATTGACAATAGAAAGGATTCTCTCGGCCACTTTGTTCGGTACCTTTAATATTTACAAAAATATTTTAATTATTCACTTTTAATACATCTACCTACGTACGTATGCTTCATACTTTCTAAGAACATTTTAGAGTCAGAAATATATTAAAATAGTTGCTAATTAGTACGGCACAAAGCTTCCTCCGTACCTATTATTGGAAGAATGGTCAAATATGATTTGGATCTGTTCGATTCCTAGAGAGGTCACACTTATTTTTATTAAATATTAAAAGCGCGCAGCCAGTGAAAAATAGTATGGGATTGAGGATTTGTGGGTTACTTTCAAAAACCATCCAAATGTCTTAAAAATCGGACAAGTATTTTCTCAGATATGGTGGTTTGAAAAAATATTGTTCAACAGACAGACATTGACAGTTGACAGGTAGACACGAGACCAAAAATATTATTCAAAACAAAGACATTGACAGGTAGACACGAGGCCGAAAAATGTTGTTTAACACACAGACATAGACAGGTAGACATGAGACTAAAAATGTTGTTTAACACACAGACATTGACAGGTAGACATGAGACCAAAAATGTTGTTCAACAGAGAGACATTGACAGGTAGACAAGGACAAGACACCAAAAATGTTCGCTGATGTCTCTCAAACGGATTTGATTTCTGTCCAGGAATTTTTGAAATCGGAGACAAAAAAAAGTTTATTCTTCAGTTTATGATCACTAATGCTTCCACTACCTTCGGTAATATTTCCCTGGTAAATTAAAGATAATATTTTTTGTTCTGTTATTTTTTAATAACATATTTTTAATATTTTCCTAGTAAATTAAAAATAATATTTAAAAAGAAAAGTTAAAAAAAAATAGCTTACTCTAATCGGTCGATATATTCAACTAAACCGGAATTATTGTAATAAGAGTATAATTTTAACTCAAAACAAATCAGTAGGAAATAACAGTATACCTTATGAGCTGGTAATGTAATATATTATTTCTTGCGAAACTAAACAGGTAAAGATAACTGGTGCATGAAATTAGTCTAAATACAATTCTTGTAAATTCAGGATAAGCTACAAGAATACATTTGAAAGACAGTTGACAGTAATGTTTACGAGGAGTTTAATTTTCAACAAGTTACGGTTGACATCCAACAATAATAAGACATAACACAACGAGACTCTGGAATATTATAAACATTACACTTAGTTTAACGAGAGAGCACTTCTCTTGTCAGCAGAGGATCTTATTTCACAGTTCGTCTCACATTATTACAAATTAGTTGGGAGAAGAAAGGTTATAAACACAACAAAATATGTTTTCTACAACTTTAATGAAGTTTGACAATACTTAAAACTGATAAAATGACACTTAAATAACTATAGGATTAATAATAACACTTGAAAATAGTGTTATTAATTCACTTTTTTAACATGGATATGTTTTAGCTCTGTGTAGACAAGAAATTTCCGATACGCATAAAACGACATGAAAAATGTGACGCTTTTAAATATCGTGCCAGGAAGTTAGGATTTAACAAGATGACGATAGGTTTTCATTTATAGTACAACCTTTTGAAGAAAGGCGGGCTGAAGTTTCAATAAACGACATGTAACGCACTTAAATATCGTGCTAGGAAGTTAGGATTTAACAAGATGACGATAGGTTTTCATTTATAGTACAACCTTTTGAAGATAGGCTGGCTGAAGGTTCAATAAACGACATGTAACGCACTTAAATATCGTGCCAGGAAGTTAGAATATAATAGGAGGTAGTTTGGTTTTAACTTGATCTCATTGTAGCACTAAATTTCACAGATAGAAGTTTCTAAATTCAATAAAAAATTATATCAGAGCTCCTAGCGGACCAAATGGTAATCAAAATGGATTAATGTTTTATAATTTCACACCTTAAGGTCCTTTTACGGCACTAGTTTAGATTGTTACTCCTCTTATGAAAAACCCGGAAGGGCGTAACAATCTAAAGAATGTTTACGGAATGTTCTTCTTTAGACTGTTACTCCCCTTATAAAAACAGAAGTGTGATATTCCTTTGTCCCAAAGTACATTTAACTCAACACCCCTTTGTCTTAATAGTTATTTGGTCAAAGTTGTTTATATTCTAAAAGAACATAGGGGGTTCCTCTATTTGCTCTATTTGTTCCCAGGTTATCTCTGGAGAGATAGTTTGTTCACACTAAGGATTATTCATAAATTAACACATTATTTCTTCCTTAAACGTTAAAAAAGCACGTTAGAGTGACTCATTTATAACAAAAATGTAATAGCGACAAAAATAAATTTTAAAATATTTAAACATACAACAGATTATTTTTTTCTGATTTGACTTGTTTAAGAATTTAATGATAATAATTAATGCATGTAATAAAATATGCCTTCTAATAATAACATAGTTAATTATATGTATATAATACTCATAAAAAATGTAAATGTAAAATTACAATCTTGTTATTAAGCTCAGGATTAAATTAATTAAGGGAAGTTGTTGTTATAATTATTATTTTTTAATATATTATTGTAAACATACATTAATTTTTAGCATTACCAATTTTTAGTTTATTTGTATTATTTATAAAACAATGTAATTTTTTTTTTTTTTTTTAAATAATAAAAAAATAATCTTCTTTTAGGCCTGAAAATGCTTCAAAGGTAAGTGAAATATTTCATTGAGTAATGAGATGTTAAAATATTATTAAAGGAATATATTTTAAACTTTCTTTGATCATAAATAGAATCTAAAGTTAGTAGAACCTGTTGAAAGTTTAGTAAATATAATAAATATTTTGTAGGATATTTCTCCTACAACTTCTACGGAAGTAAGGCAAAGTTAAAATGTATAGATAGTCTTATTCCATCATCCTAACCTCGAAACTTTATAAAGCTAGAAAGCTAAAAGGAAAGGAACCAAAATAAGCCTCCTCAATAAATCATAATGTAAAACCAAAGAGGCCCCAACATACCCCCTTGTGGTACACCTCGCAATGGAATATAGCAAAATGAAAGCAACCTCACATCTTAAATGACTTACAAAGGTTAAGATAAATTATAACTGCAGTAAAATAGAATTTCCAAAACATTTTTTTTAATGAGAAAGAACAAGTCATTACGAGTACACATAATAAGAGGGGGACACACGAAAAACGCAATTTTCAAGGACATATGACGCAAAGATAAAATTATATAAAAACTAAACATATTTATTGGTACTTCAGTTTCGTCTTGATACTATTATGAAAATTAATTATGCTACGTCAATAATTAATAAACGTAAAATTTTTAAATATTTATGACGCTATGAGTACTAAAGACTAAACTTAAATCCATTAAGCCTTTAAAGAATGGAGAAGAGTCTGTATGGAACGGTTGAATATATGTAAGGTAAATGTTAAAAATTAGCAGCAGGTAGGAATGTATGAAGTACTAATTAGCTCTCTTGAGATAATTAACAAGCATGACTCTTATTAACCAATAGTTAAAGAAAGTTCTTACATTATGTCCCTACTCGTAAACATAATGTAGAAGTAATTCCATTCACAAAATTAAAACGTATCTTTTGCAATCTTTTAGGATCCTTGAGACCTCAATGGAGAGCAATAGATCCCATATTTATTTTCTTCTCTATTAGTCCGGGATATCCTCGTAAAAAAGAAAAAATAATGATTTATGTGTGCTGGAAAATAAAAACAAATCCCTTTTTACTAATCTATAAAAATTAACAATTTGACATTAAAAATATTTGTCCGAGACAAGACAAACTTTCTCTTATTATAGGAGTTCATAATTACTTAGCGTAATAAACAAAAAGTAGTGTTTTCTATTAATTAGTTATAACAATTTATCATAAAAAACGGCAGGGAATCGAACCTCACCTATCTCCGGCGTTTCAAGCTATTTTCTCAGGAACTAGATTTTTCCCGGGAAAACGGATTATATCCGTAGAATCGTATATACTTGGACTAGATTTTAGAAATTTTTACTCAAAATCGAAGGAAACGTTTTCGATTTTTTAAAGTTCTTGAGGGTAGCGCCCCCAAATTTTGAGCTGTAATTCATTTTTCCATTTAGCCTTGGGGTATGATTTTTCTGAACATGTATTCTAAATTTCGTTGAAATCGGCTCAGTAGTTTAGGCTTCACGTACAAACTACAGACAACATCAAAATCTCAAAATTAAATGTACGCGCCATCACAATATTTTCTCTATATGAGAATGTAAAAAGTAAAATCTAGTCAAAAATTAAATTTAATGAACCCTTTAAAAAGAATTAAAAGAAATAAAGGCATGACAAATAAAAAAAAAAAAGCTAAAATAGTTTTCCAAGTCTGATTCTCGTTCCAGCAATAATAAAAGGAAACTACTAAAATCCCCTTTTAAAGCTAGATCAAAGAACAAACAAATGAGACCAAAAAGAGAGATAAAAAACCGTACGACAAAAAAACTATTTAAGAGAAAATGAACTACGCGATGAAATTCACGAACAAAGGCAGAAGTTATGACAAATGACCTAGACTGATATAAATAAATCCGAACGTCTAAAAGTCTAAACAATAGATATTGCTCCAGTGTGATGAATGAAAGACTAATAACCCTTATAATAATTAGGTTAATTGTCCTAGTAAATAACATTAAAGATGGACTACAAAGAACAGTAAATCCATATCTAAACAATTATTATAAAACATTTTAATTTTGTTCAAATATAAATTGTCTTTTAAATTCTTTTTCAACAGATATCTTGTCTAGGATATTTTTAATTCTGATCATTTTTTATTGAGAATTATCAGAATGCTTCGGCAAGCTCAAGAAAAATAAATTTTAATTTAATATTATTTAATATCAAATTAATAATAGAGATTTTAAATAAGCGAAACGATATACTCTAATATATTAATTTATAATTATTATTTGTATTTTTTTTTCTTTAGCTCTTATTAGCATTGTTTACAAATGGATGTCCGTTTTTGTTTATACACTTGTATGTACAATCTAGAAAAAATGTTTAAATATTAATTATATTTTAGTAATGATGATAAAAAAATAATAATAATTAATAAATAAACGGACTCTATCAGAGAATAATCATTATTCAAAATAATTTGCTAAAAGGGTTATTTAAATTTTGTTAATTGATTAAAAGTTTCAAATAAAAAAATAAAAAAAATAAATGTTTCAACAGAATGTTTTTAATTCAATTACAGCTTAGTTCCGGCATTATGGTTTTATGTTTATTAAATTAATTTTTCAAAAGAGGTAAAATATAATTGGATTTAACACTGGATGAAGTTTTGTCGCTCTTATAAATTAAAAAATAACTAATTTAATCCTTTCCTCCGCACATCAATCAGAGCAAAAATAAATGTAGTTGTGATATTGTATGACAAGAAAAACAAATTATAATCAAGTCAAAGTAAGAGATCATTTATAATATACACTGATACACATCGATAAATTACCCTCTTATTGGACAAAAAAAAAAAAAAAAAAAAAAAAAAAAAAAAACATAGTTAGAACGGATTTAATTATATAATTAATGTTAATAAATAATCTTGATAAAAAAAAACACTGACTCAAAGCTCTAGAGAATTTATAAAGAGTTGAAACAAAAATAAGCTTCATTAAAAACTAGTCGGAAAGAAACTCACCAAATAATACTATGTATACAATATAATAATAGGAATTTAATTTGCAATTAAAGCTCCTCTGTAACAAGAGAGTGTATGAAGAATAAATCGTTGATTTAATTTACAGTAATTTTTTTTCCAGTTGAGCATCGATGCGCTTTAAAATTGGTAGTTGCTTGAAAAGCAACATTTTAAATGAATGATTATACAACACACGAACTCTTATCAGTTACGCTAGATATGGGAGCGTCTATGGAGGTCGTCGTAAAGGAATAACACAAACTGTCTCTCCACGTAAATTGAAAAAAAAAACTTTACTGCCAAAGCAGTTTTCAGCCTTCAAAAGGTCATCATCAGTGCCTATTGCGGAAGAAAAAAAGTCACATTCTAAAAAGATTTAGTGAGAGGCGAGTCTACTACATGTCGGAGATCGTCGTGAGACTCAGTCTTACGTCGATCTCCCACATGGTACTAGACTCACCTCTCACTAAATCTTTTTATTATTGTAACTCTCTTATTTTCGCACTGATGATTTTTGGCACTGATGAAGGCCTTTTGACGGCTAAAGCTGCTTTGGCATTAAAGTTTTTTTAAATTTACGTAGAGAGACGGTTTGTGTTATTCCTTCTTATCAGTTACTTTTGGATTCCAAAATTATGTTAAAAGCAAAAGCATGGTTTCAAAAACGAACTTTACCTCATAGTGCAAAATTGATGTATAACTTAGAAATTTGGATACAGTTCTGACTTCATAAGAAAACAGCTTATTTTGACACATACTAAGTCAGGTTACCCAGAGGAAGAACATAAAGCTGGGCACACCTCAATACAGTAAGGTGATTATATGAATGTGAAGGTGTGTTTAATACGATACCGTACCAGATTTTGGCGTATTGATCTTGAAATGAACTAGATTAAATACGGTGCCTTAACATATAAATATACCGTATTCAGATTGTTTTCAATACACCATGTAAACGAAGCTAATAATTTTCGGTTGAGGTAACATAGGTGGGGCCACGAATATAGAAAAGGGTAAAATGCTAAAAACCGCACACAACTCGTACATTGCGGGTCCATTTTCCAACCGAAAATGAAAACTAGTTTAAAACTATGACACACTTAAGAATATAATATTAAGTACTTTACATCCCGTCAAAGGATTTTTGAAGTGAAATTTCAAGAGCTATATTTCATATCTTATGCTGTAAATTATTCTTTAATTTGTATTCGAAATCTGCATCTAAATTCCGCCTATCAGTCACAAGAATCATTGCTCAAACTAACCAGTTCAAATAAAGTTTATCCTTTAGTTTTTCTATCATCATGGGCATGTTTTTTAAATTTCTTTGGTAGACGTGTCGCAGCAAAATTTAATTTACCACATTTACATACCTTATTTTACTGAGATTCACACTTAAAAGAAGCCATGCTTTAAGGCGAGTTGTTGACCATATAATTTGTTAGGCAATTTACTGATCAAAAATGCATTAAGTTACTGAATTTTATTCAATGCTTATCTAACATAATGTTATATTAATTAACTTGTTATAAAATTTAAAATCAACTTTTTATTGACCGTCTCAAATATTAAGACAGATCGAAACACTGCCAGGTCAAAAGGGTCAATATGTATCAAATTAACTCAGTCAATTAATTAACTCAGTCTAGAACCGCCTCATATTGATTTGGAGGTTCACTCCGTTGACATAGCAACCGTGTGAACGTGAACCAACTGCAAAAACATTATTTACTCGTAAACTTCACGATCTAAATAACATGCTCATGCTTCTTTTACGCACTATTTTCACAGGATTTCTTGATACAATAAAGGATTGTTGCTACACCAAGATAGTAGTTTCATTTCGACTAATCCCTTGCGGCTGTTTCATTGAAACCGTCGTTTTAATTACAAGCTAGGAAGGGGTTTTCATAAAGAGGTCTTTGTTCCAAAAAGATTTTGAAAGGTATATTTTCTCTGGAAATTTTAGGCTTAATTTGTAATTAAAGTTTTCAAAAAAAAAAAAAAAATTGAACATAAGGCGGGGAGGCAACCATTTCTATCGATATTATATCATACTGTCAACTTTGAGTATCCTCAAAGACACGATGTAGGTCTAACAACTTAGGAAGGAAATTTAGGTTTTAATGAATTAGAATGAAATTAGTGAGGTAAAGTTAAATAAAAACAACATAGTTTAACAACCTAGTTGTGTAAAATATAAACATTGTTTCTCTGTTTAGATGCGTAGAAAGTGATTCTTTACGTACTTGTATTCATTGCGCATGCGCGTTATTATAATTCCTCTTTTTTACCTCCCTAGGGCGGTAAAAAAGAAGAATTCCTCACCTTAACGCACGATTAGCGAGTTTTTTTTACACCTAACAAAACTAATTTGCTGTTTATTTAATTAAAGTAACTGTTTATATCGAGTTTATAGTGAAAAATAATGAGTGATTTAAGTGGTTATGACGAAAATGAGGAGAATAATACGCCTCCCGAAATAATTAATTCGGCACAAAATACAGCCTAATGAATTAATGTCATCTTTATCAAAAGAGAAATACGAACTTATATACAGGAAGTTTATCAACTATTTGTTTCTGTATTTATTATTAAAATCCAACAATCTTAAAAAAAGCACGGCACGCAACTCGTGCTAAAACGGCATTTTTCTATGCTCGTGTGGTTTTACTACGCTCGCTGTCGCTCGGGTGCAAACTCCACACTCACATACAAAATGCTACTTTCCGCACTAGACGCGTAATGTACTATAACATCATCAGGGTATATTCTATAAATTACAGACCTACTACACTAAACTTACAATCTTAACATAGTGAAGTTTGAAATGGGTATGGTTTAGGAAAATAGAAGTAGGAACTAAATTTAAGAGGAAATAGAAAAGGATTCAAAGTGGGGGACAAAATGGAGTTGAAGGGATTGACAATAAGTGACCCTAGGTAAAAGGATGAACATTCAGGTAGGGTAATAGAGTGTAAAACATGAGAAAATTATATGTATGTAAGACTTGTATGTTTTGTTATTTTAGTTTTTTAAGTCTTGTTGTAATTTTCTCATACTTGTGCTAAAAATTATTATTTATTAGTATTCGAATTTTACATCTAAATTCCGGTATCAGTTATAAGATTCTCAATCTATCCTGTTCAAATAAAGTTTATCCTTAAGTTTTTCTATCATAATGTCATGACTTTGACGCAGCAAAATAACAAAACATACACATGCACTGAAGTAAAAAAAAAGAAGTAAAACAAGACTAAAATAGTAGTATATAGTAAATTTAAATGTACTATATTAGCCTCGTTACATTTAATGTACTATATATACAGTACATTTGTATATATAGTACATTTAAATGTACTATTAAACAGTTGCTAATTCGTATCTTGAGAGCTGTTAAGCCCGTGACAACGGGCTTAATTTTTATACTTAGACAAAAAAGTAAAATTAAGTAAAACCCTTAATAACCTAGCGTTGCCATATGGCAACAGCAAAACCCCCTCCCTTTATTATTTTCTGGAGAGGTCCAAGTTAATATTGAACTTTTTAAATGTTCATATTATGTCAAAAGAAGGACTAAATTGATTTTTCATCATTAGATTTATTTGTTTGGTGCATCACGTATGCGACAAGACAGGTTTAAAAAATGGGATTATTCTAAATTTGTGACACGGAAAGAATTTTAATTTTTTTAATTAATTAATTAATTAAATAATTTTATTATTGGTAATGAAACTATTAGAATAAAGAGTGATTAAAAATATAAAATTATTACAGTTACACAACATTTAATTTTTCTGCCCTAAATTGAGCGTCAATTTGAAAGTTGCCATATGGCAACGCTAGGACATTAGCCTTACAATATTTTTTTTAAGTCGTAATTTTATTCACTCATATTTATATACAAAGTTTTGATGTTTTTTTGCCTAATGTTAATTTTTTATTGATTATTTTCTAAATATTTCTCAATTAGTCTAAGTCTCTAAGTCTTGAAATTATTTTTGTTGAACAAGTATAATTAGTAACCAATATTATTGGGCTATTCTTTAAAAAAAAATGTATATAATAATATCTATATTTTTTTATTACAATTGAATAATACATATATATTTTTAAAGTTAATAACAAAATCACACGCATAAAACAAAAAATAAAAAAATTATTACATCATTTTACAGATAAACAACATGATACATAATACAGATAATGAAAAAAAAAATTAAATTTACTTTTTTTGTTCTTTTAAATAAATATAGTATTTTGTTAGTATTATTTGTTCTTTTTTAACCTAAAATTTATTTTACATACATTTTGTAAAAGAAATTATTAAAACATTAACTGAGAAAAAAAACTGTAAGGCTAATGTCCTAGCGTTGCCATATGGCAACAGCCCAGATTTGGGGTAAGGAATTGTTTTCAATTTTTTTAAACATTTTTTACATATTAAGGGACCTCTTAACAGACAAAATCCAAACAAAAAACCAACCAATTTCCCAAAAAAATAATTCGGGCAGTTAAGGGTTAATTCAGATAAGTTTTTATATCTATTTGAGGACCAACAAATTAAAGCAAACATTTACTTTTATCTGTATAAATGTGGTTGCCTTAGCTTAGAAATAACAAATACTTTCGAGGTGAGTCGTCACTATCAGGACACTTCTCGATAATATATGTATAAATGATTGCATTTTGATGATAAATGAATAAATTTATAATCGGAGAAAATACCATAACTTAATAATAACACCACCGCATACCATAATGTAAACAAGGTCTGAATTATGACTAAGTCAAATTAAATTCTCAATACTGCAAATAATTACATAATTCGAATAAATTAATATATGGTACATTAAGCAAGTCTGAATGTAAATAGACAACCTTGGTAGAAAAAAATATTTCAAAATATGATTAAAAAATATTGTAAGTAACCCAAATTTAATGGTTTTTAAAGTTTTTTAATTAACTTGACTTAGTTAGCAGTAAGTAGTCAAGATAAGATGTTAAGTTTAGTTTTGACACAACAATACAAGTTGTGACATCCCTAAAGATATTTTCAATGCTAGGAAGTTTAACTTTAAAATCTTTTGAGATATATCTTTCACGAGAAACAAAAGAAAACATCGGACGCGCGGCGTCTCAAATCATTTCCGCACCAAATAATTCCACAATGGCGGCAGATATTAAGTTGAAATATGGAGGAATTATTTATCTTATAGAAAGGTATAATTGGTGTCAATTTCAGTTCAATCGGCGAAGTAGTCCCGAAATTATTTAGCGTTAGAGTTTCAATGATCAAAAGTCAATATTTTTAAAATAGTAGCGATAAAAAAACCGTAATTCAGTGGAAATGTTTCTCTTATGAAGAGGTATGCTTGTTGCATATTTCAGCACAATCTACAAAATTTCCATAAATTTACTTATTTTTGTTGACTCAGGCAAATTATGGTGTCACAAATTAATGATTTTCTGGGCGGCACCCCAACTACAAATAAGGACTAATTACAACAAATAACAAACAAGTTTCAATTATCTAGCTTAAACACTGAGGGAGTTATAAGTGACACAGACAGACATCCAGCTAAAAACCTCACAAACGGTCTTTCATAAACCCCAAAACGGATAATTCGTAAGCTCGGAATAGGATTTTTTTTTTTTTTGACATTTTCATGTTTAGGCTATGGAACATACACAAAAAACGTTACGTTACTTATAGCTTAAAAACTCAGAAGAGTATAACAGGGAGTTTAAAAGCTATAGGAGGTGTGTAATCCAGTCTCCAGCTGTTGGGCCTCAGCTGTTGGAGCCAAGTCGAAAAGATTTATAGGTGTGACAGGGAGTTAGGAAAGTACAGGAGGTTGCCATAACTCTCAGCCCTCTCGGCCTACCTAGTATGAAGGCATATTAACAATTCGTAGAAGGCGGGCCGGCGCCTTTGAATTCAGTCGTTTGTAATCATGCCGCGGCAGTGCCGGTGTGGAGATAAGAATAACAATTATCTTCCATCTACTTTTATAAATTACTTGAATAAATTACCGACTTTATTTCATTTTATGTCGGTAGTTTACGCAGAGCGAAAACATGAAAATGTCTCACTGTCTCACTGACTCGTATAAGCAAGAAGTTTCAGCTAAGTCTTTGATGATGATGTTCAAGCCAATTTCTAGTCGTTGACTATTTTATAACTAACTAAAAACTAAAAAGGTATCTGGGCCAGTGGAGCCTATAAACAAAGAATTGCAGAGAGCCGCATCACAATATATTTTATTGCTATAAAACGATTATAAATAGGACATCAGGAGTCGGTTCCCCTGATCGCATTTTACTTTTATTAGACTATCGCCTGACGGTCGACTAACTAAGGCTATCGTATAAATCGTACAGTTAAACATTTTCATATTGTATTTAATGTATTAGTTAAAAAAATAAACGATTATTATTATTACTTCAATTAGACTAATAGAAAAATTAAAATATATAACACGAATCTTTTTACGTCTAACCTTTTGGCCCTGATAATAAGCTTTAAAAGGTGAACGCTCTTTCCTACAGTTAAAATATTGTGTGGAAAGACTTAATTCTTTGTTCATAGACCCTAATGGTACAACAATAATTCATTACTAAAATAGTATGATGACATTAGCCTTAGAATTATAAAATATTAAATTATTACATCAGCAGGTTCTACTTACATCATTGATTTGTCTTTGAAATATTTATTTAATTCACATAAATATTTGATTTGACATAACAGATATGTATTTCTAAAAAGGTAATGCCAACAGATTATAAAATAAGATGAAATTCCAACTTTAATATTCTAGTTTCATATTAAGTTACAAGAAAAAAAAGCATTAAAAGTAACAACTGATTCACGGATATTTCAATGAAAAAAATCCTGATTAAATAAAAAAGTACGACGAAATTCCGCCAGAGTAGCAAATGATGTCAAAGTACCGAGTATTGTGGAACAGGTTCCGCCTACAAGGTAGGATATGGAGGCGCCGAACCCAGCAGTGCTCCCGGACTCGGGACGTCACTGGAATTCAGCAGAAACAAGTGAGACTGGTGAGGATTCCTCGAACCAACCTGACGCTGAATAACACTCGAACCTACATCTCTGCATTCCAACAAACTCCATAATAACCTTACTTATCACAATCAAACTACCTATAATTACTTCGATATATAAGGATAAATAAATGCAACTAATTTATAATTACTTGTACTTAAGAGGTCATTGAATCTATCTTAATTCTTTGAACAGGAAAAAACTTAATACATTAAGAGGTTAACCTTAAGGTATTAAGTAAAATAAGTACATAATACACGTTTGAGGATTCAACCAAAATTTAAGTATCATCATTAATTGTTCCAGTATCAAGTGCATTAATAAATTTCGTTATTTAGCAACAATTTATTTATTAAAATAAACTGCCAATTGGTGAGGCACACAGCCTCCTCGCATCCTATCACGTAGTTTATTGATGTTATGCTTTTACAAGCCATCATTTTCAAATTTTTGTTTGTACATAAATTAAAGTATCAATTTAGCAAAAGTTAAAGAGCGCAGACGGTTCAAATTAATCTAGGCTATCTGCAGGTTACTTTCGAAAAAGCTATAAAAGTTTCATACAAATCAGATAAGTACTTATGAAGCTATAAGTGTAAATAAATGTGTGTTTGTGCGCATGTGGAAGAAAATAAATGAACGCAGAAGGTTGAAATTTATATGGGACCAACAATGAGCTAAATTATGACCTACCATCCAAATTTCAATGAAATCGGACGAGTAGTTTTTAAGATAATATGCTGGTTCGCAAAAATTAAGCAACAGACAGACACGGAACCAAAAATATTCTTTAATGTCTGAAACGAATTGCTGTCTTGGAATTTTTGAAATCGAAGACCTAAAATTTTTTCGTTCTTCAGACCGATCACATAGCATCAGTTAACTTCATAAGCTCGGAAGCAAATTATTTATTAATATAAACTTTATTCTAAAAAATTGGTCTAGAATTGATATTTCTATTTTATTATGTAGAATGACATGGAGTAAGTATATTTCGCATGAATAGCCATCATCCAAAGATATATATAAGAAACAATACTTTTCCTTTAGGTAAGGAAAAGTAATAATTAATAAAAAAAAAAAATTTCAAAACTGGTCTTATTTTCAACGTTTTTTTGTTTTTTTTTGTTTTTTTTCATTTTTTTGGTTTCTGTATTCTTCACCTTAGCTGTATCTATGTGCAAAATTTGGGGAAGATTGAATGACGATAAGTGGTTCAAAATTGGGGTAATAGGTGTGCGATGAAACTTAAAAAGCAAATAAATTTGACGCTTTTTTTTTTTTTTTTTTTCTTTTTTTGGTTTCTGAATTCTTCACCTTAGTTGTATCTATGTGCAAAATTTGGGGAAGATTGAATCATGGGAAGTGGTTCAAAATTGGGGAAACGGAAATGTGCGATGAAACTTACAAAGCAAAGTAATATAAGACCAGTAATAAGACCAGTAAAAATAGGATTTGGCAGATTTCTGAAAACGTCAGAAACCCATCCTTCTTATCTAGAAGACACTCCTCGGTTTATAAATAGACAGTGTCTTACTTTAAGAGCAAACTCTATATCCTACATTGTTTCTTATCTCTTACAAAAGAAATAAAATATTTATTTTTTTCTCGTCTTATCAGTTTCTTTCTTTTCATAACTTAAGACAGTTGAAGTAAAAGAAATTAGGTAATACGCATTAACAAAACAATAAAAAAAAAAAAAAAAAAAAAAAAAAAAAAAAAAAAAAAAAAAAAAAAAAAAAAAAAAAATTGAAGAGCAGATAGTAAATGCAACTATTATATTTGTCTACAAAAAATATTATTTAGAATACAAAATAGACAAAGTATCGTCTTTAGTCCACAAATAGTTCGCAGGCACTAAGCAACTGATAAATACGGATACGGGATGTTTGTTGAAACTCGTCTATGAACAAACGAACAAGCCCTCAGGAAAGAGGAGGTCATGAACCTTGAACACAGCTGATAAAAATGAGTCGAGGTATAACATTTACAAACGAAAAATGATAACAGTATAA
Source organism: Gerris lacustris (assembly GCA_951217055.1). Taxonomy (NCBI): domain Eukaryota; kingdom Metazoa; phylum Arthropoda; class Insecta; order Hemiptera; family Gerridae; genus Gerris; species Gerris lacustris. Next base: position 16,601,835 of record OX578279.1, on the reverse strand, counting down.
CCACAGGGTTACCTTCCTGTCTTATCAGTTTGAAATATAACTAAAAAGCCTTTGTTGTTTCCATGGTAATTCTCTAATCAATTCACAATTCATGTCAATTAGACCGGACTCGAAAACGAACAATGTCAATGTCAGGAGTCTCGCGGTGACAAAACGTGATAACGAAAACTAATTGGGATCTGAAAACTCCAAATACAATTTAACAGATAAGAAATAATGTCTGCCGCTTTATTTACACTTTCCCTCCACTTATACAAAGTAAACAGATAACATTGACAGATAATTACAAAAGATATGAACTTAAAAAATTAATTAAGTATCTCGACACATAAAATAACAGTGAACGTACTTCTGCTTTCTAAAAAGCGATCAATACTTGGATGACAGTTTGCTCAAGCGAAGAAGGGAGCTTTTAGTTAATCTTTTAATGTGGGGGCAGGGAGAGATTTGATAAGAGGGGAGCATAGTATAAGTAAGAACCCTACATCTATCTAAATAGAAATATAACATTTCTTTCACTTGACAAAATCATTTAAAGAGTTCAATTGTATCTGTTAATGTGCGTTGCTATGTTTTAATTAATTTTAGTTGAATTAGTTATGTCCCTATCGAATATTTTTATTTATTAACAGAAGATTATAGCAAGAACTCCTGAGTGAACACCTAAATGATGATATCAATCTAAAGTGGTTAAAACACGTCTATATTAATTAGTAAACATCACAGTAGCTATTGCAGTTTCTTGTACAAAATTAAAGTTTAAAAAAGACCAGTCATGCACCATGACTTAATGAGCGAATTTTCAAAGAAATCTGCGTATTATTGGCTTATGATAATATGGGAAAATTTTTTTGTGAACAAAAAAAATTTGGCACAGGGGTACGGGGTACAAAAGACGAAATAGTATTTAATTTACCCTTCAATATGCATGTCGTTGGAAAGCTCTTTAAGAGTAGAGTAATTGTGGTTATGTACACTTTTGTCATATTTTCATATAAGAGGGGGGGTAAAATAGATAAAACATGTGTTTATGCTATTTTTGACCCTAAATTCAGTGTACAATAGAAGAGTGAAATTTTTATTTCTGGTTGTTTTCAAATTAATTTTGTATATTTAAGTATCTTTAAGAAGATAATAGAGGGGGGTCCAAAGTGCTTTGAGTTGGTTCCAGTAAAGGATAGTACAGAGTACAGCTGTGCTCGACTTGGGCGGGGCACTGCCGTACCCCCAGATTATAATGTCAGATTGTAAGGTATAGTATTCTCTGGTTTGTTTTTAAGATGGATAGAAACATTACTTAATTTGTGTGGACCAAGGAAACTATAGGTACTGTATACGTCACACGCTACTACATAAAGGAAGGATATGGGCCAAATAACTCAAAAATATCCAACTTACCTAAAAGTTCTCAGTTTTGAAATTCGACTCAAAGAATTTGACACATACCTGAAACACAAAAAAATAAAAATGCTTAATGGAATTGCGAAATAAATATAATAGACAGCAAAACAAAAGCCAAAGGATAAATTAAGAACCTTTAAAAAAAGGATATCTCAATAGATAACTAGTACAAATATAAAATGTTTTAAAAATAGTTAAATTCTGTACTATTATTTTGTCGGTCAAATATGAAGACTTTATTCTTAGCTTATGCTTTAATCTTTGCTCGAATACTCATCTTCTTTGTGCCAACATTCACGTTCAGATAAATGCAACCCCTCAACCCAGTTCTTTTTAAAAAACGGGGACAAAAAAGAGGCATAGATTATTATCATGGAAACAGCGTACAATTGAGAGAGAAATAGAACACAAGGATCTATAGTTAGCCTGGTAAAGTATAAAAGGAGACTTGGGAGTAAGAAAAGGGAACAGAAAGAAGCAACTAGAAGAGATAGTTAAACATAGATAGGACAAGTCAAGGACGGTGTTAGTCACTCGACTCTGAAAACTCTAGACTCTAGACGTAACCATGCCACGGGGTCTGGGCATATCTAAAAGACACAAACCTCTCTAGACTATTGACTCATCCCTCGCTTCAAAATACACTCTCCTACTTGGAACCAATCCTAAAATATACATCACGAGAAAAAAACCGACGCGCTCGTCTTCACGTCGGTAACGACATAATAATTTGCAGCACAACAGCACTCCCACGAGCAACAGACATTTTACGCTATTAATAAGTGATGCTTTTACAAGCAAACGTGGGCTGAACACAAGAGGTTGAATAAGAAGAAACAATATCATCGATGAAAAAACACTTAAACATTAACAGTGTGGCGACACAAATTACTGTTAAGTACCTCTCCATATAGGGTTGGCTTATTTCTTTAGAAGAAGACTTCACAGACCGACAGATTATTAAATTATATCTAATAAAGTAATATTTAGTAAAGTAATAATATATTCAGAGAATGCAATTGTTTTGTATTTAAAGGAGTGCTTTTATTCCGCCCCTCTGTCTTTCGACTGAAATGATTAAAGTAAAAAGAAACAAAAAAAAAACTTCTATTTAACCTTAACAAACCAAAAAGGTTTTTCTTTTTGTTTTAATGTTTCTTCTTCTTCTTTTTTAAATTTAATTTAATGGAGTGGAATTCTCTTGTTCTGTTGAAAACCTCTACACTCATTTTGTTTAACGAGTTTCTATCTGAAGTTTGAGCCACCCCTAAACCCCATAAACCGCTATTTGGGGGACATTAAATAAGTTTTTACGTAGGGAGTCAACTGTAACTTCATTATCGATGTTACTTGAAGAAGCTTAGAGTTGTAGCAACTTACTCATGGACTATTTGGGAGGGAACATTACACTTTCTAGCTCAAGATGTGTGGTATAGCACCAAAATTTTAATTTCCCGTTGTCTCTAATAAAATCTTATAGATTCGTCCATATCCACTTTATTCTACAATGCACATTGTACATTCCAATTGTACGCGATTTACCGTTCCTGAAGGTTCAAAAGTTTCCATAATCCACACAAGAAAATCACACCCACCATCTAAACAGATAGTTTGCGTAGATCTGTGACAGAAATTATTTAATGAAGCTTATTCCTATAAAACAAATAGCAAAGACTGAAATTGATCCCAGTTTTTTTTTTTTTTTTTTTTCATTTTGGGTTTTAGTCCCGATTAACTGCCAGGGTTATTACAGGACGGGGGTTATCCGGCCACCCAGTTATAGTGCAATAAAAATAGGGGAAACCCTAATGAATCAGCTTGATGATTGTCGAAGAATCTACAACTGAAAAGTCGTTATTTTATTTATCTTAGCCACTTAACGCATCAATCGATGTGTGCGATCATTAGAATAGAGCATTACACACCTCATTAGAAATTCAAGAGAAAAATGCTGATGATGAAAATGCATGTTGACAAAAAACTGTTCTGTCTTTGTTCTACAAATCTCGATAAAAACTACTAATTGAATAGTATCAATTGTTGAATTAACATATCAGGAAACAATTGGTTAGTTTATAAACCCATATCTAAAATAGACATGAAGTAGTGTTATTCAGGAAATGGTCCACAGCCAGTTAATTACAATCGTTATTCCTTACATGAAAAATAGACTAAGAGGTCAACAAACAATGCCGAAGATCGATGTTTATTTCAAGTACAGTACAAAGAGAAATATGGTCGAGTCCCATTTAAACAGACTAGAGAATTCATTTAGCGGTCAAATTATTCAGTCATCAAGGAGAACAATTACAAGTCGTTAATTATTATTTTCTCCTTCTCAAGATGACGGTGGACAGGGTCGACCCGAGGCCTCGAATTTAAACTCTTTAAATGTGCAGAGGCGAAGGCCTTTGTCCTCGGCCACTCATTAAGCCGGGGTGAAAACACAGAGGCGTTAAGTGGCTTACAGATGCAGGGACAGTTACGCGCACTATTAAACACTGGCTGAAAAAGAACAAGCCTTCTCAACTAACTATGCAAATGTTAACTATTATTTACATGAATACAGTTACTTACTTTACAGACTACAAATCAAAAAACAAATACCATATTACCAACAAAAGAATAACAGAAAAACAAGTATAATCACATCAATTAACAAAGTGAAAACAGGAGTAGTTTGATTACTACATCTACGTGTGATTCTACGAAAAACAGTTAATGGTTGAAATGTCAACTTCACTAATCGTTAAATCCATTTACTACTTGTTTATATAAAAACACCTAGGACTATTTGTCAAACATTAATATTAGGATATGTTAACCAATTTAGTAGGCATTTAGGAACAAGAATAATTGTAAAATAAACGCATTAATTTCATAAATCGTTCGTGCAAATGTAAAACAGTAAATATGAAGATTAATATGCTCAATCAAAAAGTTATAATAAAATCAGTTATACGAAAAACAGTTAACGGTTGAAAGCAATGTCAACATCTCTAATCGTTAAATCCATTTACTACTTGTTTATATAAAAACACCTAGGACTATTTATCAAACATTAATATTAGGATATGTTAACCAATTTAGTAGGCATTTAGGAACAAGAATAATTGTAAAGTAAACGCATTAATTTATTATATCGTTCGTGCAAATGTAATACAGTAAATATGAAGATTAATATGCTAAATCAAAAAGATATAATAAAATCATTTGTTTTTTAATATAATCAATAAAAGAAATACTAATACATATTGACAAAGTTTATCATACAAATGGAAAATTTAGTCAAACATTTTGCTAAAGGGATCATTATCTTGTAAGAGGAAAAACTACGAACTATGATCTAATTATATTATAACTCTGACAGATAGAAAGGTATTGAGGAAGTTTGTGTATCTTAAACGTTACATTAGATAGAAAACTTATTACTTATTACACACTTCAATTATATCAATTCTCTTGTCTACAAATCTACTAACCTGAATTTGACCCATTTCCAGACTACCTAGAAAGCTGAAACTTGCACAGATTATGCATTCCCGATGGCAATTCAATAATTAGTCATTAGTTAATTCATGAAGTTGAAAAATAATCAAATTAAGACAATCTAAAAAAGGGCACTAACACCAATTTTACTTTTTTTTTTAATTTACTTGTTTTTAACTCAAATTATATCAAGGGTATAAAAAAATAAGCAACACTTTTTTATAACAACACAAATTTGGAATACATTTTTTTTTGTTTGTGGTGTAAATAAAATACTTTATAAATATTTGACTAATAAACATAAAAATAATTGTCATTTACAACAATCTTAATTAGTAACAACATTAAACAACCTCTCTAAAAAGAAGTAAACGGTTTTTATTTCGTTAAAGTTGGCTTATGTAAAAATAAGCTAAAGGACAAAAAAGCAGCTTATAAGGGTACTTTAAGTATTAACTTATTACTCGACACGGGCTTGTAAAGTAAGAGCTTTTAAATACAAAAAAACTTTATGTATACTAAGTGCATTTGTATTTACATTTATTATTCGAATTTGGGACTGGTTTCCGTAAATGTCGTGGCGTCTATCTGACCAGAAGATAATGATCTTATCCAAAACAATAATTTAAAATACCACATTTACATCCAAATTACAAACAACAGTGTCTTCTGTTACATTTTATTTTACGATACACGTATAGCTTTACATATAACGCTCATTTTACCCTTGATTCCAGGTTGGGACCTTTTTGCGATTAAACCGGCTGTAGAGAAAGCACCATATGGCTAAACCAAAGTTTATTAAGGTTCAAATTTTCTTGGGGCCTTCTTTTTATACTAAACACTGATTTTTTAACATCTACCAACTGTTAAAACTCTTTTCCTCTCTTCTTCGAATACCTAACCTTTCAACATTTCTTTTCTACTACATATAATAGTTCACACGCTATTCTCGCATGAAGTCTAGAACAAAATTAGAAGTTCTTTTTTAAAACGAAAGTTGAAGTTGAAGTTCTGTTGAAAAACTATGCGTTTACAATCAAAATATCTATGTACTGTACATATAAAATCCAAATATAATTGACTGATGAATTACGATATCTCTTAAATTATGACCATGAAATGTAGATACGTATGTTCCTCTTAGCTTTAGATGCTCTCTAAGAAAAGTTTTTATGATCCACCATTCGACGCAGAATTTAATGCTATTTTGTTTTAGTTTAGTTTAAGAGATATAAGCGAAAAACAACACAATCACACCTTTTGGGGGTACATTTTTACCCCTCCTTCCTTTTCCACAGCTCTGCTAGGGGGAAACCTTAGGATAGCCATATTGGGTCACAAATGAGACCATTAAAACAAAAAACCTTTATAGGACTTATTTCCGAATTGATTGATTTTTGTAAAAAATAACTTCTCCTCGGCGGGGAATCGAACTCCGTCCGCGTTTAAAGCTATTTTCTTAGGAACTACATTTTTTCCCGGGAAAACGGCTTATATTGTTAGATTTGTATTAAAATGGACTACATTTTAGAATTTTTTAATCAAAATCGTCGAAACCGTTTTCAAGAAATAATTTGTTTCACTTTTTTTTCAGAGTTTTTTGGGGTTCAAAAAACTCGATTGTGCCTTGGGGTATGATTTTTTTTAACATGAATGTAAAATTTAATCAATATCGGCCCAGTAGTTTAGGCTCCACGCGTCTGCTCAGACGACAGACAGACATTTTTTAAAAACCACTTTTTTGGACTCAGGGGACCTCAAAACGTTTAAATCTATTAAAATCGAATTTTCGAGCCATCACAATACTTTCTCTTTATATGAGAAAGTAAAAATGAATGTACAAATGAGCAGTAGAATTATCTACGGTTTTATCCATCGTCTCATTCTTTTAATACATCAAATCATCAGTTGAAAACATCTTGACTCTTTGTTAAAACATATGATCAGCTTCAATTCCTCTCTAACATCGAGCCATTTCATTTTTTTATTTTAGCCCCTTTTCTTGAAATATTACAGCTAGAATACACATAAGATTGTAGAGGAAAATAACATCTGGACTAAGCGACAGTGTAAATATTGTGTAAAAACACCACATTTCTACAAATCACCTCTGGCTACGATGTTCTGCACTTACTACTTAAAAAAAAGGAAGGGAGAGTAAAGAAATACTTAAAGCGAATAAAGTGCCCACCGTCCAGAAGATAATTAGACGGTTCAGAGGAAAGAAAAATGGCGAGAACATAAGATACGGAGGAATTGAGGGCACCGGCCCCGATAACGCTTAGGGCAGGTGGCAAAGGAACAACTTCTCAGTTGACCTCAACACTCACTTTAAAATAATACTCAAACGGGTTCAATAGCTTTCAGAATATACTGAGAAAACAAGGTGGATGGAAAAAACTGAGTAGAAGTAGAACCCGATACTCGTCCATAATCAATAGACGTGGAGTTCAAAATAATACGAAGAAAATATTGTTCTTTTAAAGCTGTGAGTCACTGTTTTACTAGTGAGCTTCAGTTTATACGATTGTTATTTTAAAGGAAAAAATATAAAAACCGCAGAGAGAACAAAAAAGTAAAAAGAAATAACAAGAAAGAAAAACGTACAATATATAGGATTCAGAATTGTAAGGAAGGAAAAATATATAATATATCTGAGAGAAAATCACGTTTCAAAACGAAACAAGAGTTGGATTTGTTCACTTACGAGATTTTATATATTTTTAAGTTGTTTGAGTTAAAGGAAAGGGTCATCAATAGCACGAAGAAGCTGCAGTTCAACAGATTATAATGCTTTAACTGGACTTTTATTCTCGTAAATAAAACAATATGCCAAACCTTCCTCTAACAACCATCTCAGTATACAAAAAAAAACCAATGAAATATTTTAAAATTATAAGTCAGAAGTAATATTCATGAATATTTAAAGCCTCGTCCAGACTGCCGAACCGAACAGAAGTCTCTGCGCATGTCCAGTCTGAGATGCGCAGGCGCACTTTAAACTGGGCATTCGCAGAGACCAATACTCGGCTCGTTTCTCTGTTCGGTTCGGCAGTCAGGACGAAGCTTAAATGTTACACGTTATGCAATACAGCTACATATCGTTCAAGAATACGTAATTTTGTATTGAATTTTAATTGAAATTTACTTATTTCACCACAGTGACAGTATAATAAAAGAATTTGATGCAGTCCACATAATATATAATAGGTGCAAATCAATTTTATTAGAAACATGTTGAGCTCCAATCAACTTCGATGGCCATGTGATAAGAATCGGAAATGAGCGATACCCATCCATACCCGAAGACGGCCTAAAACAAGACTCCAAGAGATAAGACCCCGAGGCAGAAGGAGGCTGACATGGGAGGATAACATAAGAAGTTCACTCCAGGAGCGAAGAGTTGACTGGAACCAAACACGAAGGCTAGCTGAAGATAAGAACGCCATGGAAATTAATTTGTCAATCCTCTACACCTCACATTAGAAGAGGGTAGGATTAAGTAAGGTTCACTTTCAAATTTATGGATTCGATCAACTTTAATAAGAAAAATTGTCAAATAAATCGAAATACATACCTTGTTAAATTCTTTAAGTATTAAAGCCTTTTTCATTCTAGGGTATTAAACTCGAATTTAGATTATTAAAATTAGATATTGAAAAAGTTAAAGGATAGGCACCGTTCCCAACTTGGCGTGATTACCATCATTATACCGAAAGGGCTGAGTTGCGATTCTAGGTAAAATTAACGAAAATTCACAAAATTTACTGCAGCCGATCCATACACAATTTAAAACAACACCATTTGCAAGAGTTACAAGTACAGTTATGAAGACAAAAACACTTAATTTATAAGTAAATACTTAAAAGAGGCGATTATTCATCAAATCCTGTTCAAATTAACCAGTAAGGGTTAGCATTAAATTATCTTACGGGTTTTAGTTGAGCAAATTTTTATAGCCAAATAAAGACTGATATCAATTTTGATAATGTAATGCCAACGACATAATTAATCTGCAATATTTAAACATTTAATTTAGTTCTGATCAACCCAAAGATAATACCAACATTTAAATATTTCATCGGTTTTTGTAAAGAATTTCATTTGTATTTGTTACTATTAGAGCACGCTTTATAAAGAAAGCACAAATGTTTCCATTTTAAATGGAGGAAAATTGAGAAGAACCGATTCTCTTAATCTATTATTGAAACGAGACAAGCAAGTTTATTCGACTTAATCAAACGAGTAAAGAGGCAACAAAGGAGTTTAAAACAAACTAAACCACGAGTGAAGACGAACAAAGAAGAGAAGAGAGTGAAAATAGATATCTCATGTGTAATGAATACTGCCAATCAATAAACAAAAGGATCTCAGAGCTCACTATCAATGGAGGACAGACAATGAGGTACCGATTGAAAGCTAGTTGTATAGGCAGTAAGGGTTCTAGTACTCGAGAGCTTAGTCTGGATGAAGCCCTCAGACTTCGAACAAGGCTTTGAACCCCACATTGACGGAGGCAGTAGGATCCACCGAACTAGAGGTATCTAGTCTTAACTAACCACTTGTCTACTATCTCCAAACCAATAACCAGTCAATACCCCAGTCAATACGGCTACAGGGTTTTATCCCGCAAACTTAAGAGTAGTAAAACCACGAAACAAAGGAAAGTAGATCTTTCTAGTACTTTCAAATGGAATAAATCTCTTTCCCTTTAACAAAACTGATGTAAAAAAATTCGGTCCTACACATCTTATACTAACTTTCTCATACAATCTCGAAACAATTTTGTTTCCGATATTTAACAAAATCTGATTTATTTTCATCACTATCTCGGAAACTAGATTTTGCCAGTGAAAACAGCTGATATCGCTAGATTTGTATTTAAATGGACTACATTTTAGAATTTTTTAATCAAAATCGAGGGAACCGTTTCAGAGAAATAATATATTTTTAGCGTTTTTTACTTTCTCATATAAAAAAAAGCATTATGAGGGCGCGAAAATTCGATTTTGAGATTTTGATGGATTTAAACGTTTTGGGGTCCCCTGAGTCCAAAAAAATGGTTTTTAAAAAAATGTCTGTCCGTGCACACGCCTACAGAGCCGATTTTGACGAAATTAGATTCATGTTCAGAAAAATCATACACCGAGGTTAAATCGAGAAATAAATTTTACCTCCAAATTTAAGGGTGCTACCCCCAAGAACTCTGAAAAAAAAAATTCTAAAAAAGGGTTCCGATGATTTTGATTAAAAAATTCTAAAATGTAGTCCATTTAAATACGAATCTAACGATATAAGCCGTTTCCCCGGAAAAAAAATCTAATTCCTGAGAAAATAGCTTTAAACGCGGAGGGAGAGAGGCTGGGTTCGATTCCCCCCCGAGGAGAAGTTATTTTTATGATATATTTTGATAAAATGTTCAATAATAATTAAATGTACCAACAAAAACTATAATAAATGGAAAACACTGGACCAAGTAATTATGAACTCGTAAGTGAGAAAGTTTGTCTGAGTTGTCTCTGACCATTTTTTTCAGAGTTTTTGGGGGATAGCGCCCACAAATTTGGAGCTAAATTTTAATTCTTGATTTCGCCTCGGGGAATGACTTTTCTGAATATGTAAGCCAAATTCCGTCAAAAATGGACCAGTGGTTTAGGCTCCATGCACCTGCACACAGGAAAGACAGACGACCGACGGACATTTTTAAAAACTACCTTTTTGGACCTCAAAACGTGTAAATCCTTCAAAATCTCAAAATCGATTTTCGCGCAATCCCAATACTTTTTCTTTATATGAGAAAGAAAAAAGATATATAGCTTCTACAACATGCGGGTTTTAAAAGTATGCACATGAATGAATAAAGTCAAGAAGTAATTTGAACCTACAATTAGTTTACTTTGAAGATTTATAAAGCAATAGAGGACAAAATGGTCTCTACTTAAAGCTTTGTAGGCTAGTTAGAGCCTTTGCACAGGCTCTAACACTCCAAAACCTAAACTTAAATTTACTAATAATAAAAGGGTATTAAGCATAGAACGATATTCCTAAAAGGCAAACATAATAATTGGTAGACAAATAGTAGCGCCAGTTATATAACTGCATAAAACTGTACACCGTTGACTTCATAAAACTGTAAAACTACATGTAAATAACACTAATTTTGGTCGAAATAAACCATTATTATTATTATTATTTTTATCATTTTCTTTACGGCAACTTAACAACTCAAACAGGAGACCTTTATACACAAGCCAAGGTTCGAAATCGTTATTAATTATAATTACACTAGTTATTTAACAGTTTGTAATTTTTTGACAATGAGATTTATTTACCCAACAAGAAAGAAACTTAAAAGCAAAACAAGGTAACCCACATATTTTTTCTGAAACGAGTCATTGATGTTCTGAGTGGTTAAGTTAAAAAAAAATCTTTCTTGATGTATTTTCCACGGATGGTACAGATAGTACATAGTTTTAGTTTCACATCCTAAAATATCTGTTAAGTTAAAAATTAAACCCTAAATATAATAATTAAAATGCCTAACTTACAAAAATTGGTTAAGGCTTTTTATTTTTAAGCGTGTACAAAAGTTTATCAGGGAATAAATAATTAATAATTACATACTTTAATTTTTATTTAATTAGTAAGTATAAAATTTGAAGTTTAATTTGGTCAATCACCAACAATTTGAGCAATAATTTTATTTGTATTAACATTCTTAATGAAAAACTAAAACTTTATTAGTGTATACTTGAATAAGGATACCAAATATGTCACAGTATTTATTTAATATGGTAGATGTTTGACCACTCTAATTGGTCATCATTAGTTAACTAATAATAAATACTTATTAGCAAATCCAAATTACTTTAATTTTTTTCAAAGTAATATTATTTTCTAAAAACAGAGCTCAAAAACCCTAATGGTTGAACTTTAAAGCCCTTGACACATTTTAATAACGGCTAACAAATTAAAGGGTAGTTAAATGGCTGAAACGTTGAACTACATGGCTTATAAACTAAGTAAGAGTAGAGGGGCGTGGAATGCCATTATTACACCCTGCGCTCGGCTTCAAGGAATGTCACGTCAATTAATTGCTAGGGCAACGCTAGGCTCGACCTCGGCCCTAACTTTAACCTGCAGACGATACAATCACAGGGCTTGCTGAGCTACTCTTATACGCAGTCATTTTTGTTGAGCTGAGTATCGACTATTGATTTTACCTGGAGGCGATAGCCACATTAGTAGCCGTCCTCCTCATCGCTTATAAACAGTTCTTGCTGTTGAGTTGAGCATCAACTATTGATTTAACCTGGAGACGATAGCCACATTAGTAGCCGTCCTCCTCATCGCTTATAAACCGTTCTTGCTGTTGAGTTGAGCATCAACTATTGATTTAACCTGGAGGCGATACAGCCACATTAGTAGCCGTCCTCCTCATCGCTTATAAACAGTTCTTGCTGTTGAGTTGAGCATCAACTATTGATTTAACCTGGAGGCGATACAGCCACATTAGTAGCCGTCCTCCTCATCGCTTATAAACAGTTCTTGCTGTTGAGTTGAGCATCAACTATTGATTTAACCTGGAGGCGATACAGCCACATTAGTAGCCGTCCTCCTCATCGCTTATAAACAGTTCTTGCTGTTGAGTTGAGCATCAACTATTGATTTAACCTGGAGACGATACAGCCACATTAGTAGCCGTCCTCCTCATCGCTTATAAACCGTTCTTGCTGTTGAGTTGAGCATCGACTATTGATTTAACCTGGAGGCGATACAGCCACATTAGTAGCCGTCCTCCTCATCGCTTATAAACAGTTCTTGCTGTTGAGTTGAGCATCAACTATTGATTTAACCTGGAGGCGATAGCCACATTAGTAGCCGTCCTCCTCATCGCTTATAAACAGTTCTTGCTGTTGAGTTGAGCATCAACTATTGATTTAACCTGGAGACGATACAGCCACATTATAAGCCGTCCTCCTCATAGCTTATAAACAGTTCTTGCTGTTGAGTTGAGCATCAACTATTGATTTAACCTGGAGACGATACAGCCACATTATAAGCCGTCCTCCTCATAGCTTATAAACAGTTCTTGCTGTTGAGTTGAGCATCAACTATTGATTTAACCTGGAGACGATACAGCAACATTAGTAGCCGTCCTCCTCATCGCTTATAAACAGTTCTTGCTGTTGAGTTGAGCATCAACTATTGATTTAACCTGGAGGCGATAGCCACATTAGTAGCCGTCCTCCTCATCGCTTATAAACAGTTCTTGCTGTTGAGTTGAGCATCAACTATTGATTTAACCTGGAGACGATACAGCCACATTAGTAGCCGTCCTCCTCATAGCTTATAAACAGTTCTTGCTGTTGAGTTGAGCATCAACTATTGATTTAACCTGGAGACGATAGCCACATTAGTAGCCGTCCTCCTCATCGCTTATAAACCGTTCTTGCTGTTGATTTGAGCATCAACTATTGATTTAACCTGGAGACGATACAGCCACATTAGTAGCCGTCCTCCTCATAGCTTATAAACAGTTCTTGCTGTTGAGTTGAGCATCAACTATTGATTTAACCTGGAGACGATAGCCACATTAGTAGCCGTCCTCCTCATCGCTTATAAACCGTTCTTGCTGTTGAGTTGAGCATCGACTATTGATTTAACCTGGAGACGATAGCCACATTAGTAGCCGTCCTCCTCATCGCTTATAAACCGTTCTTGCTGTTGAGTTGAGCATCAACTATTGATTTAACCTGGAGACGATACAGCCACATTAGTAGCCGTCCTCCTCATCGCTTATAAACCGTTCTTGCTGTTGAGTTGAGCATCAACTATTGATTTAACCTGGAGACGATACAGCCACATTAGTAGCCGTCCTCCTCATCGCTTATAAACCGTTCTTGCTGTTGAGTTGAGCATCGACTATTGATTTAACCTGGAGGCGATACAGCCACATTAGTAGCCGTCCTCCTCATCGCTTATAAACAGTTCTTGCTGTTGAGTTGAGCATCAACTATTGATTTAATCTGGAGGCGATAGCCACATTAGTAGCCGTCCTCCTCATCGCTTATAAACAGTTCTTGCTGTTGAGTTGAGCATCAACTATTGATTTAACCTGGAGACGATACAGCCACATTATAAGCCGTCTTCCTCATAGCTTATAAACAGTTCTTGCTGTTGAGTTGAGCATCAACTATTGATTTAACCTGGAGACGATACAGCCACATTATGAGCCGTCCTCCTCATAGCTTATAAACAGTTCTTGCTGTTGAGTTGAGCATCAACTATTGATTTAACCTGGAGACGATACAGCCACATTAGTAGCCGTCCTCCTCATCGCTTATAAACAGTTCTTGCTGTTGAGTTGAGCATCAACTATTGATTTAACCTGGAGGCGATAGCCACATTAGTAGCCGTCCTCCTCATCGCTTATAAACAGTTCTTGCTGTTGAGTTGAGCATCAACTATTGATTTAACCTGGAGACGATACAGCCACATTAGTAGCCGTCCTCCTCATAGCTTATAAACAGTTTTTGCTGTTGAGTTGAGCATCAACTATTGATTTAACCTGGAGACGATACAGCCACATTAGTAGCCGTCCTCCTCATAGCTTATAAACAGTTCTTGCTGTTGAGTTGAGCATCAACTATTGATTTAACCTGGAGACGATAGCCACATTAGTAGCCGTCCTCCTCATCGCTTATAAACCGTTCTTGCTGTTGATTTGAGCATCAACTATTGATTTAACCTGGAGACGATACAGCCACATTAGTAGCCGTCCTCCTCATAGCTTATAAACAGTTCTTGCTGTTGAGTTGAGCATCAACTATTGATTTAACCTGGAGACGATAGCCACATTAGTAGCCGTCCTCCTCATCGCTTATAAACCGTTCTTGCTGTTGAGTTGAGCATCGACTATTGATTTAACCTGGAGACGATAGCCACATTAGTAGCCGTCCTCCTCATCGCTTATAAACCGTTCTTGCTGTTGAGTTGAGCATCAACTATTGATTTAACCTGGAGGCGATAGCCACATTAGTAGCCGTCCTCCTCATCGCTTATAAACAGTTCTTGCTGTTGAGTTGAGCATCAACTATTGATTTAACCTGGAGACGATACAGCCACATTATAAGCCGTCCTCCTCATAGCTTATAAACAGTTCTTGCTGTTGAGTTGAGCATCAACTATTGATTTAACCTGGAGACGATACAGCCACATTATAAGCCGTCCTCCTCATAGCTTATAAACAGTTCTTGCTGTTGAGTTGAGCATCAACTATTGATTTAACCTGGAGACGATACAGCAACATTAGTAGCCGTCCTCCTCATCGCTTATAAACAGTTCTTGCTGTTGAGTTGAGCATCAACTATTGATTTAACCTGGAGGCGATAGCCACATTAGTAGCCGTCCTCCTCATCGCTTATAAACAGTTCTTGCTGTTGAGTTGAGCATCAACTATTGATTTAACCTGGAGACGATACAGCCACATTAGTAGCCGTCCTCCTCATAGCTTATAAACAGTTCTTGCTGTTGAGTTGAGCATCAACTATTGATTTAACCTGGAGACGATAGCCACATTAGTAGCCGTCCTCCTCATCGCTTATAAACCGTTCTTGCTGTTGATTTGAGCATCAACTATTGATTTAACCTGGAGACGATACAGCCACATTAGTAGCCGTCCTCCTCATAGCTTATAAACAGTTCTTGCTGTTGAGTTGAGCATCAACTATTGATTTAACCTGGAGACGATAGCCACATTAGTAGCCGTCCTCCTCATCGCTTATAAACCGTTCTTGCTGTTGAGTTGAGCATCGACTATTGATTTAACCTGGAGACGATAGCCACATTAGTAGCCGTCCTCCTCATCGCTTATAAACCGTTCTTGCTGTTGAGTTGAGCATCAACTATTGATTTAACCTGGAGACGATACAGCCACATTATTAGCCGTCCTCCTCATCGCTTATAAACCGTTCTTGCTGTTGAGTTGAGCATCAACTATTGATTTAACCTGGAGACGATACAGCCACATTAGTAGCCGTCCTCCTCATCGCTTATAAACCGTTCTTGCTGTTGAGTTGAGCATCGACTATTGATTTAACCTGGAGGCGATACAGCCACATTAGTAGCCGTCCTCCTCATCGCTTATAAACAGTTCTTGCTGTTGAGTTGAGCATCAACTATTGATTTAATCTGGAGGCGATAGCCACATTAGTAGCCGTCCTCCTCATCGCTTATAAACAGTTCTTGCTGTTGAGTTGAGCATCAACTATTGATTTAACCTGGAGACGATACAGCCACATTATAAGCCGTCTTCCTCATAGCTTATAAACAGTTCTTGCTGTTGAGTTGAGCATCAACTATTGATTTAACCTGGAGACGATACAGCCACATTATGAGCCGTCCTCCTCATAGCTTATAAACAGTTCTTGCTGTTGAGTTGAGCATCAACTATTGATTTAACCTGGAGACGATACAGCCACATTAGTAGCCGTCCTCCTCATCGCTTATATAAACAGTTCTTGCTGTTGAGTTGAGCATCAACTATTGATTTAACCTGGAGGCGATAGCCACATTAGTAGCCGTCCTCCTCATCGCTTATAAACAGTTCTTGCTGTTGAGTTGAGCATCAACTATTGATTTAACCTGGAGACGATACAGCCACATTAGTAGCCGTCCTCCTCATAGCTTATAAACAGTTCTTGCTGTTGAGTTGAGCATCAACTATTGATTTAACCTGGAGACGATACAGCCACATTAGTAGCCGTCCTCCTCATAGCTTATAAACAGTTCTTGCTGTTGAGTTGAGCATCAACTATTGATTTAACCTGGAGACGATAGCCACATTAGTAGCCGTCCTCCTCATCGCTTATAAACCGTTCTTGTGTTGATTTGAGCATCAACTATTGATTTAACCTGGAGACGATACAGCCACATTAGTAGCCGTCCTCCTCATAGCTTATAAACAGTTCTTGCTGTTGAGTTGAGCATCAACTATTGATTTAACCTGGAGACGATACAGCCACATTAGTAGCCGTCCTCCTCATCGCTTATAAACAGTTCTTGCTGTTGAGTTGAGCATCAACTATTGATTTAACCTGGAGACGATAGCCACATTAGTAGCCGTCCTCCTCATCGCTTATAAACCGTTCTTGCTGTTGAGTTGAGCATCGACTATTGATTTAACCTGGAGACGATAGCCACATTAGTAGCCGTCCTCCTCATCGCTTATAAACCGTTCTTGCTGTTGAGTTGAGCATCAACTATTGATTTAACCTGGAGACGATACAGCCACATTAGTAGCCGTCCTCCTCATCGCTTATAAACCGTTCTTGCTGTTGAGTTGAGCATCAACTATTGATTTAACCTGGAGACGATACAACAGCCACATTAGTAGCCGTCCTCCTCATCGCTTATAAACCGTTCTTGCTGTTGAGTTGAGCATCAACTATTGATTTAACCTGGAGACGATACAACAGCCACATTAGTAGCCGTCCTCCTCATCGCTTATAAACCGTTCTTGCTGTTGAGTTGAGCATCAACTATTGATTTAACCTGGAGACGATACAACAGCCACATTAGTAGCCGTCCTCCTCATCGCTTATAAACCGTTCTTGCTGTTGAGTTGAGCATCAACTATTGATTTAACCTGGAGACGATACAGCCACATTAGTAGCCGTCCTCCTCATCGCTTATAAACCGTTCTTGCTGTTGAGTTGAGCATCAACTATTGATTTAACCTGGAGACGATACAGCCACATTAGTAGCCGTCCTCCTCATCGCTTATAAACCGTTCTTGCTGTTGAGTTGAGCATCAACTATTGATTTAACCTGGAGACGATACAGCCACATTAGTAGCCGTCCTCCTCATCGCTTATAAACCGTTCTTGCTGTTGAGTTGAGCATCAACTATTGATTTAACCTGGAGACGATACAACAGCCACATTAGTAGCCGTCCTCCTCATCGCTTATAAACCGTTCTTGCTGTTGAGTTGAGCATCAACTATTGATTTAACCTGGAGACGATACAACAGCCACATTAGTAGCCGTCCTCCTCATCGCTTATAAACCGTTCTTGCTGTTGAGTTGAGCATCAACTATTGATTTAACCTGGAGACGATACAACAGCCACATTAGTAGCCGTCCTCCTCATCGCTTATAAACCGTTCTTGCTGTTGAGTTGAGCATCAACTATTGATTTAACCTGGAGACGATACAGCCACATTAGTAGCCGTCCTCCTCATCGCTTATAAACCGTTCTTGCTGTTGAGTTGAGCATCGACTATTGATAACGTTAATCTATTTTAGTTTTCCTTCTAATCTTGAATTTATCGATTTTTCTCCTACTATCAAAAATAATTTTGTATTTTAGTGTCAAAGAAACTCAACAAAAACCTAACAGTAAAAATTGGTTAGGCGTGAATCTCACGTAAAAAGGGTTTCGTTGGTATTGTGAACACAAAATTAGTAAGGGGGGAGGGGAGATAAGTTTTGATTTTTTTTTGACAAAATGGCGCGCAAAATTAAATGTTAACATCAAGTGTTATACATTTTTGAAATCTACTCTTCAATACCTTTCATTTGATACCCCACTCAAAATTAAAAAAAATAAAAAAATCGGATAACATGAATTATCCGCCATCTTGGATTTCCAGTAAATCAGAACAAATTGATAATCTTATTTTTACTATGGCCCAGCAGACCGCACATTTTGCATATTTTTCTATATTTTTAGTAACAGCGGAAATACGATTTTAGGGGGGGATACGCAACATTTCGATGTTTTTTAACAAAATGGCGCTGAAAATTAACCACTATCCCTAAGTGGTATATATATTTCTATTCTACTCTTCAATACCTTTCATTTGATACCCCACTCAAAATTATAAAAAAATATTTTTTTTCGAGTGACATGAATTATCCGCCATCTTAGATTTCCAGTAAATCAGATCAAATTGCTAATCTTATTTTTTCTATGGCCCAGCAGACCACACATTTTGCATATTTTTCTATATTTTTAGTAATAGCGGAAATACGATTTTAGGGGGGGGGGGGGACACGCAAAATTTCGATGTTTTTTGACAAAATGGCGCTGAAAATTAAGCACTACCCCTAAGTAGTATATATATTTCTATTCTACTCTTCAGTAACTTTCATTTGATACCCCACTCAAAATTATAAAAAAATATTTTTTTTCGAGTGACATGAATTATCCGCCATCTTGGATTTCCAGTAAATCAGATCAAATTGCTAATCTTATTTTTTCTATGGCCCAGCAGACCACACATTTTGCATATTTTTCTATATTTTTAGTAATAGCGGAAATACGATTTTAGGGGGGGGGACACGCAAAATTTCGATGTTTTTTGACAAAATGGCGCTGAAAATTAACCACTATCCGTAAGTGGTATATATATTTCTATTCTACTCTTCAATACCTTTCATTTGATACCCCACTCAAAATTATAAAAAAATATTTTTTTTCGAGTGACATGAATTATCCGCCATCTTGGATTTCCAGTAAATCTGATCAAATTGCTAATCTTATTTTTTCTATGGCCCAGCAGACCACACATTTTGCATATTTTTCTATATTTTTAGTAATAGCGGAAATATGATTTTAGGGGGGGGGGGGACACGCAAAATTTCGATGTTTTTTGACAAAATGGCGCTGAAAATTAACCACTATCCCTAAGTGGTATATATATTTCTATTCTACTCTTCAATACCTTTCATTTGATACCCCACTCAAAATTTTAAAAAAATATATTTTTTTCGCGACGTGAATTATCCGCCATTTTGAATTTGAACAGCTGATAATATTGAGTTCGCTATATTTTTCCTGTGTGCGCGTCAAAACGATCTTTTATACTGGAAAGTTTCACGTTTTTATCTTTTTTGGTTCAAAAGTTATTGGAACCGTACAGAGTGACAGACGGACACAGGAACGAAACTATAAGGGTTTCTTTTTTTTGGTTTTACCAACGAAACCCTAAAAAAAGGGCAAATTTCCAGACCCCCAATCAAAAAATTCAGCCTATCAACGAAGTGATATTTACATTGTGGCAAAGTTTACTCTTTATTTCGACCATAACCTCACTTTACTACTTCTTTTAATATAAGAGCAGTGTTGCTCATGAAGTTATGAGTTTAATGAGGTTATAGACTAAAGAAAGACCAGACGTGCCCACAATGCAGATATCACTACTTTGATAGGCTGACTTTTTTTGGGTGGGGGCAGGAACATAGCCCTTTTTTCACGGTAAAGTATTTGCTGAGAATAGTTTTATCACGTAATGATAAATTCTTAAATTAGAATAGCAGGCATCATCAGTGCTCTGTCGATTGATGAAGACAAATCAAGTGGTGGATATCGATCAGTATAAAACTAACTGTCACGAAACTTATACATTTTCTCATTCACTATATCCAATTTCAAATAACTTCTTTATAATATTAAATAACATAAATTGTTAAAAAAATAAAACATAGTACTTATAAAAGAAGAGACTCGATATAGGGTGGGGAAAGGGGAGCCATTATAAAAAAAACTAAAAATAGTTCTCGTTATCTAAATTGAAATAAGTTTAAAAGTTTCAAATTTTTCTTGAATAATAAAAAGGTTGATGTGGTTTTGGAGAGGAAAATTCATGAGAAGGGAAATTTATTTGAATATCAGAAACTTTGTCATTAGAGCTAGAGCCAAGTTACTCCTCTCTTAACATGAAACGGTATCAAAGTTATTATTATTATTCAACCGAGTTTAAAACTTTAATTTGTGTATTTTAATAACATTCCCAAGCTTACTCCTAAACATGTAAGAGTAAAAAAAGCTATTTTAAAGTTCAACTCGAGTATAATGCATAATGTTTTCTAATCTCTTTGTTTACCAATCGCACTTATTTTGTGTACTCGAAGTTCTTCTTTGTATTAGTTAACTGTTTAGATTGCCAGTGCCAAATTTCTTGGGTTGTGCTGTGTATTAATCGACATTTGTTACAGACAAAAATAGTGTAATTTTCAGGGGATACAATTTGAACGCCACGAGTATCTCTCGATTTAGCCAAACAAATATGCGTAGATTTTAAGCAGAGTTCTACAACTCTGCTTAAAATAAGTAATTGTTTACAATGATAGATTTCAAAAGAAATCTGAGAGGTTGAAATACTTTTTGAATACAAAAAACCGTTTAATATATTCTCTTCAAAAATCTAGTGGTAAAGGATACTTTAAAATAGGAAGAAACAATAATAAAAATAAGTATATATGCGTTAACACGCCCGACCGATTTTTTTTCTTCTTTATCATGTTAAATGTTATACAAAACCAATTTAAAACTAAACAACTGGTTATTGGTCACTTTTAGGTTTCTGTACGAAGTACGAAAAGAAACCGTATATAATGGCTCTGTCTGTCTGTTGGCATGTTTCAATTCATAAACTACTACAGCTAGGAACATGAAATTCGGCACTAAGGTGCATCTCGGTATTTGAGACAACTGTACTCTTTTGGAGTTTTAACACTTAATATTTTCAAGATGGCGGCCAATATGGCGGGCGACTAAAAAAAAGTTTTTAATCACCATGATATGTTATCCACATCAATTTAAAGGTCTTGAAGTGTAGAAAAAGAATATGCAACAATTAAAATTTTACACTTAATAATGTTAACTTAACCTTACAGAAACCGGCGATTATCGCCTCACGTACTTACGTGAAGCGCGCCTTTGTTGTTTATAAACTAAATTAATACAAGCTTTCGAGCTCTTCTTGGCTTTTCATCGGGTATATTAATAAAAAATTTAGATAAACAAAAACAGTGAGGTTATACGTCGTAAGACAGGTTTTAAGCAGTGTTGTCTAATAAGTACCTACTTAAAAAAAAGAAAACTATATAAAGATTTACAAATCAATTCTCTCTTTCTTTCCATCCCTTTTCCAAAAGGTGTATTCTAACGAAATATGAATTTACGTGGCGATTCTTCAGTAATTTTTTATATGCCCGGTAAATTCTTTGTGCTTTATTTTTGTTTTTGTCTTTATGATTTTATTATTTATCAATATAACTGATGAAGAGCCAAGTAAGGCTCGAAAGTGTTTTATTATATCAATTGACCAAACCTCGTAATTATATAATTTCAGTCAAAACAATTTAGTCTCCTTTTCAATTTTCTCGCAAACGCTGTAGAGTAAGTGATGTGTTCTAATTTTAAGTGGAAGTTGTTACAAGATCCAAGTTTAATCAAAGTATTTACATTTACATTGGGATATAAGGCTAATCCTACATGCAAAAGGCGAGTCCCATTACAAAGGCAAGATTCCTTGGGGGGTTTCCTGCACCCTAGGTAACTAAGTAACTCTACCCTACACCCCTGCTTTGTGTGAAAGCCTCTCACAAAACAATCATCTCCTCTGGTAGCTCAGTTGGTAGAGCGGTGGACTGTAGCAGGCAATTACATAACAATTGGCAGATATCCATAGGTCGCTGGTTCAAATCCGGCCCAGAGGATTACTTTTTCTATAACAAACATATTCGTTTAAATAAATTAATTTAATTAATTCTATGGTGATTCTTATTTTCACTTTTTTTTTGTTTTTTACTTTCTCATATAAAGAGAAAGTATTGTGATGGCGCGAAAATTCGATTTTGAGATTTTGATGGATTTACACGTTTTGAGGTCCCCTGAGTCCAAAAAAGTGGTTTTTAAAAAATGTCTGTCCGTCGTCTGTCGTCTGTCGTCTGTGCAGACGCCTGGAGCCTAAACTACTGGGCCGATTTTGACGAAATTTGGCATACATGTTCACAAAAATCATACCCCGAGGCGAAATCGAGAAATGAATTTTAGCTCTAAATTTGGGGGCACTACCCCCCAAAAACTCTGAAAAAAACCGGAAAAAAAATTATTTCTCGAAAACGGTTCCGACGATTTTGATTAAAAAATTCTAAAATGTAGTCCATTGGAATACGAATCCAACGATATAAGCCGTTTTCCCGGGAAAAATCTAGTTCCTGAGAAAATAGCTTAAAACGCGGACGGAGAGAGCCCGGGTTCGATTCCCCGCCCAGGAGAAGTTATTGTTATGATAAATTTTGATGAAATGTTCAATAATATTTAAATGTACATTTGAAAACTAATAAATGGAAAATACTGGGTTAAGTAATTATAAACTCGTATATGAGAAAGTTTGTCTGAGTTGTCTCGGACCGATTTTTTGGTTTCTGAATTCTTCACCTTAGTTGTATCTATGTGCAAAATCTGGGGAAGATTGAATCACGGGAAGTGGTTCAAAATTGGGGTAATAGGTGTGCGATGAAACTTAAAAAGCAAATAAATTTGATGGATTTTTTTTTTTGTTTTTTTTGGTTTCTGTATTCTTTACCTTAGTTGTATCTATGTGCAAAATTTGGGGAAGATTGAATCACGGGAAGTGGTTCAAAATTGGGGTAATAGGTGTGCGATGAAACTTAAAAAGCAAATAAATTTGACGCCATTTTTTTTTTTTTTTTTTTTGTTTCTGTATTCTTCACCTTAGTTGTATCTATGTGCAAAATTTGGGGAAGATTGAATCACGGGAAATGGTTCGAAATTGGGGAAACGGAAATGTGCGATGAAACTTACAAAGCAAAGTAATATAAGACCAGTAAAAATACCGAGCATTTTTAATCCAACAAAATTAATCATAAATTATATTACAAGAATGGTGATACCATTCTTTCTACTTATATACTTTGATTATTCGAAACCAGTGAACGCCAAATGTTAAAACGGGTTCCACGTTAAACGGGTTCCAAACAATTATACTGGGGCATATCTAACATGCGCAAAAGATTAATAAGATGGACTAAAAACTGACTAAACAAGTTATAACTCAAACTGGAGTGAAGAGAAAACACACAATTGTTTGACTAAGTCCACACATTGCTTTATCAGTTCAAATTTTCAAATATAATAATCGATAATTGGTATGACTCAATATGAATTTTAAAAATTATACTTGATTGTATAAGATAAGATATAAGTGTATGCATTAAATCCATAAAACAAACATTTTGCAAATATCAACTTTTATCAAGTCTGACTTAGTCTATCATGAGAGTGATTCACTCGTCGGGGTTTTCTTTTAACTTTTTCTGAAACTGTTGAGGTGTTATTTTTTAAAGTGGAGTTAGAAATTTTATGTTGCTCTTATTTGTCAACTTTCAGTCACAACAAGATACATTTAAGGGGCCTGGTAGCTCGTATCTGTTGACTCTCCTATAAAATTAAGCAGCATCGGGCGTGGTCACATCTGGGGTGTTCAATTCTCCCCCCCCCCCTCGTAAGTCGCAAATAACTTTTTGTGTATGTCAATTATAAGATTTATACAGCTGGTGAAATACACTAACCCCGTGGCCCTTTGTTGCACCACTAAGTTAGTTAGTTACAATTGTAATAACCAATTGTGTGCCTAATATTTAAGATGATATACTACTACGACTACGATAAAAAAAAGTTAACAAAAATACTCTGCTAGTTAGTGAGGCACATAGCTCCCCGTTCTATTTTGTATACTCTAATGATTTTATAGCCCATTAGTGTCAAATTTATTAATTTTCCCCCCGAATAATTTAAAACTGTCAAAATTGATTTGATTTTCTGCATGAATTAAAGTACCAATTAAGCAAAAGTTAAACAGCGCAGGCGGTTGAAACTAATATGCGGCTATCTATGGCCTACTTTTGACAAACCATCCAAATTTCATAAAAACATATGAGCACTTTTGAAGAAATAGGTGTAAATAAATGTAAGTTAAACTTATATAGGAACAACAATGCGCTAATTATGACCTACCATCCAAATTTCATTAAAATTGGACAAGTAGTTTTTAAGATATGTTGGTTAGCAAAAATTGAGCGACAGATGGACCGACAGACTGACATAGAACCAAAAAAATGTTCCCTGATGTCTGAAACGTATTTCTGTCTAGGAATTTTTGAAATTGGAGACAAAAACCTTCGCTATTCAGAACCATCACATAGCTTCCGTTACCTTCGGTAAGCTCGGAAGCAAAAAGCAAGGTAATATTAGTGAAAAATCTAAAAAATTGTAAAAATTTAAGTAGATATTTACAAAAAAAAAAAAAAAAAAAAAAAAAAAATTAACTAGGTAGTCCAATTTACAACAATAAGTAGTCTTTATATAAGTATCGTTATAAAAAGTTGATTCTCGAGGAAGTATTCATATTTTCTGAGAGTTTTCTTGCTTATCGTGTTGTAAGAAGGTTTGATCTAGCCGTGCTTGGATAATGGGCAGCCAGCAGAGTTAACGGGCTGAATATTTTATGGTAATAGTCAAATAATAAGAGGGATTGATGAAATATAGGCGCTACTAAAACGAGGCAACGGGCAACAGTCCTTTCCCTGATAAAAGTTAAATATTTTACTATAACAAGGCCCTTTTTAAAGTTTTTATCCAACCATGATTATAAAGTAAGATTATAAATCAGTTCACGTAAATAGACATTCTAATGATGATGGAAAACAACATATTACAGATTATCGTGTGTAACAGTAGTAGCATTATAAAAACACGGGAAGGTAATAGAAAACCTTAAATGTAGTCATGGTAGGATTGAATATATTGAAGCATTATTTTTCAATATATCATGATTGTATATTGATTTATTTAGCCCTTATATATATTAAGTATTATAATATCAATTAAATTCATCAAACACTATCTAACTCATTTTACTGAAAAATATCATTTCATTATCAAAATGAGCTTAATTAATAAATAATTACGTTTATTTAAACAACTAGAGACGTATTTAGTTGACATCGCAGTAAAAACAAATATTGCTAACTCATAAATCAGAGCTAACTTAGATCTCAGGTTGCAGGTAATACTTAAATTTATTTATCGATCGCTCATACAACAAATATATTATATAAATATATCTAATTATTTTAAAATCAATTGCAGAACACCGAGTTCTTAGGTACAACAAAGGTTGTGTAGAAAAATTCTTTACCACAAAGGTTATATGTAGAAAAAGGTAGATAATAAACTTTAAAATATTGACCACACAAAAAAGTAGTAGTGTAGTATATACAAACCGGAAAGGGTTATACGTAGCTAAGGAAAACTCAGAGATATAAGCTTAAATTTGTGTTTATAAAGCTTAAAAATACTGAATCGGCACAAACATAGTAGATCAGAGGTGAGATTTACTACAAGAAAACTATATACAAACCGGAAAGGGTTATAAGTAGCTAAGGAAAACTCAGAGATATAAGCTTAAATTTGTGTTTAGAAAGCTTAAAGATACTGAATCAGCACAAACATAGTAGATCAGAGGTGAGATTAACTGAGATTTACTACAAGAAAACTATATACATACCGGAAAAGGATATAAGTACCTAGCTAAGAGATATAAACTCAGAGATATAAGCTTATTTTTTTAAAAACTTAAACATACTGAATCAGCTCAACGCAGTAGATTAGAGATGAGATTAACTGAAATTTACAGAAAGAAAACTGTACAAATACCAGAAACAGACAAAGAAAAAATACAAAAAGTGTTTAATAAATTATGTTGATCAAATGAAAATGTAACAAACAATCAAAAGAAGAAAAATCAAAAGAATGTTACAAATTTAATAAACTGGGGGAAAAAAATGTAAAGAAAACTTCTTAGCTTAACTCAAACGATAAAACTTTCTTTATTTTAAAAAATAAACTGGTTTAATTGCCTCATTGAGTTGGCCAAGTTGCACGAAAATTGATTAATTTCGCTCATTAAGCCTTATTTAAAAAGGCACAACTGAACAAGATTTACTTCATAAAAAAACTTCGTAAAAAGTTTTCATTTTCCCTATAAGATAAAAAAGATTTGATCATCCGGAGTTATTTTCTAGGGCTTATATTGATAGGAAGCAGGATAGAAAGTTTATAGCGTATAAAAGGTTTTAATCTCGTTAAAAATAAAAGGATCTGCCTTTCAATATAAACTTAATAAATAGTCAGCCCCCGTAAGAATAAATGAGATTACCTATAAAAAAAAAAGCCGGGGAATTTCATTTAGCGTTCAGAAAAAATATGTATAGTTGAGAAATCTTTTACATCTACAAGATAAACCTACAATACAATCACATATAGCCATAATATTGCAAAAGCTTCGTTTAAAAGTCCATTATATTCTATACATCATCTTCTAAACTACCTAGTTTTACTCCTACTATCAGTTATAAATATCAATCTATTGTACATTTTGACATATAATAATTTCCCTTAGAAAGTATAAAAAAATCTAATAACAACACACAGTTAAATATCTTGGTTGTAAAAGAGAGAAAAAAAGTTACGCTCATCAGAGAGAAAAGAATAGATGATGATAAGTGAAAAGGAACTTAAAGAGTTGGCTAAAAAGGAACTGCAACCAATCACAGATAAGAATGACCTCAACCTTCTATCTCAAACAGACAGACACGCATATACAGATAATAGTCATTTACTTAGACTTTCACCTGTCATGCATTCAACAAGTAATAAAAACTAAATTCTCTCACAGGTAGGACTTAAAAGTTCATAAAACTTCACTTTTATAAGAAACAAAAATAGACTTTAAAAGCAATTTGAAAAAAGAGAATCCAATAAAGTATACAATATTTTTTTCTACCTTCTATTAGAAGAAAGAGAAAGAGCGGCTTTATTAGTACAATCCGCTAAAATTCGATTATTATTTTCTTTTTTTAGTAGGCCACAAATCATAAAAAAAGATATAAATTAGTTAAAAGGTTAAAAATGAAGAGGCCGCCATGTTATTTTATAAGGCTACTAGCATCTCTAAATGATTAACTATCAACTTAAATTCAATACATACTATCCCCCCTTCCTCCCATTAAAAAATTCTTAGTTGGAAAAAAAAAGTTTCTATGATTTTTATGTTTCATTACTTGATGCGTATTAAAATTAATTAAGAACAATAGACCTTTTTATTATTGTTTAATGATTTAAAAAAAAAAAAAGTTTTATGTTATTAAAGAGAAAAGGAAGATAAAAAAACGCACCCGAGAATCGAGCTATAAATGCCCTGCAGTAACGCAGGATCCTTTCAACTGAGGAATAATGATAATTCCGTCGCCATCGGCTTTGAAATAGTAATTTAATTTCTGGAGAGGCTTCATTCATCTCATCATGTATTTTACATTGATATTAACTCCACTTGCTCATCTATTCTTAACTCTTAGTGTGACATTTAAGTTTGCAAACATAAAAAAAAAAAAAAAATACTACAAAAGAAAACACTGAGGATAATAAAACAAATAATAAAGAGGGTTTGAAGAAAAGTCAAGTAAAGTTCCTTTGTCGACATTGACTTTTATGTCGTTAATATTCCTGGGAAATAATTACCCTAGAGTAAACATTTTTCAAAGCTATAATAATTATCCTTTACCTCTATAATCACGGAACTGGAAATTTACGTATGACAGACTCCAGTAAAGCAGTGAAAGGAGAAATAAGGAAAAAATAGAGACTAATGAAGAGAGACGCCAAAGATACACGAAGAGACCCGAGAACGAGATGACCGAAGTCACGATGCACGAAGTCACGTGACTTCCGGGAATCAATCTGTGTCCGTCGTCATCCGTTCAAAGGGGGAGATGGTTTGTATTCTTCCTTTCAATAAGTTGGGAGGTAGACAAGAGAAGGTAGAGATTCTCTGTTTTTGACGGAAGGTGTTCAGTCAGTTGTCAGATTTATCACAGAGGGTAGACGAGCCCCCCTATCAAGACACTTGGGATAGACATAATGTCCACGTGTATTGGACACGTGCCAGATAGAGTAATAAAGAGGAGGGATAACTCCTCACACCTGGTTCAACACACTCATATCAAAAACATATCTTTATACCCAAGCATTCCTTAAAATGAAGTTGACAAAGCACGCCGTTTATTAATAGTAGGAATACCAATTGCAGGATTATTCCATTCATCAGAGACACGAGAAAGGGTCAAACGATATGTATCTAATTTAAAGTTATATGATGAATCAAATCATTGAAGTGTTCAAAGTTTAACTCAGCATATTAATAATGTAAAAGGTAAGACATTTTAAGACAGTAATTGACCTCAAGTATCAATAAGCAAAACATGACAATAAATTATTAAATCTTTATGCATATATTATCAAAAATTGCCTTACAGATATTGATCCATGGCTGCAGCCGTCAATAGATGTTATTAAGAATATGACTTCTAGCCAGATAAATAAAACTGTTTATGTTTTTAATTTTATGTCATAACCAATCAAAGCCCAACAATTGATTAGATGGTCATCCATTTTCTACTTCAATAAAACTGTCATAACTTTAAAATAGTGGGGGCCTTGAACAGTAACAAGAAAATTGAACAGTAATTTATGAAAGCAAATCTTAGAGATGATATTTCTAAGATTGCTCCACTAGATGAGAGGATTTGATTGAAGGAGTAGAGGAGATTTGATTGAAGGAGGTGAGAAGATTTGGTTGAAGGAGGTGAGAGGATTTGATTAAAGGAGGAGAGAGGATTTGATTAAAGGATGTAAGATTATTTGATTGAAGGAGGTGAGAGGATTTGATTGAAGGATGTAAGATTATTTGATTGAAGGAGGTGAGAGGATTTGATTGAAGGATGTAAGATTATTTGATTGAAGGAGGTGAGAGGATTTGATTGAAAGAGGTGAGAAGATTTGATTGAAGGAGGTGAGAGGATTTGATTGAAGGAGGTGAGAGGATTTGGTTAAAAGAGGTGAGAGGATTTGATTGAAGGATGTCAGATTATTTGATTGAAGGAGGTGAGAGGATTTGATTGAAGGATGTAAGATTATTAGATTGAAGGAGGTGAGAGGATTTGATTGAAAGAGGTGAGAAGATTTGATTGAAGGAGGTGAGAGGATTTGATTAAAGGAGGAGAGAGGATTTGATTGAAGGAGGTGAGAGGATTTGATTAAAGGATGTAAGATTATTTGATTGAAGGAGGTGAGAGGATTTGATTAAAGGAGGAGAGAGGATTTGATTGAAGGAGGTGAGAGGATTTGATTAAAGGATGTAAGATTATTTGATTGAAGGAGGTGAGAGGATTTGATTGAAGGATGTAAGATTATTTGATTGAAGGAGGTGAGAGGATTTGATTGAAGGAGGTGAGAGGATTTGATTGAAGGATGTCAGATTATTTGATTGAAGGAGGTGAGAGGATTTGATAGAAGGATGTAAGATTATTAGATTGAAGTAGGTGAGAGGATTTGATTGAAAGAGGTGAGAAGATTTGATTGAAGGAGGTGAGAGGATTTGATTGAAGGAGGTGAGAGGATTTGATTGAAGGAGGTGAGAGGATGTGGTCTGTCAACGAGTACAATGATTATTTCTAAGTTTGGCAATTATTCGTATTACTGCTGTCAGTTTGAGTCAATATTTGGAGTTATAGCAGTCAATGATTGCGATAATTTATAGCTGTAACATCAAATATTGGTTGTGGAATTGGATGGGGTGCTTACAGTAAAAAAGAAAGTTAAAATAATAGTGGTTCGTTGTCTTGTAAATTGTAATAGTACTGAACAATACATTGGGAATTTTACAGGAATACAAAGAGGTTTCAACCTACAAAGACCTCCGTAAAAAGTATTACAGATGAAGTTAAGCAGTCTTCTGCAAACAACACTAGGTTTCACTCCAAAGATATTTTAAAATTGGCCAAATATGTGTTTTCAGCACACAAAAATGGTCATTACAACGAGTTCGTTACGCATAACATAACTTCACCATATTAGACACATCAACACACCAATAAAGTTTCACATTTATGTGTTGGGTACTTTCGGAGATCAGGTCCTTTAGCACAGTAATGTATTATAAGGGGTCCTCGTTTTTTGGCTACGGACCCTTATACATAGTTTCTTTTTATATTATTATAAATGAATTGAATATTATGTAATGAATTAATATTATGTATATTTATTATTCAATTTTAAAAAGAAATTCAATTCGCTCCAAAAAAAAATCTTTTGAAGAAATTAATTAGATACAAAAAGTATTTTTCTTAGATAAAAATGATTTATTATATTTTTTAAACAAGATAATTAGCATTGTATTTTATTAGTTGTATTTCAATTGGTATAAATATTTTAATTTGATAGTAACTCTTAAAAACCACTAGAAAAAAAGAGGCTAATTCAAATGAGAGCGATATTTCAAGACTCAAGTAGGTTAATTAAAAGACTCAAACAGCCCATTGTTCAAGTGCTTGCCTTTTGTCTTGGGGAGGCCTCTCATAGCTGACCCGATGGAAAACAAATCAATGGGCCAACTTGTTTAACAGAACTCGTTCAGAGTAACCATGGATTGGGAAGAAAAACAAAAGGGGATAAGATTCAAACGCTCAATATTGTACATTGTACAATGGGTAGAGAGAAAAGAACGTTAAATCGTAAAGTGGAACAAATGTACAGAATTATCGTGTGTAAAAGCATTATTTAAGAATAATACAAAACTCATTCAGGCTTTTAAAAGATAAGGTAATCGTTTGAAAAAGAGTTTGTTATTATAATACGAGAACAATGGCGATTGAATATTACGTATAACAATCTAAAAGTAGAAGATTTAAATGTAATAGGAAAACTTTATCTATTTTCCTAAGACTCGCGATCGACAAAGCATACATTATTAGGAAGAGAGAAGGAAAAGCTAACTTAAGCATACATGTATGTGCTCCTGCAGCTATCATGAACGATTTAAAGAAAGTTCCTCTCAAGATGTGATGGACAGATAATTTTAATTCTTCAATAGTTGGGTCAGTTAAGGAATAAAAAGGTTTGGTTTGCGATATTTCAACCTCTCCTTGGGCCATTAAGACTGACGAAGATAAAATTTTGATAGTTTTAACAAATTCTTATACAGTAGAACGCCGATTATCCGAACGTCAGTTATCTGAACGTACAATAATCTGTTATCTGAACAGGCTTCATGGAATCAAATCAAAAGCCACTAACCGCATAACTAACTCTAAAAAAGAGCGTTGTTTGCTGTAAAATTATATTTCTGCAATAGATGTGCTTCAGATAAATAAACTTTCGGTCTGCCTGTCGCTCAAGTTTTGCGAACCAACATATCTTAAAAACTACTTGTCCGATTTTAATGAAATTTGGATGGTAGGTCATAACTAGCCCATTGTTGATCCCGTTTAAGTTTCAACCTTATGCTCCCATTTGTTTATCTTCCTCATCCACACAAACAAACATTTATATACATCTATATTTTCAAAAGTACTCATCTGATTTTTATGACATTTGAATGGTTTGTGAAAAGTAACATGCTCATAGCCCCAGATTAATTTCAACCGTCTGCGCTCCTTAAATAGTGATGCGCTCTCTAGATTAATTTGACAATAATGGGCTGTAAAAGCATAAAATCATTAAAGTATAAGAAATAGGACGCAAGGAAGCTAAATGCCACATTAATTGGCAGATTATTTCCTACTATTTTTTGGTGACTTTAGATTATCCGAACCACCTTATACAACATAAGTTCTGAAAATCTACGCTTTACGTATTTGAATCGTACAGATTCTTGAGATTTGTCATTTTCACATAGTATCGAGCATAACTCCGAGTATTTACGAAAGTTGATCACATGTTATCCGCAAGATTTCAACTAAACGTATCTATAAATCACTATCTATAAG
This sequence comes from Gerris lacustris, assembly GCA_951217055.1. Classification (NCBI taxonomy): domain Eukaryota; kingdom Metazoa; phylum Arthropoda; class Insecta; order Hemiptera; family Gerridae; genus Gerris; species Gerris lacustris. The sequence continues at coordinate 16,569,243 of OX578279.1, read as the reverse complement.
TCTATAACCTATTTATAAATTTTACTACTTTTTTATTAGCTTGCATTCTTGTTTGTTTGTTTGTTTGTTTGTCCGGTACAAATCTGGCAATCGATTTCTAACTAACTTCCCGAATAGCTAGACATTTGAAACTTTTAGCATAGCTCAGAACACGATGACAATGCATTATTTTAATACTTTTAGCCCTCTTTGAGCAGAATTTAATTGGTTTTCAGCAAATTTTGCTGTATGGAAAGTTAGTTCGGGAAAAATCCGCAAGTGATTTTATTTGTTTTGCCATGTCCCATACTTACGCAATCTTTATTTTGACAGGTTTCAAATTTGTCATTTTTATAAATAAAAAATTAAACATTGAATGACAGCAATACAGGAAATATATCGATTATATTATTTATATTATTTTAAATATATCGATGGCACGGTTTAGATTTGGTGTTGGGGAGATCCGTTGTACAAAGATTTGTCCTTTTATAGGTTCAAGATCAGCTCTCTAGATGGTTGTCATTTATGTGAAGAAAATAAATTTGGGACTATTTGTTTTCCACTAACATTATATATTATATAACAATAACAATTATATTATCAACATTACATACGATTCAACAGAAAATTTAAAAACGTAGTGTATAAAAAGTTCTTTTTATCTTGAAATTTTGCTCTTTTAATGATATTACACCATGCGTAAATTCCACAAAATCACACTGGGAACAACTAATTTTGTAGAAATAAAGGGAGTGTAGTTTGTACAATCGAGTATATAAGAAGATTTGATAATTCAAACTATATCTTCGGCTTTCAACATACAATAAAAATGATAAAAAGTAATAAATTAATCAAAATAGCACGATAAAATCAGGAGAAAACAAATCAAACAAGAATAAAAAACATTATAATAAAGGAAGTGGGAACAATCACTTTGAGACCATAAACAAAACCACTTTAATTCCAAACACCAGAAAACTCTTCTACTTAATTGATTTGTTACTTGTTTGAATACAGGGCTTTTTATCAATGTCAAACAGATGAGTTGTCAGGAAGGATACAATCGATACAGAGGGTTCTTCAATAATCTCATAGTACTACTGTATTGTCACTTGAAAGACAGTAAACAACCGAGTATCGTCAGTACAGTATAGGGGAGCAGACAGTGTAACTATATCGAGTTACATGAGGGTGATAAGAGACTTAGCTTGTAACAATCTGACAAACTAACAAAAGAATAAAAAAAAAAACGAAGTAGAATGCTTAACCAAAAACATAAAAGTACAGAAAGAAAGAGTGAAAAAATTTCAAAGAAAAATTTAAAAGAGATCAAGTGAAACTGTCTCAAAGATTAAAGTAAAAAAATACAATATATATATATATATATATATATATATATATATATATAGGGGTGTAAAAGAAAGAGTCTCTAGGAGCGAGGCCAATTAGTAGTGCAAAGGGATGGAACAGATGTAGCTAAGGTCTTCTATGGAAGGAACCCTAAAGGCAAGGACACAGAATAGAAAGTATCAAAGAACAACCCTAATACTGAATAACCAAAATAAACAATCAATATGACTCAAACAGTCTACAAATTGTCTGATTCATAAACAGATGTTTCATTTCCATTCACTCGTTACTAAGTAGCATCAATAGTTCATAAAAGAATGGCTCAGTGACGATACGCTATATAAATGCTAGCCATAGAACATTTTTTAAAACTGCTAAACAATTGCATTGTACATTGCAGAGGGAAAATTGACCTTCTGCGTTTAATTATAAACATAATTAAGAATGTTTGACAATAAATATAAATTCTTGGTAGCACTTACAATAATTTTTCTGGAGCGACTTTAACTACAATCTTTAATGTTGCTATTAGTTTATAGTGTTGGTAATCTATCATTTAAGAAAATATACAAGAAAAAGTAAATACTCATTGAAAAAATTGAACATGCATGTGTGTTTAGGCATTTAATCCACACATCAGCATTTTAATGGTTTTTCCATAAAGTTTAGAGAAAATCAGAATACATTTTTCTAAATGATATAGTAGATGGATCTTGGTGTAAAATTATAACATTATACCATTTTGATTACAATTTGGTTTGCTAGGAGTTCTGATATCATTTTATATAAAATTTAGAACTTCTATCGGCGAAATATAGAACTAAAATAATTACAAGTGAAAACCAATCTACCTTCTATTATAATACCCTGACACGACATTTAAAAACATCACATTTTTCATGCCATTTTTTAAGAGACAGAATTTGTTTCTGTCCCCAGGACTTAAATACATCCATGTTAAAAATAAAAAATTAACAAGAATGAAAATTTACCTCAATATTTAAAAGAATTAAAGCGTTTGACAATCATTCATATAATCGAGTAGTATCCCGACGGCGGCGACTCACCTCGAAATTATTTGTTATTTATTTATTGATTATTATTGGCATTTATTCCAATAAAAATAATGTTTGTTTTGATTCTTGGTCTTTAAATAGATATAACTTATCTAAATAGATGTCCAAATTAATTTGCTTAACTTTACCTTTTTCCTAAAGCTAAAATTAAACCCGTTGGAACGGGCTTAACGGCTCGTGATTATTAAATGAAAATAAGCCAGAGTTTGACCAAGTGGGCCCAACCCAATTAAACCCATTGAGTTTGCCCAGACCGAAAAAACCCAGTGCATTATTTTAGGTCATACATAAATTGGTGGGAAATATTTTTTTTCTTTTTCACACACACTATTTGTCAATGTAATGTCAAATGACTACTTAAAAAACAAAATATCAAGTTAAAAAAATGAAGCATTTACATTTAAAAAAATCAAATAATACCCTGAAAATTAAATTTCGATATTAGAGATTATGTGAGACCACTAGAGCCGGCACACTCTGAGTAATCTCGCTAAAAATTTACAATATATGTATTCATATATGTAATGAGATATGGCTTGCCAAAGTAAGAGAGCTCTAACTTATACTAAGAAATGTATATTTCTTAACCGAGATTCTCTCTACAAGTTAAATTCAATTATTCGTTAGATATTACCTTCATAGTAAGCAAACACCTATCCATCCTAAAAGAAGAGGTTATTTTCTTATTTATTAGTAATATTTGAGAATAGTTTCATACACAGTTTTGACAATATTTATTGTTAAAAGGAGTTAAGCAGAGAGGAAAATGAGAGGGAGCCCCTTTAGTTTAGAGAGTCTCTACTAGGTTGTGCCGGGGTATCCCAATCCCTCCATGATATCCCCTTTTCCATACCAGGCCCTTCCAGAAAAGAAGAGGAATAATACACGTGGTTAATCCCCTCTTATCAACCAATTTTTAACATCGAGCGAAAATGGTCCAAAGATGTTATCTTCATAAAAAATATATATAATCTATAATTATTTTAAGTTATTTAAAAGTGCCGACTTGTTTATCAGTATATTATATTTTAGGTATATCTAATAAATTAAACTATTTAGTCTTCGAAACATTAATATTCCTTTAATTGTAGTCTCAATTTATAATAAATCAAACTTTAAACATCCGGAAGAAAAGCTTAGAATCCGTATTTTATATCTACCAACTAAAATATCGTTTCGAGTCCAAATCCAACCATTGTTAATTTTTTTACTAAATAAATTAAAATTAATAATTAAATTTTAAGGCGATGATAGTTGCCCAATAATGTTATTAATAAAATTAATTATTAATAATTAATAAAAACATGATTATTTTACCTTTTTATTATTTATAAATTTATTACAATTAACTTAGAGGAGCCCGCTTTGATATTATTTTCTTACCTGGTGAAGTAGGAATAAACTAGAAAAAGTAAACCTGCGTTGGTCCAAAATAATTCAAATTAATTTTATCAAAATCGGATGTTATTTTCAAGATATGGTGGTTCTCAAATATGTTGAACGACAGACCGATTGACAGACAGACACGAGACCAAAAATGTCCCTTAATGTCTGAAACAGATTTTTCGAACCGGTAGACGGACCAATTAGTTCATGGTATGAAACACTATATATTAAACAATCTGGATAATGCTTTTAATGAACATTAAGAGCTAGAAAAATGAACAGTTATTGATTTTGAAGGAGGTTCTCTTGTAGGGTTTAAAAAAGTACGTGGCGATTTCGAGCCTCAAAATATCAAATAACAGGAGGATGTAATGACCAGTTTAAATGAGCAATTTTGTGTACTAACAAAAAATAGTTATTTATGCACCTAGGGAGTAAAGTTAGCCATTATTCCCTGAGCGAAAAAGTTGGTTCTTGAGGCGAAGCCGAAGGAACCATGATCCCTAAATCCCGAGGCGAGGCCGAGGGAGATAATTATCGCGAGGGGAATAATGGCACTTTACTCACGAGGTACATACAATATTTTATCTCCAGTAGGAAGAAAATACACATTTTCGTCCATTGCACAGTTTTTATTTATTATTTTAATAAATAACAATAATTATTAGCACTTTTAATAGCAGATATAAGAGATTCAATATTAAAAACAAATAAGAATTGGAATTAAACTCAAATAGAAGGTTATTTAGATGCAGGTTATAAACAAAGATAAACATGATCGAAAAACTCAGTTCCGCCAACCTGATTTCAACAACTTCAATACATTAGCCATTCATTTTCTACTATTTATAAAATAATTAAGTTGCAATCTTTACTTTTTTGCCCTACTTTACTTTTTCGCCCTACTTTTATTTTTTCTCCCTACTTCTTGAGTTCAGGGATGAAAAGACTTACTTCTAATTCAAAATCATAACTTTGTTTTCCTACTGGAGAGAAATATTATTTTAACAATCACCCTTTAATAATACTAGAACCATAGACTACAATGACAGTTAAATTCCTCGGTTTTGGTTTGAATATACATTATAGGTATTTGGGGTGTGGCATTTAAAAATTTAGAGCTAGGTAGGCTTAATATTATGCTAATGTAATTAGTAGTTAGTGTAATTAGTTGTTTAATTAGGGAAAATTTAGTTAAGAGTAAAATTTAACCCTACTAAATGTGATTTGATTACATATAATTATCTCATGTCTGTAATTCAATCAGAAGTAAAATAAAAAGTTGGTCCGGCAAACACGAACAAATCTTCGACGAACAAGTAATCAAGAGGTGATTCTTTACATTTCTGTTAGATTTTCAGCTAAATCTGATTGTTTTTATCAATTTCTGCAAATTTGATTTTCTTTAACTTGTATTTTCCCCGAGTAAAAGGAGTACCATACTATGGTTAAATTTCAATTTAAAGGGACTACTAACTAGAGATATGTTTTATCAAAATCATCAGAACCGTTTTTGAGAAATAATATTTTATCAGAGATTATAGAGGGTAACGCCCCCAAATTTATAGCTAAAATTAATTTCTCGATGTCACCTCGGAGTAAGAAATTTCTGATAAAAAAAAAAAAATTAAATAAATAATTGGTCGGAGACAACTTAGACAAACTTTCTCATATATGAGTTCATAATTACTTAGCACAGTGTTTTCCTTTTATTAGTTTTCGTAGGTACATTTAACTATTGTACCTAACTACCTAATTATTGTTCCAAATTTGGAGATAAAATTCATTTCTCAATTCATTCTTTTACCTCGGGGTATGATTTTTCAAAACATGTATGCCAAATTTCCCAATAGTTTAGGCTCCAGGTGTCTGCACAGACAGACATTTTTTAAAAACCATTTTTTTGGACTCAGGAAACCTCAAAACGTGCAAATCCATCAAAATCTCAAAATCGAATTATCGCGCTATTACAATACTTTCTCTTTATACTATAAGAAAGTAAAAAAATATATTAATACGGCCTCGTATTAGGCTCCACGCGTCTGCACATACTGCAGACGAAAGAATTTTTAAAAGCTTTTTCTTTTTAGGTGTTCTCTCTCTCTCTCTATATATACTACGGATATGAGAAAGTTAAAGTCAAAAGGTAAACAAACAAATTAATATAATAAATCATAGTTTATTTATTGTCATAAAAAATTCTTTAAAGCGAAAGTTAGTACATAGCATAACTAGTCAATTTGAGTTAATTAATTGGGTATTATGTATTCATTTATTTTATTAAAAGGCATAAACGTTTTAAAAAAGGAACAAAAAAAACCTATATTAACTGAAATTTTAATATTTCGACTATTAAAGAACACCCAAAAATACCTGTTTTCTTATCTATTAAACCCGAATATTTTAAAATCATAATTTCTTAAAAGGATTCGTAGGAAGATGGAAATTTAACAAAATGGACGACCAATACTTTTTACGGTAGTAAAGGGAAGTAGTAAATTAGTTTTTAGCCGTCAATTTACAAAAAAGGATAAAACCAGTGTGTTTAAAAAATTCTAAATAAAAATCTCTTCAAAAGAGAATTTAATATTCTGTCACATAAAAAAGTAAGGAGGCGTTTTCTTGTGTCAAATGCACTTTCTAAATTACCTTCAAACGGGTTTTCGTTTCTATTCAAAGATAGAGTTTGTAACTGTTAAATCATTGTATCTCGACTATGCTTGCATCTGTATACCTCAAACAATATTACATTAAAATAACGGCATAACACTACAAATAATTTATTAGATATTGTTCAAATCCCTTTGCGACCATTGCTGAATAGAAACATAACTAAAAGCATAAACTCAAAAGAGTTAAACGATTTCAGTCATAATAAAACGATATAACAAGCAATAAAGTTAATTCTACAAGCAAGTACCATGTCTTTTAGATCCCACCCATATATTTAGGTCACAAGGCCGATGCTCTGCTTCCAGCATTCGAATTAAAACTTCTAGGGCCGCAATATATTAACAACAACATTTAGATTGCAACGGTCAATTTTACGTATAACATTTTTTTTCACATTAATTTTTGAAGAATTTATATTGAACTATAGAGATTTTTTTTTTATTATTAAGGTTTTGCATGAACAAAGCGTGAGCGGTATTTTTTCAAAAAATAGAAAATACACAAAATAGAAAAATATGAAATGAAAAAAAAAAAAGAAGAACTTCTGGCAAAGAAAAATACAAAATAGAGAAGTTTTTAAAAAAAGTTTAGATTGCTACAACGGACGAGGAAGAAATGTTTCCAGAGAGTTCAGTTTTAACCAGAAAAAAACAACAAAATATGAGGGACTATTAATAAAAAGCTGAATTCGGTGAATATTTTTTGGCGCAAAGAAGATAAAATCAAAAAGACGATAAAGTTAAGACAATAGTTGCCAAGATTTTAATTTGAATTCTAGATCTTCTAAAACTGTCTATTCAATCTGATTACATCCTACCAAGCTTTCTAAAAGAGGACGAGCTCTCATCAGAACCAGATCCTTTTGTTTAAAATAAATTTAAAACCCAACACTAGATTTAATGTTCTTGATTATAAACTAAGATATAACATTTAATGTTCTTGATATATAAACTAAGATCTGATATAAGACGGATATGATGCAATATTGCAAATGTTTTACTTTGAATTGTTCTTTGTGACATATTTATCTTTGTCCAAAAAAAACTAGGATCACTACAATAAGCCCAAGTATTTTAGAATCTTAATTTATTAAAATGCATCGACGTAAAACACTTTAAATATAGGTATAAAAGTTCTTGTAAATAGTCTAATTTTCAATGCATGTAGAATTATGAATTTGGTTCACGACCCTCTAGAATCAAACATCCTAATTTTCCAATTGATCTTAAATTGGTCGAAACCCCAAGTATACTAATAAACTATTCGATATAGTTTGCAAATAATACAAATAAATAATTAACCAATTTGTATGAGCAAGTTTGTGAAATAAAGAATACGTGCATAATAGCCGCGATATCTAAAATTGAGAACCGTTAAAAAATAATCTGCCAATTAGAGCTTCCTATCTATTTTTCTTGTTTTTTTTTTTTTTTAAAATACACACATCTTAAGCACACACATACATATCTTAAGCATCTTTTTAGATTATTTAGCAATAATAATTGATGTGCGCGGAGGATGGAATTAATACATTTGCGGGCTATTTTCAACAAACCATCCAAATTTCTCAAGAATTATATAACTTTTAAAGATATATAGAGATATAGGTGTATAATAAAGAAAAACTAACACATGCATACAATGTATGTGATGAGGTTCTGCGGCTATAATAAAGGATTGAAAAAACATCCTCTCAAGATGTTGGACAGATAATTAAGGAATTAAAAGGCTCACTTTGCGATATTTCAACCTCTCCTTGAGTCATTAATAAACTGATTGACTAAAAGATCAAATTTTGATAGTTTTAACAAATTCTTAAACAGTATAACTTCGATTATCTGAATGTCAGTTATCTGACAGTTCAATTATGGGAACTGGCAACATGGAAATCAAGTAAAAGGCCACCACTTAACTAACTCTAAAAAATCGGTCCGAGAAAACTCAGACCGTTTTCGAGAAATATTTTTTTTTCACGTTTTCTCAGAGTTTTTGGGGGTAGCGCCCCCAAGTTTGGGGCTAAAATTCATTTCTCGAATTCGCCACGGAGTATGATTTTTCTGAACATGCATGCCAAATTTCGTCAAAATCGGCCAGGTAGTTTAGGCTCCAGGCGTCTCTTCAGACGACAGACGACAAACAGACATCTATAAAAACCTACTTTTTTGGACTCAAAACGTGTAATCCATCAAAATCGAATTTTCGCGCCATCACAATACTTTCTCTTTATATGAGAAAGTAAAAATAAATTAATGAAAGTAGAAACGATGCTGTGGACTAAAAATGTTGTACCCTGGAAGATTTCCATAGCCTCATTAAAAATAACATATAATATTTTAGTACTAATAATATGTATTAGGACTAAAATAGAATGATATAAATAAATCTCGGCTGCATCTGATCGTGACATATCGACTATAATATCCGTTACCCGTGTCATTTATCTAAAGACCTCTCTTATCACGTCTTTTTTTTACCTCTTTATCACCAGTGCTCTCCTTTCATTGAGTTGAATCATGATCTTCAATGTCAATAAAATATTCTCTCCCCCTTTTTCATCTGAGATCTCAATGTCAGAGTCAACTCACTAATTCCACTTGTACTAAAATCTCATTCACAGCGGTCCCTTTCATTAAAGAGAAGGGTTGGAAACGGGGGATTCTGTTAAATTCGGTCGTTTTAAAACGGAGTCTCTATTATGTCTGTAGTGTTGTAGCCTCTCAGACGAGAATTTCCACGGTCCAAACGAAAAAGGATTCCTCCCTTCACCTTCCCACTCCGCATCTACAGAGGTAGCTCGTTTAGAACGGTTCGGTGTTAGAGAGAACGACAAAGTGACTGGAGGGCAAGTGTTTTGAAGGTGATATTTCAAACCCTACGAGAGAAGTCTAAATGAACCAGCTTTCGTCTCACTGAACTCTGGAAACCTGAAGCGAGACGACCCTTTACAACCTGACAAGAATTGGATGAGGGGGAGGACTCAAGAGACTCGTCCCCATCCTCGACCATCTCAAATCCCCTAATCCTCACGATTCAACACCGAAATCATCCATCTCAAAAACTTCCTTCCTTCATCTTATTCCAGATAAGACGGAAAACTTTTAAAGATCTCTAAGAAATAACCCATTAGGATGCAATCAATGAATGATGTAAAAATACTTTTTACAATATCTTCCAACATCGCCTAAGAGAAGATTTCAAGTTAGATGTAAGTTGGTACAATTGCGTAGGAAAACGTTTATGTATAATTTAAGGAATAATTTACACGGTCGCGGTGAGCACTTCAGGAATATGCTAGATTTACCACGTTGGGATCTTCAAAAAGGCCTTTATAACAGTTTAAAGAAAATTAGGCTAATTCAACAAAGATTTCGTGAAACTTACTTATAGTATATTAAATAGAACGCAAACTTTTTCAGCATTTACTTAGACACGCAACGGTTTCGCCCACTCTTATCTATAATGATTTCCCTTTATTATCATCATTCGTACAATTGCCGCACACTATTAAAGATAAATTGTACGCAATATGTATAATGTCGGAACTAAACCAAAATCTCCCTGAATCGCTTGAATCTGGGTAAAACACAATCGGACTGGAAAACTCAGTGAGGTTGGAATGAATGATAAGCAGAGACTAACTGAATGACAAACACATGGTCACCCCCCGTAATAAATTTCTCGGTTCTACACGCTCCACGAGCCTACATATCCCCGGGAACTGGTCCAAAACTCCTAATTGAGGGACCTACGCATATTAAGGAAGTTTACGTAGTTAATATATCAGTCTCATGACTGATTTGTAAACTCAATGCAGTAGTTTTTCTTTTAAAAAAGCATATCAAAGAGATATAACTATAAATATTAAAATCAGAATACAACTATTTTAAAAACTCTTAAGTGTTTTTGTTGGGATTTCTACTTACCAGAAACATACTAGGAATATATTTTATTCCATACTTCATTTTTCGAATTATTTATACATACCTGGAACAGAAAAAAAACAATAAATAAATACTAATTCAAAACTATTTTAGATATTAATAAATAGACTGCAAATTAGTAGGCCAAATAACTCTCTCACGTTCTATTATGTTCTTTAATGATCCATTTTGTCTAATTTATTTAATTCATTCCCCAACAAATTAATTTATTTTAAGTTTCCTAATTCAATATTTTCTACACCGAAATGCGTTAGGCATCAGGGATTTTTTAGTGACTGCTTATTATTTGCTGTTTTATTATTTTTACATGAATAAAAGGAACAACTAAGCAATAATAAATTTATACGGTGCCATCTGTGGGATACTTTCGACAAACCATTTAAGTCGAATCTACCGAGGTTACTGGAGGTAACTCAGAAGGTACAAAATTGAATCCGAGGTTACCAAAAGTAACCTCGGAAGGTACAAAATGGAAGAAAAAATGTTTGTCGGAAGAGAAAGTAAGTGGTTATCAGAAAGTTGAATATAATATTTATATTCAATTTTATGCAAATTTAATAAAAAAATCGGATGAGCATTAACATTTGACCAAACATTTTTCCTGATGTCTAAAATGGATGTCTGTCCAGGATTTATAAATTCGGAGATCTCAAAAATGTTTGTTCTTTACATCGATCCGGCAAAATTATCATTATTATTGTGCCTCTTAAATAAATGTTAGTTTTTAAACGATTAAAAGCCTTTTACATTTATTCTCATTTAGAATTAATTAAGAGTGTCAGAAATAGGACTGAAGAACTTCTTTCTATATGAAATATTTTTTTATTAGAAGCACCAAAGTAACATAAAAGTGGTTAGTTTATAATAAAACAAACTTCTACAATATGTTTATAGATTTTATGACATAATATTCACTAAAAATAAAATCGGATTTAATACAGTTACATGTATTACTTTACAATTACAATATTACTTAAAACAAATACAAAACGTCATTCCTCGAGTCACTTTAATGCCGCTGAGGACTTTTATTGACATTTTCATGTTTAGGCTATGGAACATAAGTCAAAAACGTTACGTTACATTTAGCTTAAAAACTCAGAAAAGTGTAACAGGGTGTTAAAAAGCTGTAGGAGGTGGTGTTAACCTATTAATATTAATAAGTCATTATCAGTGCTCAGTAGAAGGAGCATGAAGACGAATCGTTTGCGTTATTTAAGCGAGTAGTTCTAGCGCAAATAAGGGATTTAGTCTACATTTGATATATGCTATTGTAATAGTTATTTATGTAACTAGGCAGCAAAATGGAATTTTACTCGAGTGATTAGATTAGCCTCCGAGCCGAAGGCGAGGACAGGCTATGATAATTAACTGCCGAGGCGAAGCCGAGGCAGGCAATGAATAAACGAGGCAGAAATGTTTCCTTTGCTGCCTTGTTGCATACAATATTTTATCTACTTGCGGAAGAAAAATGAAGCTGCTAAAATGTTATCTTTATTAATATAACATAGTTAATAACTATTTGTCATATTAATAAAGATAATAACATAATATGTATTAACTAAAATTAATGTTCAAATAAGAAACTTGGGAATAATAACAATAAGTGAAAAGCAAACTCAATCTATAACAGCAAAATACAAAACACACGCTTATAACACACATAACTTCTGAATGAATAATGCACGCAATATAAAATATTTATTTATATTTTTACTAAAAAATTACTAAAAGTGTTAAAGATATCTTCTATTGCTTAAAAGAAAAGAAGTAACTAGGATACATCAAGAAAAGTAGCTAGTCTAATCTAGAAAGACATCAATAATAAAAATAATATGGATGTTCAATGTTTACATGACGCTACAGTATAGTCAGTGACTCTACTATTTTCTTTAATTAAAGATCTACTAATCATTGAACTTATTTAACAGAATTAACAAATATAAACCAATTATTTTATTATTAAAACGTTTATTTATTATTAAATATTACTTATTGAACTATAATATATAATGTTATAAGATAGAGATAATAGTGTAAACTGTTCTTGCCAAAATAAGAGGTTATGACACGCAGTGGTAAACACTGTTACTTTCTCTGCCTAGGCAGGGAAATATTTCCCTGCCTAGGCAGAGAAAGTATTTTCCTGACTGTTTTAACTACTTTCCTGCCTGTTTTTAATATTTTAATGACAAATCAGGGAAATAGTACTTTCCAGCCTAAAAACAGTTAAGTAATATTTAATTTTGCTGCCGCAAGTAGATAAATTAATTTTAGGCAGGGTAAGAGATAGGAACAAGACGGTTATACAAATAGAGAATAATACGCTGGGGAAAAATATCAGTTTACATTTGTGATACTTAAGAAAAGCGGTCTATACTAAAACATTAAAGAAAAATATTGTAAGGATTCATCTCGCAGGAAAGACAACGACTAAGGTGCACTTATTACATAAAAAAAACTAGAGTTGAGGGCGGACACGAGACTCGGGATCAAGGAGAAGACAGGAAGTATGGAGAGGGTAAAAAACACAGGTGGAGGATACGAGGAGTGGTCAGAGCTGTGGATAAGGAGCGGCCTTTACCTGCACCGATCTCTTGGACTTAGCAACGAGGGCATTGTCCTCCACTAAGTGTCTTCTACAACTACTTGATACACCCGACCATTGTCCTAGGGAAAACAATGATAACTGCACTAATTCTACCAAGCAAATTGAACTAATGCATTGGGTAATCACTGAGTACTAAGAGCTCAATGTCTTCCGCTATTTAATACCATGTTTGTACTTTTGCTTCTTAATTGGTAGTTCCTACGAATGCAACAATCCTATTCCCATACTTCCATCTGTATACAATGTGGATCATATTTAACCATAATACCATCAACCTATTATAAGCGGGTAAGCGTCTACCGAAATTCGGTCATTACCGGAAGATCCAAAAGTCTAACATGGCGCTGGTTCGCACACGGGAACTTGGTTCGCTGATCTCGGTTCCCACCCGATAGAATACCAAATTTATCAAAAATTTGGCTCGACAAACCCCCACACACAGACGAACTTGACTCTAGCGAATTGAGATCGGCAAAACCAGTTTCCCGTGTGTTTAGGCCGCTTATAACCACATCAAATCTATCATTTATATAGTCATAAAATAGTCCTCTGCGAATCTTGAGCCAGAACCAGTCTTAATTTAATAAAACCTTCTTGCAAATATATTCATAAATTATTTAGTAGTAGTAAAGGTTATGTTTTAAAGCAATACGTATGCGAAGTCTATGACCGAATTCCAAAAATAACCGTGGCAGTTGAAGTAATTTCGCTGCATCGTTCCAGTTCTGATAACCTTGCGTGAAGCTCTCACAGTTTTGTTTCATTGGTAAAATTTTAAACCTACCCAAAAATACACATAAAGAGTGACTTTAGTTTTACTGGAACACAGGGGCTGTAGATAAAGTAAGGTATATAAAGAGCATTGTGTAGATTCGTGCAAATTGCATTAGTTGGCACTCACCTAAAAAATCCTACCCAATATACTTGTTAAACGTTGACTAATTCAGAGATGTATTTTAAAAATTATATAATGATTTGGTATTTATAATTTCTTATCTTAACGTCATAAATTGACGGAAGTATTAGGTTAGCCATTGCTCATGCCTCGCAAAGCAATCTTTAGTACGAAACATGTCCTTTCTATAGGAATAGAAAATGGAAGAAAAATACAGACCACAATTTGATTTTCAGGATGACTCTCTTAATATGCCCCATACATACACGTGTCCAGCGATTGCATAATAATACTCAGGTGTGAACGTTATTAAATATAATTCGAACATATTACAATATCAGCAACAGACAATTGACATCTTAAGGAAACTCTACTGTTTACATTCTAAAATAGTAAGTTTAATTTGATGTTTATTAGACGGTAGGTCATAATTAGACCAATGATTGTCAATGATTGAGATAATTAGACTCTCTTCCGCATGCGTACAAACTTCTTTTTTTTACAACCACTTATATATTTAAAAGAACTCATTCTGTTTTGAAGAGAATATTAATGGTTTGTCGAAAATATAGCTGACAGATCATATTAATTTTAACTGTCTGCGAAAATTTAATATTGTTTTATTATCGTGAAAATAAGTGTGACTCTACTGGGAACCGAACCAGATACAATGTTCATTTGACTCGAAGAAGCGATGAGCACCACAAATCGGCAGCTATTTTAATTTTCTTTTAAATGAGTAATCAAAATAATATGTATTATGAAACTTCGTTCGATATTTAAAAGGAAAAAAATCGCGTTTATATTAGTAGTATAATTATATTAGTCAAGCGCGGGATCACTAATGGACTTTTCTCCTTTCTTATCTAATATATTAGATGCATTCAATAAAAGCATATTGCAACTTAACTACCCACGTAGGAAATAAAACAGCTAATTTAATAATTTCCTTGTATTATCACGTCATTAAAATATTTAATATGCATAAATTAAAGCATTAAAAAAAAAGAGAGAAAATTCAGTGTTAAATACCACTATATTTAATGAAGAGTTGATTACAACTAATAGTGTTGAGAGTTCATAATTCACAGGTAGTACGACGATGTCAATTAGTGGTATGGTTAATATATTAGTGGCATTCAAGGAGGTATGGTGCTGAAACTGAAAGCAACCTTGAATGCACCCTCGTCATTAGTGAAATAAAGAGCATCTCTGAAATAGATCCACTACTCCAACAGATTTATCACTCCACATTTTCACACCTCCATTCATTACTAGTATAAATGCGAGAACTTGAAATGCTGATGGAAAATGGACTCAAGTGTCAATTATGATAAAATATTTATAAAGAAAGGGAGAATTATAAGAGAAGAAAAATTGACAAGTAAACCTAAGGTATGTTTTATACACCCGACAAAGATTCTGCCATAACAAAATTAGTAATCTTAATGATTAATTATTTACATATTTATATATATATATATATATATATATATATATATATATATATATATATATATATATATATATATATATATATATATATATATATATATATACACCCACACACACACGTATATATAAAACGTTGATTTACATTGAATGTTACGATGACTCTACGGCCATGAAAAATATTTAAATTCTTTATATTCATTTCATGAATGGTTTTTGAAATGAAAACCTTTAATTTGAATTTCGAAATTTTTTTGTAAATCGATTTAAACTGAGTTGAAATATTTAAAGAATTATTTAAGCCTTTTAAATTACAAATATTAAAAGAATAGAAGTTAAAAAAATTCATTTATTTGAAATAAGATATGAGATATGAAATAAGGTTTTAAGAGTTTATAATAAAAAAACAAAAGTAGAATTATATGTATAAAGGTATGCCACAGCTTGAGACGGCTCTACAAGGAGAAATGAGCCCGAAGGCAGTAATAATACTCCGTCAGGACGGAATGAGGCCAGCTTAGATTTAAAAGCAGTTTGAAGAAAACGAAATCGTAAAAAAACTATCTAATGACAGATTTACGACCCCCCATGCTAAAATATACAAAACATCTAAGACCTTTTACGAAAATAAGATAAGAGTAACTTGATAGGATCTATAGAAGGGAAGAGTAAAAATAAACGGAGGCAATCCCTAATAAACTTTTGATTATATTAAATTAAAAATATAGCCGCTTATAAAGGTAGATGTACCTGCTTATATAAACAATATAAATTTGATTGAAAAATGAAATCAATAATAAGCTGATTAGATATTTATAAATAAAACAATAAATCGAAATTAAAATTGACCTAGAAACAATCTTAGACAAATCGTATGATTCGGCTTAAAGAGTAGATTAGGATGGCAACTATTTACCAATTGATCATGAAGTTGGAAAATGATAGAAAAGGAACAAAGTATAAATTAAACTCTTACAAAACTTAGGTACTTACATTTAAATTAGCGTGAAACTTAAGGGGCGTGGGAAGCAAAGTGTTACGAATAGTTTTGCCACTAGATGGGTATTCATTCCACTAGATGGTTGCCAACCCCCTTCAGTAAATAGTTTGTTAATAGTGAGCCGATTACGAATTTCTTAAACTTAAAATAGGACTGATGGAAACTTCTTATAAGGTTTATACTTTTGAATATTTGTATGACTAAAATTTATCTGCAATTGGTAAGTGCACATTTTTTTTTTTTTTTTTTAATTATAAGCTATAATCTGGTTTACAAAACCACTTTTACTTAAAAGAGTACTTTCATCAACTTTCAGACTAATAGCTTTATGGACTAAACCCATTAAAAAAACATAGTAAGGAAGAATGTTTTAATTTTCACTATAAACGAGTTATAATTTTATCAAGGATATTATTATACGCTGCAATTCTCTAAACTTAAAAAAAAGTATTATTTCTTAAAATATGAAGTTCCTTCTTTTTACACAACTATTCCCATGTTGAGAAATAATTCAGTTCATGCGTCAACCACCGAATATTGAATCAAAATACTGAATACAAACTGGAGCTTAAGTTTATAAGTACTAGGAGAGCAGGGAGACTGTAATGAATGAGCAGATGATACATTTAATACGAACTAGGACAGCAGGGAGAGTGTAACGAGTGAGCAGATGATACATTTAATATTTAAAAGGAGAGCAGGGAGAGTGTAACGAGTGAGCAGATGATACATTTAATATGAACTAGGAGAGCAGGGATAGTGTAGCGAGTGAGCAGATGATACATTTAATATGTAGTAAGAGAGCAGGGAGAGGTAAAGAGTAAGCAGATGATACATTTAATATGTACTAGGAGAGCAGGGAGAGTGTAACGAGTGAGCAGATGATACATTTAATATGTAGTAAGAGAGCAGGGAGAGTGTAAAGAGCAAGCAGATGATACATTTAATTGTACTCGGAGAGCAGGGAGAGTATAAAGAGTAAGCAGATAATACATTCAATATGTAACTATAGGAGAGCAGGGAGAGTGTAACGAGTGAGCAGATGATACATTTAATATGTAGTAAGAGAGCAGGGAGAGTGTAAAGAGCAAGCAGATGATACATTTAATTGTACTCGGAGAGCAGGGAGAGTATAAAGAGTAAGCAGATAATACATTCAATATGTAACTAGGAGAGCAGGGAGAGTGTAGAAGAGTAAGCAGATGATACATTTAATATGTACTAGGAGAGCAGGGAGAGTGTAAAGAGTAAGCAGATGATACATATAAAGTGCGTTGGAAAGATCTTGATGGCCTTCCCTTGGTCTTCAAGACTTACCTTATGTTTAAGCATTAAGTCTTCTTAATGGAGACCATGAGTACAGACCACCCAGCTCGACCATCAAATAACTACACCAACTACACCTTTGTAATATACTCGTACACTTTTATTTATATTCCTTTTTTTTTTTTTTTTTTTTTTTTTATATTTCTATAGTGGCTCAGATATTTCAGTTTTTATGTTTCCCGTATTCCATTGGTTTTTACTGTCTCATAGAAGTAATCGCAAAATTATAAGTTCACTATGGTGAAGACGCGAAAATTCAGTTTAAAGGTGTTTTTAGATTAACACGTTTTAGAGTCCCTTGAGTCATTTTGACTCACAATTGATTGCGTATCCAGGAAACAAAAATGACAAATTTATTTGATCAATCGTTGGTGTAATGTGACAAAATAAATATTGTTTAATTGTTCATTCTGTCATATAAGGGTAGAAGGTAATCTGTTTTATATTTTATTAATTCTCTTCTACTTTCTTCTTAAAGAAAATCATAATAGTAAGTGGAGCGGAGACCCTAGGTTGAAGCCAAGAGCCCTCCAGGAAAGGCCCTAGGTCAGCTAGGCACTAATCACTAGAATCTATCCTTCTACAAAGAAGTAAAGAAGCTTTGACTAGTGGAAATATAACAACCGAGCTATTCTGATCGATACTAAAGATATAGCACACAGGAAAGCTCCGATTACACAATGATAGTTGACGCGATAGTTGCAGTCATGAAAACAACTATCGCGTCAACTATCACCGTGTAGACTACGTGATCAATTCTGTCGCGATAGAAATATCAATCGTTCTACTATCTCGTCCAACTAGATTACTAGATACATAGTTGAGTTTTCTATTCTTGAGAGTTTACGGCAGTCAGATTACTCACCCGGCACCTATGCAAGAACTATAATCCCAGATTCTAGCTGATGTGATTATTGTTTGTTTATACTTTTATATCAAATCAAATGATAAGGATCAAGATCTAGGAGGCAACAAATATGACAGCATGCTTCATATTTGATATCAGATTTTGTTGTTTACTACAATCTAAATATTCTGTTTGCTTCATATAAATATATTTAATAATCAATTTTTGAATCTGAGTCAGACATGTTACATATATGAATATCACTACTAGTAGAAGACAAGTTTTGACGTGTTTAACTCCCGCCGTGTACACTGTTTACCTCCACGAGAGTTCAATCACATTGACAGACATTATAGTTCTATCGTGTGAGAATTGTAAACGAGGCTTAAGGGTAAAAGAACGCTAGTATTTCTTATACTTTACCTATAGAATTATAATACCATCTTAAATAATTTTCCTTTCGAACACGAATTTACATATAATTTTCCCCCTCAAAAACAAACAGTACTGAGCATTTAAATTTCTAAAGCCCTTTAAGCAACACAATATAAACTTACTCTTTTAATAATCAAGGAAGAACATTCAAAATATTAATGTTCCGTGTTGTTAAAATTTTAAAGGAATGTCTTATGGAATTCCTCCAATATCATTCAAATGAACGTAAAATTTCGCACTAAGTGTACAACAATACCCCTTTTTCCTTGAATTTCATTAAATTCATTAAATATCCTTAACAAAAACTATACTATAATACTTGTTTTATAACATTAATTTATTTTCGTTTAGGAAGTGGTTGTTAGTTTATGTTCTATATAATGGACTAAAGATAACATACTCGTATATAAACGAGAAACAAGCAAACTATACGAGAGAGAACGCAATTTAAAAGCTGTTTATTAAGCAGTGTATTAAAGTTTTGGAAAACAACGACATGTCACATATATACGTATGTAGCAAGGAGCCCCAAGCTCGTTACAAGAGACCAAGCTAGTTTCAGAATG